>JBAMNC010000789.1:1687500-2133326 GCA_037902135.1 Cetoscarus ocellatus
CACATCCAATGGTGCTTTTCTGGTGTAAAAACCAACCACACAAAACCACCAGCACTGTATAAAGCAACTACAAACACATTGTGAAAAATATTATTAAAAACAAAATAAAACGATTTGCAAATCCTTTTTGCAATACAAAGACAAGATATTTAACAGTCAAACTGATAAACTTGAGAAACTTTTTGCAAATATTCATTCATTTTGAATTTGATGCCTGCAGCAAGTTCCAAAAACGCTGGGACTGGGGCATGTTTACGTCTGTGTTACATCACCTTTCTTTTTAACAACACTCAATAAGTGTTTGGAAAAAGCTTTGTAAGTGGAGATTTTTCCCATTCTTACTTGATGTACGACTTCAGTTGCTCAACAGTCAAGGGTCTCCATTGTTGTATCATAATATTCCTCACATTTACAATGGGAGACAGGACTGGACTGCAGGCAGGACAGTCTAGCACCTGCACTCCTTTTCTACAAAGTCACATTGGTGTAAAACATGCAGAATGTGTCTTGACGTTGTCTTGCTGAAATTAGTAGTGATGTCTCTGAAAAAGAGGCTTCTTTGATAGCAGCATTTGTTGCTCCAAAACCTGTATGTTTGTATGTACCTGTACCTTTCAGCAATAACGATGCCTTCACAGATGTGCAGGTTACCCATGCCATTGGCACTAACACACCTCCATACCATCAAAGATGCTGGCTTTTGAACTTTGCTCCGATAACAGTCTGGATGGTCCTTTTCCTCTTTAGCCCGAGGAACACTATGTCCATGATTTCCAAAAACTATTTGAAATGTGGACTCATCAGACCACAGCACACTTTTCCACTTTGCATCAGTTCATCTCAGATGAGCTCGGGCCCAGAGAAGCTGGCAGCGTTTGTGGGTGTTGTTGTGGTAGAGTTTTAACTTGACCTTGTAGATGTAGATATGACCTGTGTTAACTGACCATCGTTTTCTGACTTTGGGCTCTATTTTTGTAGACCAGGTGCAGGCACAGCGCACCCACGCCTCCGTTCCTTCCACCGGTGCAAGTGGCAAAGAGGGAGGAGAGAAGGCTTGAGTGGGTTTAACACAGCCGAGTGTAATCTCCACCAATCAAATGAACACCTCTCCTTGCCTTTAAATGCACTGCGGGCGAGGTGCAGTGCCAATTTCCCCTCATCATGGACGAAGACAGCAGCAGCGGCAGCTCCAGGTGGCCAAACTTCTCCCAGGAAGAGGAAAAGGATGTGCTGGTCCGGGAGGTCCAAGCTCGCAGTACCAGAATATATGATAATGTGAACAGACCTCCACGGGCTGATGATGCAAAAACAGTCTGGGAGGAAGTTACTAATATCGTAAATCAAGTTTGCCCACATATTCTGAGAACTGCTGCAAAATGTAGAAAACGATTCAATGAAGTAAGGAGAAGGGGCAAACAAAAGCTGTCAGATCAATGAAGGCACACGGTGGCCACCGTGGGCGGCCCCTCCACCAGCCTCACGGTGAGCTCAGCGGAGGACATCAAGGAGTTTCCATTATGACAAACGTCTCTGATCTGACATCAGATGTGACGGGACAATTAATATAGATACAAACGTATATGCTGGTTCAGACAGTTACATTAAATAGTGGTTGCTGTGATTGTTTATTGCATTGAAATGTGCCTGACACTCTGGATACCTGCCTGTGAGGGTTTGGTGACGTGTGCGCACTGAGCCAAATTACCACTGCACTGGGCGCACCTCGCCTGCGCCGAGAATAGACCAGGTTGGAGCTGGTGAGCTTCAGCTCACCTTCCGTGCAGTTTTCTGGCACAAAATTGTCACTGCGCCTAGCTGAATCTGTTGACATCTCCCCCTGGTGTGCTGCCACTCCCATCTTGGCGCAGCCAGTCTACCAAATTGCCAAATTGGCTGTGTAAGGTGGTGCGCCAGACGAAATTACCACTGCTCAGGGTGCACCACACTCCACCATCCTGCACCACCCTGCGTTGCACCAGGAAATTAGAGCCCTGAATCCTTGAGCCCATGTGGTAACCTTCTTTACAGAATGATACTGATAATCAGTGCAGTGCTGCCTGAGGGATTGAAGGTCACAGACATTCAATGTTGGTTTTTCGGCTTCTCAGCTTATGTGCAGAGACATCTCTGGATTCTCTGAATCTTTTGATTATATTATGGACTGTAGATGATTAAATCCCCTCATACTTTGCAGAAGCGTAGATATTTTTATCATGAATTGTGGAGTTTTAAAGGGATAGTTCAGTTTTTTTGAAGTGGGGTTGTATGAGCTCCATATGGCCACTAAGTTCATTAGATGCAGTAGAGCGTTCTCTCCTCTCCCTCAGTAAGACACAGTCTGTAAGAGTCTGTTACGCAGAACTAGCCACAAACAGGGAAGTAATGTTTTTAAATGTTTTTAAGTGCATTAACTTTTCAGAAATATAAATTTTATCTGGAACTAACCGACTCGAGTCATGTATTCCGCGGTGCAGCACTTCCATGAGCCGCTGAATCACTTCGCCTCCCTCTCAGCTGTTAACGTTACAGGCTAGTGACCTCAGGTGCCAGTTGTAGCCTCATTGATAGCAGATTGTTATTTGACACATATGTCTGAGATGGGGTTTTTGTTTTGCTTCCCTGGATGTAAAAACAGATGTGCATCATGGAGCACTCATAGCTTTCACCGTATTCCTCTGTGTGACAAGGGCATGTGGCAACATCATATACAGCAAATGCCTACATCTCTCGTTACCTGACAGATTATATGTACATATCTATATATACAATTTATATAAAGTCATGGCACAATCTAAATATATTCTGGCATTTAGGAGATGGTATATTTATATTATTACGTCAGAAACATCTAAGATTGTGTTGTAGCAGAAGTTAGAGGCTAATACACAGTAATGGTTGTGTGTGTGTGTGTGTGAGAGAGCGACACACAAACAAGTAGTCTGTAATGTTATGGTAAACAGCCTCCTCTACTCTGCTTGTTTGTCTCTGACAGATCATTTTTACTTACTTTGAGGATAAACTGTCATTAGGTCCTCCAGGTTTGGGACGTTTTTTCCAGTTTATCTTCGGGAAATTGAAGAATGTCCACAATACTCCGGGATTCAGAAGAGCAGGAAAATCTGTATGATGAGTGATGCAGACGGTGTGAGAGTCACCGGTATCCTTTGACTCAGAAACATCCTGAAGTTGGTCTGTAACCAAGGTCCACCCATGGCAGCAGTAGCACTCCGAGTCCATGGGCATTGAGTCGCAGTTCATACACTCCCACTGTGCATTTCCGACTCTTTCTTGACTTCCAGTTTCCACCGATGTTTCCTCTCTGTTTCTTTCGGCCTGTTCAGTCTCCATCTGCAGCAGCTCTTCTTCTGGTTCATAAAGATATCCTCTTGACTCCAAAGTGAATGGAACTTCATCGACGCTGTCATTATAACTCCTTTTTTAATTTCCTATGTTGTCTCTTCCTCGCACCGTTAAGAGTCAGAACAAAAGAATTACAATGCCTGATAAGAGTTACACGAGGCTACAACCGGCGCCTGAAGCCGCTAGCCTGTAATGTTTACAACAGCTGAGAGGGAGGCGGAGTGATTCAGCGGCTCGCGGCAGTGCTGCGCAGAGGAATACTTGACGCGAGTCGGTTAGTTCCAGATAAACTTTATATTTCCGAAAAGTTAATGCACTTAAAAACATTTCTAGGTAGCAGAACTGTGGTATTATATTTTGATGGGAGCTCTTGTAGGCAGAGAAAATACCCTCTGTTCTTGGTACGTTACTTCCCTGTTTGCAGCTATATCTGTGTAACAGACTCTTACAGACTGTGGCTTACTGAGGGAGAGGAGAGAACTTTCTACTGCATCTAAGGTACTTAGTGGCCATATGGAGCTCATACAACCCCACTTCAAAAATACTGAACTATCCCTTTAATGTCAAAACTGTTTCCTGAAAATGTTTTATTCTTGTTTTATTGTGTTTGTTTTAAAGTTTTCTTTAATCTGCTGGTTTTGGTCCCTTTTTGTTTAGAAATAGAAAAAGACTGAAAGGAACAGATTGTAAAAATGTGCAGTAAAATTGCTGGCACTACTCTGAATAGTCTTAAGCTTTTATACAGAGCCAGAGTAACTGAAAAAGCACTTTCAATTCTGTCAGACCACACTCAGCCTCTTCACATATAGGCTTCTGCTGTCTGGCTGGAGATAAACACTGCCCATATGTAGGACAAATAGATTCAAGAACTTATTTGTTCCTCGTTCTATTTGCCACTTAAACAATATGTGACCTGATGCTACTAAATATGTGTTTACCGAGTGTGCTCTTTTTTTTGTGTATGATATACAGTGTTTTATCTTTTCCTTTTTGCTGCAGCTGTAAAACAAATTGCCCTTCAGGGATCATAAAGTTTATCTTGACCTTGATACCCAATAAAGATACTCACTTGTTTCCAATTAACTTGTGAACCTGCGTGATTGTTCCAAATCGGTGTTTTTCTTAATCATTTCTCTACTCTCCCAGTCTTTTGGTCCCTCCGTCCCAACTTTTTTGTAATGTGCTGCAGGCATCAAATTCAAAATGAGGGCATGTTTGAAAAACAAAATGACGTTTATCAGTTTGAAAATTAAATGTCTTGTCTTTGTAGTGTATTCAGTTCAATATAGGTCGAAAAGGGTTTGCAAATCATTGTATTCTGGTAACATTGATCAAACCAATCAGAGTCTCAGCTCCCATTCTCTTTAAATCAGTGTGCTCTGGACAGGTGGCACTTCCCTTTGAACTCAGTGTCAAACTTTCAGATGTATTATTTAATTCCTCTCCTTTTATTGTGCCACTACCCTCAAAGAGCACCCACAGAACACTGAATGAAATATGTTAATGCTTAGATGAAAGTGCTTCATTGATGCCAGCAGACCATAAGAAACAATCCAAAAGTAGTTGATCTTTTGTTTGAAGAAGCCTTGTTAGTTATTAAAATTTTCAGATAAAACCAACAGGATCAGTCTTCTTTCTGTTTATGATGGACCTGTTTACTTTATACCAAATACCTATTGACTTTAAGTAATTTATTGCAATTTATTGGACATGTCAACACACTCTTCAGGAGTAAGTTATGGAAGACACCTGCACTTCATACCAAAACACTTTGTGCCAGTCATGAAATAGGGCCCAAAGTGATGAAATAGAGCTGACATTATCAGTTTATAAAAACTCCATAACTGAACATACCCTCACAGTAATTACATTTAAAGATATGAACCTGAATCAAGACCAAATATTGGCCTTTTTTAATAAGACATTATGGATTTAGAGAAGACGCAAGTGAGAATGTTGTTTTTTTTAAAGTGGAGGTCCAGTGTAGGTTATACAAGCCAAGGGTGGCTCTGGAGAGAAGTGGCTATAGGTCCCTAGTGGTGACGTGTATGTCTCCTTGGAAAAAACTGCCCCACAGCCGAAATCAATAAGCCGAACCCAAGGGATGTCAGAGCCAGTTTCTAGCAGAATATTTTCCAGCTTGATGTCTCGGTGGAAAACTCCTCTGAGGTGAATCTGCCTCACAGCCTCCACCAGCTGTTTGGCTATGGGCTTCGCCTCGACATTATGTTGATTATGTAATCATTCAGATCAATACAAGGGTCTGGTCTCTCCAGGACGAGAATCAGCTCTTCCTCCAGATTAAACCAGTCCAACAGCATCACAGCTGCACAGGTTTCTGATCCTGCTGGTTTGAGCTTCAGCATGAGCATCACCTCGTCAGAAACAATGCTAACTTTCCCATCCAGGAACATTGTTGTATAATCAACTTTTTCCTGCTGAATGTGTTTTATGGCTACAGGGAGATTGTCCTGTATTTGGTAGCCAGCAAAGACTGCCCCATTGTTCCCTTGTCCAAGCAGTCTGACCTCTTTATATTTGGCCCTAAAGTCAACTCTGCTGTGTGTGAGTACTGTTGGAGTCTGAGAGCTGGTTCCACTGGTCCCTCCTGGACCCATTGTCTCCTTACACTTCTTCTTACACTTCCTCTTGCTGCCAGTCTTCTTTCCTCCAGCCCAGGAATAACTGTGGTCTTTAGCATTAACATGAGACTTTCTGCTTTTGGGGGGCTTTTCTCCAGTCTCCATTTTATATATTTATTATTATATTTATTTATTTATATTTTCTGTTATATCTATCATTTTATATATCTTTGTGTCTACTTTTCAACTGCTATTGTGGAATGAACCGATTTCCCTGAGGGAGTTTCCCAATGGGATTAATAAATATTTATTTAATCTAATCTAATCTACAGTTAGCATTGTAAGACATACAACCTTAACTGTAATTGTGTGTTCACTCCGGATGCGACTGACCCGACCTGGGCAACCACTTTCCATGCAAAGTCGATGTACAGGCACGATGGGGCAGGACCAGCCCTCATGTGATTCTACAGACACGACCTGGGCGACTTGATCTTGCTACCGGGTCGCTTTGGATGCGTGACTAAGTCGCGTCGCTCAGTCGCCAAAGTTGGGAATTTGAACTTTTCAGGCGACGTCGCTTGTTTCGACAGCCGAGTGTTGTAGTTATGAGGAAAGCCCCGCTCACTAGTCTAGCTGTTGCAGATAATGTTTGTGTGTGTGTATGTGGGTGTGTGTGTGTGTGTGTTCATTTTGCAGTGGATGTATGCCGGAAAAGATTTAAGGGATTGGGGGATGTATATATGGGGGGAAAAAACAGGGTGAAGAAGCGGGTCAGCGGGAGGGCTGATGGAGAAGTGGCAGTTCTCTGTGGTCCTGTCCGTCCTTGACCCATTTATCAGCCCGAGGGGTTCGATCAGCAACATGGCTCGAGGGGTCGAGGAAGACGGGACCGCAGAGAGCTCCCTACTCGAGGTTCAGCTGACAGTCGATGCTGAGGCAGCAGCAGGGCCTGCATTTATGGTTGATAGATGAGTAAAAAGGATACAGTTGGAATAATGTCAGCTAAACCTCCACATTTTTGGTGAAACCCAAGCTGGCGTGACATCACTGAGTGACGCGATGGTGACAAAATTAGCTATTTGTGGACACCCAATGCAACTGACGTGAGGGACGCGATATCAGTCAGCAAGTCGCTTTCGGTGTGAATACACCTTCAGGGTTTGAGTCTATCAGTGTTTAATTTAACTTACCTAATGATTGTAATATGCTGTAAAATAAACAACCCCTTCTAACCTCTCATACAGAGTATTGGCAATCTAACAAACTTGTAAAAGCAATAAATCCATAATGGCAAACTTGATTCCCATGCATTTTTTAGAATAATTTTATTCATTTTTTTACAAACACAAATATGGCGAATGCACATACATAGATCTCATACCTCATAATTCATGTCCCCAACAAAAAAAAAAAAAACAGACAAAAAGTAGCAAAAAATAAAAGATAAGATAAAATTAAATTAAATAAAAACAAAGACAACACGAATCAGTTTCTGATGCTTTTAATTTTGATATTATTGGGTATTTTTTTCTTTTTATTGATGTCTTCTCTAAACATTTTAGGGGTGACCAGGGGCAATAGTAACATTTTATTTACACTTATGCTCATATCTCACAGATAATTTGACACAGCCTTTAAATCATTTAAAATTAAAAAACAGACTTTATCTTGTAGCAACAACATTTGAATGTCAGAGTTTATCATTTTAGGATAATCAGTAAAACACAGATTAAATGAATGAATATAACGTGTAAATGTGATACAGCTGAATTTAGAGGAACCTAACCTTTTGTGCACCACCTTATGTGAGATATTTTCACAATCTGGCTTTTGCAAGCTTGCATTGGGTCACCACTAAAAAGCAAAGACAGTAAAAGCTCTGTTTTCAAATGATGAATCTTTATACCTTATCAAACCAGAAAGACACTGTAGAAAGTGCATTTTCCCCTGTGGCATTTTTTTTTCTTTGTTTCTGTAAAAGCATTGGCGTCGCTTTCTTTGTATCTCCTCTATAATGTTTTATAAACACATTATAAGCGTGTTTATAAGATGTAATATTGTCCTATAATGCTGTATAATCATAGTTGTAACTACTCCTGTTAATTTACAGTTCTTTTCAATGGTAATCATAAGACCTTAAAATGCTATTGTATTGTAAGTTATAAGCATACCTAGAGTGAGTCATATTGTGATGCCTGTAAAAAAATTATAAATATCCATAATGCATCATAACAACCAATCTGATACATGGTGAAACATTTGATGGTGCTTTGCACTTGCATTTCTTACTGTTTAAAAGTTTAGATCAACACAAATTGTTTCAGTAACTGATTATTTTACAGCAAGATTTATTTCAATTTTCCACTTTTTATTATCAGACTTTTGCAGATGTTATTTTCTTATTCGTCAATCACCGTTAAAATCTGAAAGGGGCCAATTTCTGTAGAGATAACTTAATTAATCTTTAATGTTAAAAGGAAAATTTATTGTCTTGATTTTGAGCCACGGATGATTTAAAACAATCATAAAAAGTTTCAATGAAAAAGTTATGAGCATTTTGCTTTCCTCTCTTGCCCTTAGCAGATCTTATTTCCCTGTACATAAAACATCTAGACCACTTAAAATGTAATTACAATAGATCATAATAGTGTTTACAATGTGCTATATATTGATTATTATAACTAGATATTAGTTTAAATTAGCTCTAATCCATCTAAATACAGCCACTGACCTCTGTATTTGTCGAATTACATCATTAATCTTTAAAAAAATGCTTCATAGTGTCTCACATTTATTGTTAGGAAGTGTAATACACGTTAATAATTTCCTACATTAGATGTATGTTTATAACTCATGACAAACACAGTTATAATTTGAATAATGATTAATTTTATAAAGCAAAATAAATTATAAAAAGTGATGATAACTATCATTATTAAGCATTATCAGTGCAGTAGAATGTATTATAATATCTTACAGTGTAAAAGTATGTTTATGTTGCATCATGAAGAGAGGCTTTATAGAAGGAGTTACCTAGTTTTTTTTAATTGATTGAAATTTAAATGATAAGTAAAGTGTGAAGTAGAAAATAACAAAAATGACATATAATTAAAGTGGTTATTTTGTTAAAGTAGAAAAAGTGACAGAGAAAATGTTGTAAATTTGGAAGATTATCTTTCATTTTCCAACCTTTAGACATAATTTTACCACAAATTATACTGAATGATTATTATTTTAAAATATTCAATTTAAAGTTTATTTTACCGCCCCAAAGGGACAAGGCCATTTGAGCATTTCTTTTCACAGCTGTTTGCTTGTGTGGTGGTTAAAGTGTTAAAGTGCAGTCGGTCATTTGGATTCAGTACAGCTTCCTGACATGCAGCACGTTCCTCCACAGCTTTTCTCTCCACTGTTGCTAAACACAAACAGCTTGCGTCGACTTTAGAAGGCCTCTGGCTCTCTGCTTTACGTGACAGAGGCTTTCCCACTAACACCTCCGGTCAATGACCTGGTAAACTTTCCAGGGAACCTGCAGTTTGGCTGCAGGTCAAGCTCAATGCAAATCCAATTTGTTGCTCTAATATAGCCAAGAAGGAGAGCCAAACCAAAGCCTGTGTCACAATGAGAGAGTTTATTTTTACATTAGAAAATAACCTGATAATTGTCATGACAATTAAAGAATATACAGTCAAAGATTGAGGTCATATTAGCTGTTTAGGAGACTTTAGGCTTTTGACACATTTTTTATTCTTCCATGTCTGGCCACAAGAGGGCAGCAAATGGGTTCTAAAAAAGGCAAGTAATTAACGTGAAAAGGTCACATATAACTAAGAATAACAAATCCTAGAAAAATATATATTACTAACCTTTATTTAACCAGGAAAACCTCTTTGAGATTAAAAATCTCCTGGACAAGACAGCAGCACATTCAACAGTTTTAGACAAACACACACAGTCATAAAACATCAACCACATAAAACAAGATTTCAACACATTTGAAAGAGAAAAGTCACAGTTTTAAACAGCTAATTTTGCTAAAATTGCCCATGTGAGAAAGATAAAGTGCATCAGTCAAAACACCTGCAGCCAGATGTGTCCGACCCCAAGTCGCTCAGCATAGTCTTACAGGTGAATCCCAATTGTACCCCTTAGCCCTTCCCCTTCGTCTTATCCCTTCATCTTACCGCTACCCGCTTGCTGGCTGTGTCTGAAACAGCTACAGCTGCGAAAGCTAGCCCCTTATAATGAGAGATTTTAAAATATGAACAACAATTTAAAACATGATTAATATTTACTTAATGATTTAATAATTACTCATAATTATGCGCTTCCTTCTCCGCCCTGCCTTCTTGTCAGTGGGCACGGTGTATTATGGGAAATTCTCTTACCCCTTCCTTTCAAGTGAGGTCCCGGTCTGTCTTCATTTCAAGGGCTGTGTAGCCCTTTGTCTTAGCCCTTCTCCGTAGCCCGACGGAGAATTGGGACATCCCTTCACTAGACGTGAACGCGCAAAACCAAGGGCTAAGGGGTAAGACAAGGGCTAAGGGGTAGAATTGGGATGGACCCTAAAACTGTCCAGTGAAACCAGATCTTTTAGTTTCAGGTCTTTTTGTAGTTAATTCCAAGTGGAGCCGCAAACCTGAATGCCTTTCTTCCCCGCTTAGTTCTTATTTTTGGAACAGACAATAAGAAAAGATCCTGGGACTGAAGATTATAAGATCCTGTGCTCTTCTGACTGATATAGGTCAGAAGGCAGGATGGCAGCAGATCTAGAACACATTTATGAATGCAAACAAAGAAGACCATCCAACACAAGCATACAGCAAACAAAGAGCTTTAAAATTTGGTTAGTTTTTATGGTTATTTACATATATTTATTTCCCAGATTTAGAATTTAGTGTTTTGCTCACTTAAATGTAAAATTAAGGCATTTTCTTTATCTCTGGCTAATTTAATGAATTATCTCCGCCAAGGAGGTTGTGTTTTTGCCTGTGTTTGTTTGTCTGTTTTTTTGTTGGTTTGTTAGCAAGATTACAGATTTTGCTGAAATTGTCAGGAGATGTTGGTAATGGCCCAACTTAACAAAGATTAGATTTTGGTGGTGATCCAGATAACCGCCATTTGTGAACGATAATTTTTGCTCAATAACTGTCTAACTAATAATGATATTAACTTATCGTTTCAGGGTCAAGGAATCATATTATGATGGTAACTTTATCATGGCACTATTGCTTATAGATGTAACAGCAATATGTGAGCTACCTTGGTGTAGGTTTGTGCTCTCCGAGTCCTTTCTAGTTAGTCCTGTTACAGTTATATTGGACGTGCTGAAATGAACTTTTGCCAGGCTTGAGCTCTCAGAAATGGTCTAAAATCTGGTCTATTGATTGCCATAATAGTTTGTAGTGTAACACATTTACCTTCATCCTGTGGTTTTGCATTTATTTGCTGTAAAGTGCATCAGGTTTTCTGATTCCTGCCACAGCAGACAGAGCTCAGTCTGTGCAGTACCTTGGTCGCCCCCTGCTGGGTGCTCTGTAGTACTGCATGCGTGGACCAAGAGTAGGATGATGTGTTTGTTAAGTGTTTGAAGAGAGCCGAGCTGTGAACCGTGTAATTTTACATTTCTGTGACACTTTGCTGCTCTAAAGCATTGCATTTACTGTTCACTACATTACAATGAGGTAGATTCATTTACTGTTTGAGGTCAGAATATAGAAGAGTTCCATCTATTCTGAGCAGGCGTTAAGTTATTTACGGTTCTCTCGTGTCTAAGATATCCCACAATATACAAGAGATAGTACAGTAAGAGTTCAGAGTGAGGTTCATGGCTGGCTCATCACAGTTATTCATCCTCTTTTATTCATGAGGTTTGAATGAGCGCTGTGGCATGATTCAGAGAGACCAAACACACATTCACAAATCAAAGAGAAGAAATTCACTAACAGAAACAGTGGAGAAAATAGATGTGGGTAAAAGAGGACAACATTAGACAATAAAAGCAGACAAGGAAGGAGAAATAACTGGAGAGGACAATAAACAGAGAAGGAACAAAGAGAGAAGAAGAAAATGTGGAAGTAAAAGGGGAAGAGGAGAGAGTACGGTAGAGAGAAAATGGCCTTCTGTAAACACGCAGACGGCATTTGAGGTCAGTGAAAACTTAGCAAGGAACCCATAGCAAAAACTAGTCATACATTTACAATTATTACCCCTGATCTGTCTCTTATCTTTCAAAAAGCCACATTAAATTTCTCACACTTTACAGTTATTTTTCTTGACCCCTGGCTGTCCTCGCTAAGGCGTCAGAATATGATTCACTTAAAAGTTGACCAACACATCAAAGTGACATCATCAGTGAAGTTGAACAAAACAGCGCGAGAACCTTTTCATACATTAGTGGGGACATGGCAAGTCATGTGCTCATGTTTTTGAATGGCACAAAAGATTTTGTGAAGGCAGAGAGGACGTCCAATATGAACGTCCTGAGCGTCCATAACCTGACACACCAGACGGACAGTTCCAGATGTACCAAAGAAATATTTCACCAGTCCATCTGGAGAAGAGCCCATAGAAAATGTTTTCAGAGGGCAGAACCCTCAAAACCAACAGCAGCTGGTGATTGGATGATTGGTCTGCCAGTCACACTCATCACAGGCCAATCCATATTAAGCCACAGTATGATGTAGCAACTAGATCCTGTTGTTAGCTGTTAGCTTAAAGTAAGGTTTAGTCCTTAGACGATTGTCTGACATTAAATTACACCACACAGATGATTCATTTACCACTTATATGTGACATGAACCTCGTCAACAACAATCCCCACCAAGCTCTCCCAGTAAGCTTCTGAGGAGAGCATATTTCAACAGGTATCGCTGAGTAACCCCGACTCCGGGCTACCACAGACTAACCGGCATCATCTGCGGAGGATTTCTGCATCTCTCCCAGTTTCCCACCAGTGGTCCCCGGTCAGGAGAAGAGCAAAAAACATTCAACAAATTAAACCAATTATTTGAAATGATTGAATCAGTACAAGAAAAAGAGCAGAAAATGGTCTACATTGATAAAGTTGGGTTTTGGGTGTATGTATGTGTATATATGTGTATATTTGTATCTATAAAATGAAGAGTGTGGCTTCAGTCTGCTCTATTGTAAAGTGTCTTGAGATTTGATTTTTGGTCATTTTTCAGTTTAAGAAACAACTTTTCAGCATTTTTCCTTATGGTCAACTTTTACAAAAAAAAAACAAAAACTGGACATTGCTTAATAATTACTTTTTGGTCAATTTTCACAGTGAAATAATGTGCCAAAACCTGATTCTTGGGGCCTTTTTGAGGTGGGACAACATGTTGATACATGGTTTTTGGTCATTTCTCTCTTAAAAAAAGACTTTTTTTTCTTGGCATTTTTCCACATGGTCATATGGAACCAAAACCCTCAGGTCATGTGGTGACTTTTTGGTCAATTTTCATGACAAAAATCAGTTAAAACATCTACTTTGGGAAACTTTTAAAATTTATCTACAATTACTCAGGGGGCCATCGGGAAACATCTTATTCTACCAGCACAATGTATGTATCTCTCCACTTTCAATAAATCAACTTCTTTCGAACACCTCAAAAATGACCCTGTGAGTCTACCAAACTTCTGATGATTCCTCAGCATTGGTCAGTGTCATCCGCCTTTAGCCTGATTTAAACCACATTTCAACAAAGATCCCCTTTTCTGCTTTTGTTTTAGTTTTATCTGCCTTTTAATGTGTTTAACATGTCTTCTCCAAATGACGGAGAACTTCTATGCTCAAGACAAAAAGTCAGTGGCATTGGGACTGCCCCCCCTCCCTTTAGACATTAGCTGCTGCCTGTTCTGCCGACCAACCAGTGTGATGTCTTACAATGTTTTAATAGCACTTTACACCCCCACTGGCTCAAGGCAGCAGCATCAACATGGCACCGAGCAGCAGTCAAATGACCAGCCAGCAGAGAGCAGCTCAGCTGACCAAATAGAGGGGACCAGGCCCATGTGGTGAAGGGGGGCGAGGGGGTGGAAGTCAGTATTGTATAATAGACCTGTTCGTTCAATCCCAGCTAGATGAGTAACCTTGGCTTTAATCCGTCATCTTTTATTCCCTATCTTCTCTGTTATTCTTATTTTAATGTTTTAATTCTAATCTTATTTTATTTTTATTTGTTTTTAATATTGTTATTATTCCATTTCTGTTTTTATGACTGTTTTTACTATTGTTAAGTGAATGAATGATTATATTTTACTCCTGTACAGCACTTTGGTCAACCAAGGTTGTTTTTTAAAAGTGCTTTAGAAATAAACTTGACTTGACTCAGACTAACATTGAATTAAACAAATATGTCAATAAAGAAACATCCTAGCAAAAAGTCATGGCATAAACTGTAGAACAGCTTTAATGATCTCCGAATTAAAAAAAAGAAAATCACAAAATGTACAGAAAAAAACAAGATTTAGATGTTTATCTCTGATCAGAAGCAGGACCAGAGGCCACCTAAAGGTGCTGCTCTGGGCCTAGCTTTCACTCACTTTGACCCACACTTCTTGTCCTGGTGACCAAATATGGCACAGTGAAATCCAGGAAACCATGATCTTTTTTTCTGCGGTTGCTGATTGCACAATCAGAAGACTGGGGGGGGGGCAGCAGTGATGTGAGCATGCAGCAGTGATGTCAACATGCTTCCCTCTCTTCTCACTTGTTAAACATTGCTGAAATAGCTGATGACAAATCAGCCAGCTGACCTCTGCGCGTCATCACGTCTGTTTATAGAAGTGAACGCGGCAAAAAAACCTCGGCCCACTTGGCCTTGGAAGTCCTTGTCTTTCTCTTTCCTGCTGCCCGCGTCGCCCACACTCTCCCCTGGATGGCGGCGTACGGCCACAGCCTCTCCTCTCGCCTCCTCTCCCCTCCACTCTCCCCTCACCCACTGACCCACTGGCGGAAAGCGTGGGGGCCATCTGTGCTGGAGAGGTTACTTTTAGTCTCGCAGGCTGCTATTTTCTCTGCGCTGTGCTTTATTAAAACACAAAGAACAGGCTCACTTACGCAAGACTGGTCTCCCTCTGCTTCTCTTTCATATTGTTTTACAGGTCTTGTTTACACAACAGTGCACTTGGCCCGTGGCAGCACACCCTTACAGGAAGAACGACAAATTTAGACATGAGATTATGTTTTACCCACCGCTCAATGAAAGAATAAAGGGCTTTGAATTTCAGACCCTTCACCGAGGACATACATTTATATCCTGCCTGTGTCGAGAGGGGTAATCAATCTGATAAACACACCATATTTATTTGCATTTTATTTTGAGAACATTTATCCCTCAACTACAGATGAAATATAAGAGGTTTTACCCAGCAAACTTGCAGTCTAGTATCCAGTAAGACTCTCTACACTTGTTCACTTTCTACATTATTTCATCATAAAGCCCTAAAGGTCCTGGATTTCAACAGAACATATTGGAGTTTCTTGCCTGAAAACCCAATCAGGTTTTTGACCTTGGCTATCTTATGCCTATACCAAATGATTATTCCTGCAATTTCAACATCGCAAACAAACTTCCAAAGTCCCTTTACCTCCAATTTCCACTGATGCATCCTGCGCAGCTCTCTGTCCACAACACATTGCCCCCAGTCTGTTTCCACAGCCTGTGTCTTGATCCACCTGCCGAACATGCCAGCTCCACGCTGGTTCGCTGGAAATACATAGCAAGTTTATTTTCAGCAGGAACCACCTCAACTTTGTCAATCTTCGCCAATCTCCAGATTGGTCCAAACAGGGAAACAAGTGCTCAGAGTTTCTGGGTCATTTGAAAATACAGCAGAAATATTAGAAATAACATCAATGCCTACTGCAAATCAACTTCAGACAGGAAATATAACCTGCTGTTTAAATGTTGCTCTTGCTGCTTTCTCTTAAACTCAAATTACCTCTTGAAGCTGTGGTTTTCTCGTGATCCTTATAACCTTGTGTTTTAAGCGTCCAGGGATGCACTCTGCTGCTCAGTGCTTTAAATATGTTTCCTGTGGGCGAGGATACGTGCCAGTTGGAGCAAATCCGCAGCACGGAGGGCCGACAACGTGGAAACTCAGGGTCAGAGTCTTTGGCTCCCTCTCATGATCATGGCTGTAAGGCGTAAGGTGGGCCAACTGAGCATGGGCTAAAATGCAGAAAATATAGTTGCAGTCTTGTAGTTTTTCAGCTTTGTGGCAAAATTAGGGATGACAGAGGAAAACAAGTTTATGCACGGCTACACTCAAGTTAGCAGGTTTACAGAGGGCGAAAATGAACCAATATAGCTGCCCCTGTAAGGACATAATCTGAAAGTCACATTCTCAATCATGTGATCCTTGTGGTGTGCAAAAAAGGTTAATGGAGGGCAGGAAGTAAAGAACAACAGTCCTGACTTTTTGGAATGGAGAGAAACAAATCTTTTGCATGCAACACATATCATAAGTACATTTCTGGATAACCTTGTAGGATCCCCTCACTTTCTGTAAAGGTGCCTTTTTTACCCAAGGGTTGGCCAAGGAGGCACACTGATCTGACTACTTAGTCCAACAGACCTGCTACAGCATGGTAAGCCACATGACGACCCACTAGAGCAGCGTCTCTCGGCCTTTTGTCATGAGCAAAACCTCAAGTCATCCCACTCAAATGTGCTGCTTTTTTTTAACTACAATTTATCACCATAAACCACCAATAATGGTAACCTGAGCCAAGGACAATGACACACACAACCTAGATAATATTAATGTAGCCACTAGGTAGCAAGCCTGCATGGCTTCCTCTGACAATTTTGTAAATTTCATCATTAAGTGTAAATGCTGTGGAACTTTTAAACCAATAAAATCCTCATTTATCTCCTGTCACTGCTGGAGTTAACCTTGTGCAGCAGCTGGATCCGCCTTATTTGAATGTATGAAACGGTATTTTCACTCCACTTCTGACATGTTTTGGCAATGATTTGTTTTAATTTTACACCACAGCTGTAGGTCCAGCCTACTACATTATCTGATCGGCCTGAAATGAGTGTGATTGACAGAACGATCATCCAATCACCTGCCGGATATGAATTTGAAAGGTTCTGCCCATTCCAAACACTTTTTATTGGCTGAGATAGACTAGTGAAATATCCATTTCATCTGTCAGGTTATGTTTGAATACCACTGGATAATTAAACTGATGGCTTAGGTTTGTAGTTGTGATGATGAAAATACAATAATAATCTGCATAATCAAAATAACACTGGATTTTATATATTTCAGAGAAACCTTTTACACTTCTGGCAGAGTTATAGGGCAGCCTACAGTGACCACAAGTGTATATATATATATATATATATATATATATATATATATTTTTTTTTTTTTTTTTTTTGGATATATAGGAGATCTTTTCCTGCAATAGCCATAGAACTGTACATCAGCTCACCGCTGTCACGCAGAGAAGATAATGGTGGTAAAAGCTACACTTAGATCTCTGCGACTTCAGCCTTGTGTGTAATTATGACTGGCTTTAAACTTCACTGTTAAAACAGCTGCATTTGTACATTAATGGCCCTCTTTGTTAGGAAAGCAGTAACTTTATACTCAGGTTTCTATTTATTTATACTCAGGTCACTCTGCCTTGTTTATACCAGATGTTTTTTTTTCTCATTTCTGTCAATAGTGGACTCTTATTGCCTATTGATTTATTGTATTTGTTGTATATTGGTATATTATATTTTGTTAAGATCCCTAGTCTCCTTTTAGTGTGTATACGTAGTTTACTTCCTTTCCCTGAAATCAGCTGCTGTAATACCACAATTTCCCAGCTTTGGGTCAATAAAGCACATCTATCTATCTATCTATCTATCTATCTATCTATCTATCTAAATATCTATCTATCTATAAGCCGGTTAGTATGAACAAACAATTCTTCGAACAACAAATTTATATTTAGAGTGAATTTTCCTTTATGAAGACAAAAAAAAAACGCTGAAAGATCACGAACAGATATGAAGCAAGGATTTAGACTCTGACACTGTGCAGGTTTTTGACGACTGTAGAGGAAAAAAGGAGAAATGATGTCAGTTTCAGGTTAAACAGCTGATGCAGACGCTGCTTCTGCTGCTGCTTCTGCTGCTAAAGATAACTTCACTGACCACAAACTGGTCTTGTGCCTGTAACCATGTTATGTTTACCTCATTATTCACTGAGGAACAAAAAATATTTATTTTTCCAGATTTAGCACAGAGAGGCTATAGTTGTTCAAACAATACCCTCGCATCATCAGGTTTTTATGTTTCAAAAGAAGGTTTTGAGACTTTAAATGTTAAAAATCCTTCTTCATGGTCAGGAGTTAAAATAAATATACATGTCTGTAACCTTTTCCATAAGCTGTTAACCACAGCATGTTGCCCTTTACAGTAAAACCACATTTTCCTTTGCAGCTGTTTTCATGTTTCTGTTTGAGTTTTATTCCAGGCATGCATGTCAATTCTGTGGAGCAAAGTTTGGGAGAACTATGAAAAGAAAATATGACGTATACACCTTTTATCCGTGTCCTGATTTCAGCTTTACTGTCAAGTTGATGTACAGATGTACCCCTGACCTTTGTCACACTTTGCCCTACCTGTGAACTGCAAACCCCAATTCCAATAAGTTGAGATGTGGTGTTACACCAAAAAAAATAAACAATACATTGATTTGCAAATCCTTGACAACCAGTATTCAGTGGAATACACAACAAAGACAAAATATTTAATATTGAAAAAGCTGGGACAGGGACAACATAAGACTGGAAGAGTTGAGGAATGCTCAAAAAGCACCTGTCTGGAACATTTGACAGGTGAACAGGCTGATTGGAAACAGGGGAGTGTCATGATCAGGTATCAAAGGAGTATCTCTGAAAGGCGCAGTCATTCACAATCAAGAATGGGGAGAGGTTCACTTTGTGGACAATTCCATGAGCAAATAGTCTTACATTTTAAGAAAACCATTTCTCTCTGTACAACTGCAAGGAATTTTATGCAGAGGACTAATTATGGACATAACACGTCAAATCTTCAAATCAGCTAAGAACAGGACACTAAGGCTTCATTCACACCAGTTCACAAAAACTGACAAATAGAAGGTTGGTTAAATGTTGCCTGGTCTGAGTTTTTATTTCTATTTCTGACATTCAAGTGTTAGGGTCAAAACTTGCTTTAAACACAGTGAAAGCAGTTGTTTTATGAGTCCAGGGGTTGGACTAATTTTTGATTAAGCTGGAGGTGCTCCAGAGATAAAGGTTGGGAACCACTCTTTCAGGTCATAAAAGGATGTATTAACAGTGTTTTAATTGTTGGGAAAGATAAATACTTTCATTTCAAAACTCAAATGCATTCTTCGAAAGTCTGGATTTTTATTTTTTAACTGTTACAGATTAAACTTGAATGTTTTTATCCTGTTTCATGTGGTAGTTTCACTGAATCTTCTGCTATTTTTTAGGCATATCCTGGTCAGGTTTTAAAAAGTCACCCCACTTTTCACCTCAGAGATTCAGATACATGTCAGAACAACAGAGGGCAGTAGAGCGTTTTGATCGATCATCGAGTCCCTCTGACTGTTTCTCAGCATCACAGGAAACAGAGCTGATTTAATGAGAACAGTAGGAAACACAGCATGCCTCGGTGGCCCTCGTCACCAGCTCTCTGCGGAAGTAGAGCACTTAGGCGAGGGATGGAGCCCGACCTGCAGCGGCCAAGATTAACGGAGGCAGGGGGCCCCGGGGTGCTACTTCCTCTCCTCCCTCTCTTGGCAGTGTTATAATTGCTGAGGTTGCCTAGCGACCGGAAGCATGGAAACAGAAGGTGTCACTTGTTACCTCAGAGCTGAATTTAGCAAAATTGTGAAATAGCCACCGATGGATCATGAGAGGGGGGTCAGTTACTAAAGATAGAAACAAAAAGCAGCAGATTGTTTTAGAAAATAGACCGAGGTCACTGTGAGGGCCGGGAAGATTTTCTCCGTGGACATGTTTTTAAAAAACTGTTAGAAATTATTAATGGATAGTGTCATGTAGGGATCAGTGGAAGATTAAAATTGGATTCAACAAACATTTTCTCGCAGTGTGATATTGTTTGGTTAAAGAAAGAAGCAACATTATCTAGATTTTTGAGAAAGATGATTTGGGTTATTGAATGAAAATACTGTATTGAATGTACACTAACTTAATAATAGAGAACTGGAAACATGACTAATTACTCAAAGCAAGTAAAAAGATGAAACACAAAAATGCAATAACAGAATATTAAGTAACTTGGAAACACTAGATCTACCTCATGGTCTTTTATGCCTCTGCAGGGTATGCATTGCCAGAGGATGAAAGTACAGTGGTGGGTCACTTAGCCTTTGACCCTGACCTTACAGTGTGGCTTGATTAATGTCCGTGATCAGGTGGATCAATCTTGCACAGTTCAAGATGGAACAACAGAGCTCTGACAGCAGAGGCACTGCCCAATCTGGGTCCTTTGTGGAGAAAGTGGCAGGAACCACGAGCATGATAACAGCGAGTAGTGACTGTAAAACCCAGTACAGACCAAAGATTCAGGATGCATCATGACAGTTTTAAAGATGTTGCAGGGGACAGTCACAGCTGTGTGAAAGCTAGCTGACAGACTTGTCTGCAATTCCAGAATCTGGTCTAAGTATGTCAGGCACATCAAGTTTTTAACCTAGGAATGAATGATACTGGATTTTTGCAGATATCTGAATATTTCCAAAGCCATCAGCGCTGATACTGATCTCCATTTGACTAAAACTGACAAACCCTTTCATGGTAACAGTCTATTTGTGTTAGAAACAGATGTGAAGTAAGAAAAAAAAGATTTTGTTCTTGAATGATTGATACTGTTGATTTATAAAAGTGGAAATTGAGTGATGATGATGTAAAACATCATGACACACTGTACATTTTGCTGATATCACAGACAATTTATAGAAAATTTATGGCCAATATGTACAGCGTGAAGTGTGTTGATTAAAAGCTCTTGGTTTATGGCAGTTTGGGGAATGTCAGTCTATTTTTTGCTGTTTTGAGGACACCTGTTCTTGATCCCAAGCCAGGTGCAGGGCCCAAAGAGGATGGATTATGTACCTTCATTATACATGAGTGTGTTTTGGGTGTGACATTGATCAAACCAATCGGATTGTCAGCTCTCATGTCCTTTAAATCAGTGTGCACAAGGCAGGTGGCTTTTTGCTATTTACACAGCGGGGTAAACTGTTTGGTCTGAATTTGGGATGGATTACCTCATTCCTGTCCTATAGTCCCACTACAGTCAAAGTACACCCACAGACCACTGTATGATACATGTTAATGCTCAGATTAATTTTTTTCATTTAAGCATCCAGAGTAAAAGAAATGATCCAAAAGACAACCTCATTAATTATAAAAAAAATCTCCAATTAAAACTGATGGTATCAAACAAGTTTCTTTTTATGATAGACCTGTTTACTGTACATTAAATAACTCTTGGTTTTAAGACAATTATTGTCTCATTTTTTTCCTGCAGGAGTACTTTGCTTTGTTCCCTATTGTGTGTGAAAAACACACTGCACTGCCTGTATTATTATCTGTGAGCATAATTATCAGTGAGATTCATAGTAAATGTAGGACTGTATTTCAGGACAATCTTTAATACTGTAACTTCTTTTCCCAGTTTCTTGACATTTTACACAGCTGGAGCACACAAGTATATAGCACTTCTGATATTTAACAGTAGAGGTGTGCTGCTGTGCTTCCCATGTAGATGAAACAGCCTCAGTTAGTGTGTCTTTTGTTCTCACAGATGTGTGCCAATCTCTCAAAAGCCCCGAAGTAGCAGAAACACTCTGAACCACAGACTTCAGACTTGAGACCAGGTTTCTGACCACTCCTCATTTTCAGAAAAACACACCCCTGGGCACAAATAAGAGTGTGTGATCTTTTGCATTCAAATAGCGTATAAATGACACATGCATCAGGTTAAATGAGCTCTTGAAAAAGTATGTTCACAAGTAAAGGACGACCTCAAGACTTTGTGGCCTTGACCTTTGACCTCTAAAATCCAGTAGCTTTATTCTTGTGTAATGTGGGACGTTTTTTTAAGTTACAAGAAAATCCCTCAAAGGGTTTCTGAGATAATCGTTCATCAAACTGTGCTGATCTAAATGTGGATGCCTCTGGACACTATTCACAGGCATGAATCAGCCACATAAGGCATTTACTTCTCAGAGGATTCAGCTTTTAAGGTTACTTGTACTTGGATGTGGTCCCAGCATCAGTTGTCTCCTCTCCATATGTAGCTTCTTATCACAAGTTATTAATTTACATCCTGAATGACATTCAAGTGTTGCCCACAGACTTTAAATGTCAGCATTTATAAAGGAGATGTGGAGATGGTTACATATGTGGATAACATAAAAGATCTAATTTAATACAGATCATGGAAGCAAAATCTCAAACTACCACTTCACTTGCCATTTCTAATGCACAATTCTTCAAGACATAGATTCAACAAAGTGCCGGAAACATTCCTTGGATTTTGGTCCAAATTGGCATGACAGCATCACACTTTAGTTAAGTTAGTTTTATTTATTTTATTTTTCTTTTGCACATTCTTTAAAGAAAAGTCAAAGAAAACATTGAAAAAGATTTTGTAGATTTATTGGCAGCACATCCTTGATGGACTGAGATCTGATGCCATGACAAACACTTGTGGCTCAAAAGAATTCAAATGCAGACAATCAGGTCCTTGAGGCAAAAAGTAGGGTTTATTGTCAATCCAGGGTTCGGTACACAAGCAGGCAAACTGATCAGGCAGAGGTATCAGGCAGACAAGAGGCAAGGTTCAGGCAAAAATGGGTCTATAATTTAGGCTAGGCTATGACAAAGTGCTGGAAAGTGACGCTAAGGTACAAACAATCTGGCAACAAGACAGGGAAAGACACAAGGGTTAAATACATGAGGTGTTTGGGGATGATGAGACACAGCTGGGGAAGAACAATTAGGGATCAGGTGTGACAACACCAGACAGGAAGCAAAACCTACAGAAATAAGGAGAGACAGGTGACTTTTCAAAATAAAACAGGAAGTATGAGACAAAACATAAAACGTGAACAAAATGGGTAGATTACCTATAGTAAACAGGCAGAATCATGACATGTGACTACTGTAGAGGCCAATAAAATACAGTGAACTCAATACTCAGGTGGGCTGTGGTTACAAAACGATGCTCAGTAAGTACTAAGGGGATGAAAGTGTGCAAAGACGACATTCCCCACACCACCATCACCAACAACCTAAGTCTTTTATGCAAGGCAGCATCAATCCATGCTTTTCTGCCATTTACACCACATTCTGACCCTACCATCTGAATGTCACACCAGGCAACATTTTTCGAATCATCCATTGTCAAAGTTTAGTGAGTCTGTGCAAACTGTAGCCTCAGTTTCCTGTTCCTAGCAGACAGGAGTAGCACCTGGTGTGGACCTCTGCTGCTGTATCCCATCCCAAATGGTTTTCTGCATACCTTGATTGTAACAAGTGGTTAGGCCCCTTTCTACCAACTCATAACACTCCCATTCTCATTGGACCTCAGACATCAACAAGGGATATCACCTTACCCCTGTATATCAGCAGTTTCTGAAATACTCAGACCAGCCTGTCTGGCACCAACAAGCACGCCATGTTTTTTTTTTTAGATTATTTTTTGGGCATTGTGTGCCTTTATTGACAGGAGTACTCACCACTCCACCGAACCAGCACCTCATGTTCAAAGTCACTGAATCACCTATTGTCCCGACTCTGATGCTCAGTTTTAGCCTCAGAAGATCACTCTGACCATGCTCATGTGCCTGAATGCATTGAGTTGCTGCCATGTGATAGGCTGATTGGCTATTTGCGATAACAAGCAGTTGAATGGTGGTAGCTAATGAAGTGGACATGAGTGTATGTTTTTCCATTCTACCATCCATTTATTCATTTTTCTCCAGTACTTATGAAGTATGGCTAACGTTGCTGGTGGTGCAGTTGAGTCATCAGGAATAATGAATTGTGAAGTGCCTACCTGGCATGTGCTCGTAAAACCTGACCTCTCTGTCTCTGTCGCCACTGTGATGAACAGAAAAAGAACAACCTTCGATTAATTCATTGCTATGCCTTCACTCATGCCTGCATCCACTTGAGTTCTGGAAGTGGCTGTAAATATAGGCCGATTTGACTCTATGGTAAAGAAAAAAAAAAGGTTGGGGGCCATGACTTTAAGGAATTTCATTAAACTTTGCACAAATATTCACACTGATTAAAAGGTTAACTAGGTCAAGGGCATGGTAGACCCATAAACACCTGATTTTCTTTAAACTCCTCACAAATGTCTGCTCTAACTTATGGATGGTCTGATTACATCTTGGAGATAATAGGTCAGAGGTCAAGGTGAAGGAGAATTGAAATCATCTTTTGCTTGCAAATAGGACAAAAATCAAGATTACTGAGTCTAAACGCTATCCTTTGCTTGCAAAACAAGGGCACACATCCAACATGTTTGTTCCTGACCAAACAAACTCTGGGTCACTTTTTGGGAAAGTTTGGTTGATTGGGGATGGCGTGAAAGCTCACTCAAACTCAAGGACCCTATAAAATCTGTTATTTTTTCCAAGATTCCGTTTTAATTTTCCCATATTCCTTTTGTTTCCGGTTTTAATTTTTTGAGAATTCGGTTTTTAGTATTTTACACAAATTTAACCCTATATAAAGTAATGAAATATAGACATTTACTCTTCTTTTAATTTTTACCATATTCCATTTTGTTGGTTTTAAACTTTTTTGAGAGTTTGGTTTTTAGTATTTTATGCAAATTTAACCCCAATCAGTTTACAGGTGGTCCTCACACATACCTTTATGGGTCCAGTTAACATTAATTTGACAAAATTTGCAGAACATTTGTTGGCCTGACACATAATCATTGGGAAACTGTTCTGTCCTGTACTTTGGAGTTAGCCGGGAGTTTCTTAGCTTCTTTGCCAGCGTAACCGGTGTCTCAGGCAGCCGCTTCGACAGTTTTGCATTGTTAATAAGGGGAGGACGGGGAGGGGAAGTGAAGTGTGCGTTGTCCCCAGCCATAGTGACCCCCTCGGAGCTTTTTCCCGAAAGATACGATCCTTTTTATTCTGAAAGAAAAACTTTTAAGTAAAATGTAGGCCATTTCTGTGATTTTATAGCACCCTAAAAGTCTGGTCTGCCTGAAAACAGGTTCTCAGTTTGCTTCCAAGCAAACCAGATTTCTGTTTTTGGCAGGTGTAAAAGTTCACTCCAAATCTGGTGTGGACCAAAGAAGGCCACCTATTTGATCCCTTCCTTTCAGATTTCTTTTATCAGTTGCCTTCCTTTTTCAACTGATACCAAGTTTTCTCACTCTTTCTTAATCTTATGCCTTTTTTTTCTTTTTTGTTCTGACTCTCTTCAATTTAATGTTTCTGTTTCTGAATCCCTTCTCATTTGCTACCTTCATTTCTTACTTCTGTTTTCTGATCCTTCAAGTCTTTTACCTTCCCCTCTGACTCAAATTTCTCTGACTCTTCTTTGCTTGGTGTCTTTCTTTCCAATTCCTTTTATTTTGGACTTTGTTTCATATGAAAATTTGCTCTCTAACTGATATTCTTCCATTCCTTTCTTTTCTTATTCTTCTTCTTTGACTCCTTTTCACCTGATGTCATTCATTTCTGTCTTTTTACCTCCTTCCTCCTCACTTATTGCCCCCATCCCTTTTATTACCCCTTTCTACATATTCTCACCCATCCACATCCCCCTCTTATAAACCCATCCTTCAATCTGCACTCTCATCCCCTCTCTCCTGTGCATCCCCCATTATTTACCTTCCTGTATAAATCTCAGTCACCCTTTCTCGGGCTTCCTCTCTCCTCCCCTCCCTTCCTTCTCTCCCTTCCACCGTGTACCTCCATCTCTGCCTCCATCTCTGGTGCGCACACACAGCGGATGGCGGCGGCCCACTCAGTCCTCTCAGGGAGCAGAAGGTTTGTCCACTCCCACTCAGGCTTTGCGTCATGGAACAGGGAGAAATAGAGGCAGAGAAGAGAGGGAACAGATGGGAGGAGGACACACGGGCTGCCTGTTTTATAACATTACTCCTAACGACGCTGCGGTCATCAGAAGCACTATGTAAAGAAGCAGCCCATTGTAGACTCATCAGGCACCGCTATTTATAGCGCTGAGCTCGATATAGTGGAACAGGAAGGGACACTTTTGGTGTTAAAAGGGAAATTGGCCTCACAGTAATAGACAGGTTGGAAGGTTTATGCAAGGTAAATTCAGAGCTTCCTAAAAATACTTGAAATGTGAATTTTGTTTTACATATTGAACATTTTTATTACATAAATCCAACTTTTTCAGACCATCAGCTCCCCCTCACAGACCTGTTGCCTGTTTGGAAATCCAATCCAAAGGCTTCACCATCACAAGGGAGAGGTGTAACCATGGGGACCTGATGCACATCGGCTCATGACATCATGACTGACACAATCAGTCCCATTTACGCAAGTGGAAAGACCATTCTGCTATTATTGTTTTCGTCTGCAGCACCGGCTCCTACTCCTCTGACTTTAAACAGGCGTTGCATAAGATTCTGTTTGCAGATGATGATAATAGAAACATTTTTTTTCTTATAAATGGCACTGGTAACGCAGCATGTTCAGATGCAAATGCTGTTTACTGGATTTACACAAGAACAAAACAGAAATTAGATTTGTAGCATCACATAAAGAGGGAGATTACATCTTCTCACTGTGAGGAGGGACGTCAACCGTCATATGTGGGTCACACTGAAAGCAAAACAAAACCCCAGGAGACAGATCCTGAAGATGTTGGACAGCAGGATTAAGATACACGGACAGAGAAGTTGTTTGTTGAAGAAACATCAGAGAGCAGAGTGTGATGTGATTGCAGGATAATGAATTAGAGGGAGAATGTGAGGACACGCTGACTGTACCCCTTGATAGGTTTTGTCTGTAAGCAAGAATATATTCTGGGTCTGCTGCTGCAATAGAAGTAAAGATGTGGGCGTAAAAGAATAATGAAACCTGCTAAAGTCCACAAAATCAGCCACCTACTACCTGCCAGAGGTGCAGATCCAGTTTAGTCTGATTTCTGCTGCATGAGGGTGTTCAAAGGCAGATGATTTTAAATCTGGCTAAACCAAGTAATCATCAAATTTCAGCTGATTAGTAGAAAGTTATGAAGCTCCCAGAAATATTTCAGCATGGGGCACTCTTAGGCACAGGTAATGCAACATTTTTGATCAAAAATGGTCAACTTTTGTGGTGCTTTGGCTATTTGTTTTCACGCCAACAGCAATTTGAATGCCTAAAAAAAAGGAAAGAGCCAAAATTTTGCAACACTTACCTTAAAGAGATATGCCAAATTTTTTTCTTTTCATGTCTTGCTTCACTCCTGAGTCAATGACAAGCAGATAGACTCCATTCTTTCAACTGTGTGTTCAGTAACAAGAAAGAGACAGGTAAAGCTCGCCCACCACTACTAATTAGCTTAGCTCAACCACTGGGAATCAATGGGAAGTGTTACCCTGCCTCTGCCTACAGTTATCAGATAAACTCTTCAGCAACTCTTGACAGTCCTGTGTGTTTGTTGTGAATTGTTTTGTTTTTTTTATGTTATGTTACGATATCTTCTACTATCATCATATCTTCTTCTACTACCTGTAAAACCAGGCTTTGTTTTGTTGACCTACTTCTGCAGTGGTATGACAGGGATTTGATGTTTGCAATGTTTGTGGGTCTTTCAAATGGTCTTTTAAGTGAACAATGAAAACCGATTGCAGTTGTGTGAGCCATTTGTTTGTCAGTCATTCTTTAATTTGCAGGCAATTTGCATTTAAGAATGGCTCACTCACCACTGCGAATCGCTTCTCTTCTTCACTTAAAAGACCATTTTAAAGACTTGGCTGGTTCGCGAACGTCACATCAACCCACCGCAGACGTGCTTGTGAGTAGGTCAACAAAACAAAGCCTCTGTTCAGGAGTAGAAGAAGACAATATGATGATAGTAGAAGATAATGTAACACAGTAAAACAACAAAACACGAAAAGAAAAGAAAATTGGCGTATCCCTTTAACTCATGTTCAAATATTCATTACTGAAGACAGCTAGAGTAGAAGAGTAGTAGAGCTTACAGTCACTAATGTTCAAAATATCGCCTAGTCTTCATAAACTGAGTACTCGTGATCCAGCTGTATTGCTGGTCTGTCTAAAGCCGGAGATGAGCTTGGTGTTAACTACGCGGACACTCAGATGCATGATGGCCGCCATTCGTCAATTGGTGTTGGTTGTTCATGTCATCCATACGATGTAGATGTGAGCTGCAGTCTCCACATGACCAGTAGGATCAGTGTAGAGGCAGAGTCAACATGGCAGCAGGAACAGCTGTCACTGATTTGTTTTAAAGACAAACAGACAAAAAGATAAACATGTCTATAGTTATCAGCATCTAGATAATGTGTGAGACTGCAGAGATGCAAACATAACTGTTCATCCAGCTCATGACTGACAGATTATGTTTTAAAAGTCAGGAAATGGCAAAATCAATTTGATGTATTACTTCAACGAATGACCGTGTAATTTGGTGACTCTGAAATATACTTGAGCCGACACCACGGTCGATTTCGTCAGTTGTTTTTTTTTTGTCAGCTTAGTTTAATTGGCTGTGTGTTCTCACTTATAAACTTCTGATTAGCAATTTTTGGTACAATGCTCAGACAGACCTTCACAACAAAGCAGCACAGTCGACCGAAAGTCAACTGTTTCACTCAAATGACCATAACAGCAAGACACTTATGGTGATGCACAGAGGGAAATATCATAGCTAACAAATATTTAATTATGATACTGATTATTGGTGTTCATTTCACTTTTTTCTTTGAATTACAGCCACGTTTGTGGTTTCCCTCTATCACAACAGGTAGTTACATACAGCCTGAGGTCTTCTGCACTCTCTAGTGGTTTCATCCAGTAACACACATCACATTCTGGCAAGTTAATTGCTACGACCCTGGCCATATCTTGTTTTGTTTTATGTATGTCTTTGGATTTGTTTGGCTGTGTCGGGAGGGTCCTCACTGTGTGCCCTTGACGTGATTGTGTGTGTGCATAAGTGCTGTGTCTGATTGTGCCTGCTCCTGCCTTTAATGGATGGGTGACATTGCGCTGCAGCAGGTGATAGGCTGTGGAGGAGGGAAAGGTCCAATTTAAATGGGGCAATGATGTCACCACATGCAGGAGGAAATCCCCGACCTGACCATGTCCCAATCAGCCATGTCAGCATTTGCTTTTGCAGTGTGTGTTTTTTGTGTAGAATTCTTTTGTTGTGCGGTAATTGTAATTGTAAAGTAGGGGCAAATAAGTCAACCTGAGGTACTTTGGTTCCTTTTGTTGTAGTTGTGAATAGCGTAATTGTAAAGAAAACATACAAATTTGTGTGCGTAAAGTTTAAGGGAACAAGCTTTTTCAGACAGCTACTGGCACTGTAAAGAAGAGGAAAGGTGCAGCAGACTATTTGTCACAAGCATTGAGTGGCAAGCCTAGTGTAGAGAAGAGACTTCAGAAACGTTACTGGATGATCATGTCCTTATTTATATACAGTAAGTGTGTAAATCAACTTTACAGAATGAAAACTTCAAAGAAGATGCTTACCATTTTAATTTCGACTTGTCATAGAACTAGTCTGTCTGGTGCCTTGTTGCCCATGAAGTTAAAACAAAAGTCTTTTATGCCCAAAGATTTCAAATACCTCAACACCTGAGATATACTGGGTTTGCTGCCTTTAAAGGCTGTGACCAGGCTGTTTCCTATTGGACAGGTGTGGCCAAATCTTCAGTTGATCGGTTAAATGAAACACCAGCAGGTGTCCTTTTGCTCAATGGGATGGGAATTCCACACTTTTCTTATTGTGAGAGATGCATCTTTATTTAAAGCATTAACTCTAACTCTTCTACTGACTGCAGCTGAAACACGATTAATTTCATGAGTGTGTTGTAACACAGACATAGTTTCACATCTACAGAGATAAAGCTTTGAAGAGACAGGTCTGTAGAGCAGAGCTGCTGTGGACAAATCCTGAATGTGGTCTACAAACATCCAAAATAGTTTGGCCTACGGGATATCTAATAAAATTCCCTCTAATAACAAATAAGTGGCTTTAAATAATAAGAACAAATAAGAACAGAATCAGTGATTCTACAGACGCAGAAACAAACATCAGGGAACAAAATAATTATGCAACAATTAAGTTTTTATTTATTGATCCAAAGTCAAATTCAACAAACAGACAAGAATGTTGTGTGTTTTCTGACCTCCATTGTAATGAATATAATCAGGAGAAACAACTAATAAGAGCAGGACTTGACTGTTGGATGCACCTTCTACAGATACAGGATGAAATATTCAATATTTTATAATAGTATTGAAAACCTTTGCCAAAGTGCAGCAACAAATAAACTTAGTTTCTTTATGTATTAAATAAGTAAAGGGGTGAAACTGAAGCCTGAAGTGAAAATAAATCCTCATTCAAAGAGGAGGTAGAGCTTTAATTTAACAAGTTTAATCTGTTTATCAGGAAACATTGAGTAGCAGAGGAAACATGCTAAAATAAAGCCGACTGACACTTACACTGAAAGTTTAGACAGCTGCCTAAAATGCTCCATGCTCCTATGTTCAATAACACATGTAATAGTCAGCAGAAAGCACATGGCGTTGTCACACTCAGCCTGTTGCAGCTCTTAAAGTCAGGGTCGGACCGCGGATGTTTTTAAAACAATAATGTGGTCAGACTTGCGGCTGTACAATGTCCACCTCTTAGCTTTTAATCTATGCAGCGGGACCTCAAGCTACAAACTGAGCTGTGCAGTGGCATTACAAGCTCCTCTGAGTGCTTTGTTTCTTGATCAATGCTGATTTCAGATAACCTTGCAGTGCAGACGGATCACCCTGATTTCATGTCTGTAATCAGGCAGATCCAGCTCCAAACAACAATGATTGTGAGGGCCCAATCGACATCCTTGAAAGCAGGAAGAGGTAGGAGAAAAGAGTGAGACAACAGCAGGAAGTGACTGCTAGTACAGAGATTAGCATAGATGCTAACGGCTTCAGTTGCAGTTTTATCAGATCTGGACCACACTTCATAATGAAATGCAAAAATGAATAATAGCACTACAAACGTCTCCATAGAAAGGATTTTCGCAAGGAGTTTGCTCTACAAAGTGGCTAACGTTTTGTATCTTACAACCTGGGAGTGGCGCCTGCCTACTACATTACCTGATTGGCCCATAATGAATGTGATTGACAGAGCAATAGTCTAATCTCCTTTAGGATATGCTTTTGAAAGATTCTGCCCATTCCCAAACACTCAAGCCAAGAAAAAACTCTGTCCAGTGGATTATTGGGTATAAATAATGAGCAACAATTCCTGATACAAAACACTAAATGCAGAGAGATTTTTCATAAACATGAATTATAAAAATTACACAAATTGTGTAATAATAACATTTTCCCCTAAATTAACCTTATCAGAGTCACTTCACATTCCTCCATTAGATTTCATGATATAATGTTCTGTTATACTTTTGCAAAATATCACTAATCCACTTGATATTTTGGAACACATATTGCATTTTGTATTGCATTGCATATTGTGTTGCCCTATCATTCCAGACCCTAACTAATGTCAACATAACACAACTCCACTTTACCAAAAGATCAGTCCACAAGCTGCTGTCGATTTATTTAACTCACTGCAGATGACTGAAGAACTTTTTCTTAAAGCCATGTCGACAGTTTAACTCTAATAACTGTCCAGCCGCTGAAGGAGAGCTGCAGTTTTCTCTCGACAGATCAGATTTTGTGCCACGCTGATAGCATTTTCTGACAGAAATCAATTTAACTGACTCTATCTGTCTGGAGATATCTGAGTCACATTAAGGCTGCTGAACTGAAAGCCCGAATTAAGAAAACTTTCTGCGTCAGTGCAGCTGTCCAAAGTGCTGAAACAGGAATCTCCTGGGACGTGGGAGCACACTGTGGCGTGAATCATTTAAGATCATTGGTAAGGTTTGTGATACTGATAACAGCAGAACTGCCACATGGTGGTTTCATACATCCAGATATTTGACTGACAGACAGTGTAAGTACAGCGGTGGGTGATGAGGAGGGGCCTGAGTGGTTTTTGTGGTAGAGTGATTTACATTAAGAAAAAGGTGAGCATGAGACCCAATGACTTTGGTGTGTTGACCTTGAACAAACCCCAGTTCCAGTGAAGTCGGGACATTGTGTCAAATGTGAATAATAACAGAATACAATGATTAGCAACTCCTTTTAACCTATAATAATAATACATTTTAATTATAAAGCACTTTTCATGAAGAAAAAATCTCAAAGTGCTACAGAGTACACTAAAAATCAGAAGGACATAAAAACACTAAAACAATAAGATCAGAAGGAATAAGAACAGCATTAAAAGCAGTTTGGAAAGGCCTGTGTGAACAGAAAAGGCTTAAGACCTGGGGCATTGCCATGGATGCAGAGGTGGGTGAGGAGAGCAATCTTGTAGTGGATTCTGGAGGTTACGGGGAGCCAGTGGAGGTTCTGAAGAATGGGAGTGATGTGTTCATGTTTACAGGTTTTAATGAGAATACCGGCAGCACTGTTCTGGATGAATTGAAGTTTTTGAAGGTTTTTTATAATAACCAATAATAAACCTACAAAACCTACAATTTGTTCCTAAAAAGCAGGGACAGGGGAATGTTTACAACTGTGTTACATCACCTTTCCTTTTAACAACACTTATCAAATGTTTTGGAACTGAGGACACTAATAGCTGTTGTTTAGTATGTTAGCCTGAAGGACACGACATCCATGATTTCCAAAAATCATTTGAAATGTGGACTCATCAGACCACAGCACACTTTTCCACTTTGTGTCAGTCCAACTTGGATGAGCTCAGGTCCATAGAGACCGGTGGTGTTCCTGAGCCCACCTGGTATTATCCTTCACAGAATGACGTCAGTTTTGATGCAGTGCTGCTTGGGGGATCAAAGGTCAAAGGTATTCAATATTGGTTTTCAGCCTTGGCGCATATGTGCAGAGATTTCTCCAGAATCTCTGAATCTTTCAATAATATAATGGACTGTAGATAATGAAATTCCTTGAAATTGTAAATTGAGAAATGTTTTTAAACTGTTTGACTATTTGCTCATGCAGTTGTTCTTAAATTGGTGAACCTTGCCTGATCATTGCTTGCGAACGTCTTGGCCTTTCAGGGACCCTAGGAAATTAAGGTATAAATATAAAGTGCATTTACAGTACAGAAAGTGCACAAAGCATAGAAAAATACATTTTTGTTCACAGAAAGTGCATACATTCAATTACAGTGCAAAGACACAATTTTAAAACACAAAAACACACTCAGCAACACTCAAAGGTATAGAAATATAATTATAAGAAGAAATTTTGTTTAAAGACTAGTCAGTGCTGACAGGCTATGAATATCTGTGAAAAGTAATCTTGTGATTTCAGGTTTTACAGGTTTGTGTTCATAAGCAAAGACCAATCATAAAAGTCTATGAGTTTGACCTATAACCCATGATCATAAAATCTAAAAATCTTAAAAATCAAATCAGACTTTTTTTCTGTGAAGGATTGTTTACAGTGCAAATAACAGTCAGATTTCCTTTATTTTGGAGTTGCTCCTGTCCAGTGTTTCAGATAAATGTATTTCTGTTGGTTGAAAACTTGATTTGGCATAATTTGTGATATGTTGTGGTCCTGATTTGACATTTATAAGAAAATTGCTTCATATTTTTGACAAAAGTCCACAATGTTTGCTGGATGTTTAAAAATGCACCTAAATAATGAGGTTGTAAAGAGCCCATATTATACTTTTTCACTGTGTATATGCCCTGTAGTGTGTTTTACAGATCTCCACAAAATAAAATACGTCTATGCACACGGTAGATACAAAGTCGTGAGATCACGACTGCTTCGTCTCCCTTCATTAGAGCACCAGTAGTTGCCTGAGATGGCTCTTGGTCAGTCCCATAACAGAACCTACCAGTATTACATTCTACCATTGTTTCATCAGCAGTTGGCACCAGGTTGCAGGCCCACTGCAGTGAGACTTGGGGTCTGCAACTTCTTGAAAAGCAGAGGAGCTGGGATGAGGGTCAGCATCACCAAGTCTGAGGCCATGGTTCTCTGCAGGCATGTGAGTCTTTGCCTCAAGTGAGGGAGTTCAGGTATCTCCTGGTTTTGAGGGAAAAATGGACCAAAAGATTGACATGTGGATTGGTTCGGCATTTGCAGTGTTGCAGGCGTGGAACCAGACCACTGGCTGAAGCCGGGATCCATTCTCTTTCATGCAAGTTGAACCAGACTAGGACTGAAAGATTTACCGTTTTTTAAAATCGCAATTTCAGACAACGCAATCATGTGATCACCAAAGCTGCAATTTTTTTCAGCGCTCCTGACTGACCCAGGATCTGATTTGTTAACTATTTTACTCATACTATTTTGCAAATTTGCATTCAAGAATGGCTCACAAATGAACGGCTTACTCACAACTGCTAATCACTTCTCATTGTTCACTTAAAGAGCTGTTCAAAAGAGTCGACTTGTTCGTGAATGTCACATCTCCACTGTGACAGTGCTGGTGAGCAGGTCAACAATACAAAGCCTCTGTTAAGGAGTAGAAGTTGGAGTATCCCTTAAATAATGAAAACAGATTAGTTATTATCAGTATTTGATGATGAATAATGTGCTATGTGCTTTTGATCATTGATTTCTGTATTGTTGTCTATACTGTAAACATAGTGAATATTGCATTGAAGCTTGATTTGAAGAAAATCGAGAATTGAATTGAAATCTCAATATCTGCCAGGAAAATCGCAATTAGATCTTTTCCTGAAATTGTTCAGCCCTAGGCCAGACCTTTACTTATTTTGAGACTGAGATGGGATGAGCTTTGCTATAAACCATAATGTATAAAGTACACACAAATTCCTTTCTGTAAGCACGCTGGGGCATCTTCCTTTGACTCGTCTCATCTTCACCTGTTCCACAATTCATCACACAGCACACAGATTATCAAGAAAATAAGGCTTTAGGACTTGACTTGTTTAAGAAATGTCGGAGGGTTGGATGAACTACATCTTGTTTTGTTGTTAAACATATGCCTGAGTGAAGACTACAGTAAGTACAGAGGGAGAAGGATTAGCTAGATGAAGAGGCTTTCTGTGACTCAATATTTGTCCTGCCTTTTGGATGAACCCTGAATTTTCTTCTGATACAAAAATTTAACACAGCTCAACAAACAACCTTTTACGATTTTGTACCTTTCAGCAGCACTATGTTCAGTTTCATTATCAAACTTAATTGCTGTGGATGTTTTTAGATTTTGCTGTCAGTTTGTTCAGACTTCCTTCTTTCCCTGTTACACTTCTACACTTCAAGTAAAAATAAACTTCTAGTTGTTTACTGAGGAACCAGGGCTGCTGATATAAAGTGATTTGAACCCTCTGTGAAGATCCCCTGTTGTCATTCATGCTCTCTTTTATATAATGGTTAATGGGACGTTGTGCTGACGCAGGCTGGGGAGCTGTGATCCAATGTGTGGTGTTTCTAGCCTCTGACTCTGTGTGTGCGAGTGAGTCATCGTGTCACCTACTGTGATCAAGTCGGCAGGTCAAAAGAACAGCAAACTGTTGTTGTGACAGCTAATAATATGCAAGTCGAGGCTTGTTTGGAGGGGGTGGCCTGTGTGTGTGTGTGTGTGTGTGCAGGTGTTTGATGGAGCTGGTGCGCATGCTGCTTTCAAATATCAATATTAATCAGGCAGCAGAAGCAATCAGCCTCTGGGAACATTCACTTCAACAACAAGTGGTAAAGTTGGTAATTTAATTAGACCGCAATCATTTTAGTAACTACTTCAATGAGCTGATTAACAATATACAAACACTACTGTGCTAAAGTTTGAGTCGGGTGTGACTAATGGTGTGAGGTTGCTCATCCACGTGAGATTGTGTTTTCACATGTAAAAAGTTAATTGTCATTCAAGATCAGATTTCGTGTTGATGATTTAAACGTCCATAAACTCATTTACAGGTTTATTATTCAGCCAGATGACTAAAATAGGCAATAGTGTTGTTGCTTTCCCCTGATACAGAGGTGGTCAAAGTTAGTTTGCCCAAAACAACCCCTAAAATCAGGTCCAAATCCCAAGTCACAGCTGAAGGAGGAGGGACTGGGAAAGCAAATCGGCATGCCTTCAATCTAACTGGTTGTGAAGTCATTGGACGATGACACAGACATGGCAGAGATGGAGGAGTGCGTGCGTAGCATCCGGATGGATGGGGTGGCGTGGGGACAATCCAAACTGGTTCCAGTTGGACGCAGCATTACGAAGCTTGCAGATCAGCCATGTGTGGATTACAATGTGGACACAGACATTCTGGAAGAGAAGATCACAGAGTTTAGGACTATGTTCAGTCGATGGGCCTTGCTGCATTCAACAAAGTGTGAAAAAGAAACATGAGAAATTAACACCTGAACATCACAAAAAAAGACACTGTATTCATACATACATGCTGCTTGTATTATTTTTATTATTTATTCAATTTGAACTAAAAAATCTGAAAGACAACTGCATTACTTTCGAAATATTTCTTGAAAATACAATAATGCATTTTAGGCCCTGTTTACACGACAACGTTTTCACCAGAAACTGAAAGGTTTTCCTTTGTGTTCTCAAAAGTGCTCCACGTTCACACAGAGACGGTGTGAAAACAATGCCCGCTCCGAGAGATTGACTGAAAACAAGGTAGCGTGCAAGCCCGGTCAGTAGTTGGCGATGTAGGTTTGTAGTGAAACAACGGTGTTACAATACGCGTCTGCGCACTAACGCTTTCCGGTGAAGACAATCTTTTCAGTTATATTCCCCAAGGACTCAGAATATAACAAGTGAGTCAGAGTAGTGACACAGCTGATCCACAGCTTGATGGAGAAGTGATCACAAAACGAGCACACATGTTGCTCTATAATCAGCCATAGCTGGTGTTGGATGTATATATTTGAATATATATGTATATGTGTGTTTTATATATGCATATATGTGTATCCTTAAAATGAGGAGTTTGTCTTCAGCCCGCTCTATTGTAAAGTGTCTTGAGATAACACTTGTTATGAATTGGCGCTATACAAATAAAGATTGATTGAGACTGATTGATTGTTCCTAGGTGTGCATGCAACCTTAATCTGAAAGAGTACTGCGCATGTGCTGTAAATGCACGCTGTAGATGAATTTTCTTCAAAACTTTTCACTCTGGACCCTGATTTGAGACGTTTGCAGATTCAGGCAGTTCAAGCTTGTTCATGTAAACAGAATGCACAAACGCAACGAAAAATCTATGTTTTGGTGCGTTTACGTTGTTGTGTCAACGGCCCCTTAAAGTCATTAAGATTCTATTTTGATCATCAGAGACCAAATTTGAATGAACAATTATGTATTTAACAAGTTTGGATAAATGAAAATGTAAAACATCTTTTGTGATTAACATCTCTTTGGCGATTTGACTCCATCACAATTATGTATTTAACAAGTTTGGATAAATGAAAATGTAAAACATCTTTTGTGATTAACATCTCTTTGGCGATTTGACTCCATCACAATTATGTATTTAACAAGTTTGGATAAATGAAAATGTAAAACATCTTTTGTGATTAACATCTCTTTGGCCATTTGACTCCATCATGATGTTTTCATGTCCTTCAGGTACTGAGGCCGAATGCAAGATAGGATACTCCCCTTGGAGTCTAGACACTGATGAGGAGCAGCTCACGTATTGAGGTGCTCCTTAGGCCTGCCATATGAGGTGAGGAGCTAGACTTCTGAGGACTTGAACCTGGACACTGATGGGTTGGTTGGAGGTGCCTGGGGTGGAGGTGGGTTGCCAAGATCAAACAGCTAAAACACTGACTGTGGAGGAGCAGAGACACATAGTGCATCCCAAGTCACTTTCTGAAAGACTTGAGTCTTTTGGTCCCCTTTAAAACCTGTTATAGTTTCTCACCTGCCATGTAAGGAGCTGGGCCATGTCTCCAAAGTTGTTAAGAGGACTTTCGACTGTGGGCCAAGGACTCTTGTCTGTGGACTGACGGGTGAGGATACAGCAGACCAGTTTACTGACTGACTCACGCCTGTACTGGATATCACCCTCTGACTGAACATAACACAGGAATTCAGTGAAACTTCACAACAACAGAAGAGTTTAATGATGGAGAAAAAAAGAGAACAACTGAACAAATAATAAAAGAACAAACATTTAACCTGATAATACTTGAAGTAAATATGTACAGACAGTCTGTGATCCCCCATCAAATTAAAAAGTGTTCAACTTTTAAATTTAAAGAAATCAGAAACAAGCTCATCTTAGTCCATATTTATATTATCATGTCAATTTCTTTTGTTTAATTCTATTAATAGAATGACCAGACAGAGGAGGCCAGGGTGAAACATCTTTAACATAAAATAAACTTTACTTTAAGATGATCAGCAACCAGAAGATTTTTTTATTTTTATTTAAGCACAAAATGCAAACAAGGCAGATTATTTTTGCTCAATTTTACTGTACAATACATTTTAAAATAAGAATGAAAGTCATTGTAAGTATGACAATATGAAAATGCACAACAAGGTATTACAGAAAGGGACAGAAAATATATGCAAAACACAAACAATATTAATAATTCAAAATCCAGTTCAAATGACAATATAGATAATGAAAAAGAAAAACTCAATATACAATACAAACGTAACTTGAGTGGGAAGCATTGTGTGTGATTATTTTTCTGTTGCCAATATTCTTTTCTAATATAAACTGAATAAATCCTATCATCCTTCATGACATACTGACAAAAAGTATATGTGGCCCATTTAAAAGGCACAATAAATAAAAATCTGATCATAAAAAATAACGAATGATCAATAACCAGTTTAATATTAGTAAAATTGTAAAAAAAAAAATTCAGTTTGTAGATTGTTCTTCATGTTCAGGAGTTTGTAATCAGGTCAAATCAAGAAACAAACATATTTATGTTTATTTTATTATGTGTAATTGTCCATAAAAAATCAGCTGTTGGTAAATGACTGTCTGCTGATTGATGGTGGAGTGACTAAGGCCTGGTACACACATAAAGATTTTTAAAATGTCACCGATATTAAAACAGTGAGGGTCCACACATGGAGACAGATAACGTCAGATCTACTAGTTAAGTTCCTGTCGTGTGTAGTGAGCTACAATGAGAGAGACACAGGACACCACAAACCAACCGATTCATTTACCAAGAAGGCAGCACCTCTGCTCTCGCAGCCTGTGATCTGGTGTGATCACACATGACTTCAATATAAACAAACTTGGTGGACAACTTCAGGAGGCTAAATGCGGCAAGTGGTTAGCTTCCTATAACTTCCTTGGCGGTTGTAATTTCCATCCATCTCCTCTCCTTATCAGTTTGTTATTTATAGTTTACGGGTTATGCTGTTCAAACACTCCTGTTTTTTACTCTACCTTTACTCTCGTTACCATGGTTACTTTTGCTTCCTGCTTCAGGCAGCTTGCCCCCTGGTTGGCTATGCTCTGGTCCATGTGACAAAAAACAGTGGACGCATCAGGACTTCTGGTAGTAAATAATGAACATGTTTAATATTCACAATTTCAAGTAAGGACGGCCTGATCCTCATCTGAGACAATAAAATGAATCTTAACACACATCACACCACAGGATGATCAGGTAAGAGTCTGTCCAACCTCAAGATAATCAGGCCTTTGCTGAGTTTGGTCTGAAGAGGAGATCCGAGCAGAAAGTCAACCTGATTGTTGGGTTGTGTGTACCCCGCTTAAGGCAGAGGAAAAGACTGATGTAGAAGACCCACGCCTCAAATTAAGGAAACCAGGAAGCACAAGAAAGAAAGAAAGAAAACTATTGCACCTACAAGAAGTAGAAAAAACATAAAGTAATTTATTTTTGCATTTTAATAATAATTCCCAAGACACACAGAGACTTGCCTCAAGGCACTCCAGGGTGCTCTGCCACACTATTTTAGAAACACTGCTGTACTACATAGATGCATGTCTTTATTATTGTCTCATCCCATGACCAACTGAGCTAAAGAGCCCAGTTTGTGTTTTTTCTTTTTATTATTATTATTTATATGCCCTCTGATGTGTGTTGAATGCCTCCTTCATGTAATGTAGTACTTCTATGCCCAAGACAAAAAGTCTGCAGCATCTGGACTTTTCCTCTTCTCCCTGTTTACAGCATCAAAACCTGCAGGAAATTAACTGAGAGAGACCGCAGAGGCCGTATCTCATGTCCCCTACATTAAGGCCTGGATCTTTCCCTTCAGTCTTGTCCTTGGACTCAGCCTCCCACCAGAGACACATGGGAGAGATGCAGGAATTAGGGCAGAGGACTGAAGACATGAAAAATCAATTCAGCAGACAGCAGACGTCTTTGCCTGTGCAGCGTCACGTGAAGTGACGTCTGTTTGTGATGACGGTAACAGCTGATCTTCAATCAGCTGACAGTCATGGACAGTTGAAAAAACCTAATAAAATAAACATAAATGTGTTTTGTCTATTAATTTGACCAGATTTTAAACACCTGAATGTGTGAACAAACTGCAGACTAATAAAAATAATACTGGTATATTGTTTCAATGTTAAATTTTTGATCATTCGATTTTTTATGATAATTGGATTTTTATTTATTTTGCCTTATAAATGGACTCTTACTTTCGGTTTTTGTCCATGGGTCATGAACAGAAGTATTATTTTCGTCAGTTTTAAATTCATAGAAGTATCAGAATTCAATCAATAATCAAACACAATGCTTCTGGTGGAGAAACATCCTCAAATTCAAGTTTGTTTTTATGTTAAACATGACAAAAATGTTTTTCCCCTGCTCCCCACTGTCTGACATTTTTGTTCTTAAAAAAAAACTTAATCAGGATAAATAACTGACTACTACAAAGTACATATGGACAAGGTTTATATATAAAGTGTCATCAGCCTAAAAAGGATACGCAAAACAAACAAAGATGCTGAAAAACAGGCCTCAACATCAGAGAAAACCGGCAAAAGGCGAAGAAGAGAGAGGATGAAGAAAAACTCGTATTACCTGCCCTTAACTCAGTCACCAGTGCAGAACAATTGGTAACACACTTACAAGACCAAGAAAGCAACATTACAACAACCTTTAAGAAAATCAATATCAGTTGAGTCTCTAAAAGCTCCTCCCTTTTTAATTTGAAAAGTAAAAGAAAACAAACACATATTAGCTTTCATTTCCATAAAGATAGATAAGTCTTTCTTTTAAACTGAAATATATTCACACATCTTTTCAAAACATATGTAAAGATTTCCACAGTTTGACTCAAGCAACAGAAACACGTCTGCTTTAAAGTCGTTCTTCAAACTGATGTTGGAAGTTAAATTTTCTCCCATGCTTCTCGTCTTCTGAGCTAAAATACTTTTCTGATAATACTCTGCATTTTGCTTTGAACATAACTGTAACAAGTGTCTGTAAATTAGGTAAATTCTGCTCAAATCAGTAATCCTGCTCTAATTACAAGTCTCTGCGCAACCTGTCCCCCGCTTTATGGATAATTCCTAATGCTCTTTTCTGTAATAGAAATACTGGTTTAATATTTGTGATGTATTTATCACTCCAAACCTCCACACAGTAACTAAAATATGGCAGAATTAAGGAACAGTACAGAATCCTCAGTACCTTATAAAATAACATTTGCTTTGTTTAAAACGAACATATCCTTTAACATCTTTGCTTCTCCTTGAGCTGTATGAGCTTTCCGTGAGAGTTTATCATCCATAATAACACCTAAAAACACTATTTCATTACATACTCCAACTTTATACAATGACACTTTCATCCTTCTTTGATTAGAAAATACTATAAACTTATTAAGATTCAATGATAATTTATTTTTACCAAACTAATCTTTCGGTTCAACCATTTCATTTTTTTGCTTTCTGACAGAGATTTAAAATCATTTCCAGAGTGACAAGTTGTTTGTATATCAGCAAATAAAAACTATGCAGTAACTTATAACTTGACATATTTATGCCATTGATATACAGATGAAAGAGTTTTGGTCCTAAAACTGAGCCTTGTGGGACTCCACAATAGATAGACAGATACACTGAAAGACATTTATTAAATTAGACATTTTAGTGCAAAAGAAAAATTCAGTGTATTGCACACTTAAATACTGTTTACGAGGTAGAAATCTGTCCACTATGGATGTCAAATATTTTCTGTTAATTTATTTCCTTGTTATCATGTTATTATTTTCTTCAGAGCCTGTTTTTTTTTTTGTTGTTTTTTTTTTTTTTTAATTTGTCCTTGATAACTCTCCGAGCTCTTTGTGTTTATTTGTGTTTCCTTCATTGTTTTCTGGATCATTAACTGTTACATTTAAAAGCACACTAGAGACAAAACCACGCTTTATCATTTATTGTGAATGTTTTCGATCAAGTGTGAGACTTAGTGCTCGAGTGATAAAGGAGGAGGAAAATAAAAGGTTGGAACATATGAGAACAAGTGAGGAGAATAAGTGCAGTGAAGTGGAAGAAGGAAAGAGTATCTAACGTCCGGAGTGGCTGTGGAGAGTACTGAGTGGGTGTGGAGCTGGAGGAAGAGGAGGAGGAGAAGAGCTGAAGCTGGATCTGCTGGTCTCAGCCTCCTTCTCAGAATTATCCCTGCGTGACGTAAACTCCTCCACTCACATCCTGACAGCTGCTCCCTGCCTGGTTACAGCGCTCCTCGGCCTGTCCAATAACATTCAGGCTCATTTCCGCTTTAATGTGTGGCTTTCCCCCACCGGGTTTACCAACATGGCTCCATTTAGACTCATTAGTTCACATACTACTTTTTGTTTTCATCTAATCCGGGCACTAGTGGGACCTGGGTGTTGCATTAATGCTGTATTGATCTAATATTTTACCAAGAGGAGCTGTAAGAGAGATTAAGCCAGTTTCTTTCTCTACTTGTTTGAGGGACTGTTCTTCCTGAGTGGTGGCACAAAGTAAAAATACACCAGATGCTCAGAGTGTAGAAGGGCCCTCTGTGATTTTTGACCTGCTGCTGCCCGCTGTTTTTATAATGGCCCTCATAACAATACAGATTTATAACAACATGGGAATGATGTAATTCTCCTACCTCGAGCCCTTGGTTAAATTTCTGAAAAAGGTTATACATCCACTTTAAATGACTGACTGTCCACAGAACTGTCAATGCATTAATCTGGAAAAGACTGAGGAAAATGTAATGCACTCAATTTTAAGTCTGAACTGAGGTCAAAGAATCTTCCAAATGTAGCCCCATGAAGTCTAGTTTTTAAAAAATATATTCTTATGCTGTAATACAGTTTTTACTGAACATAAACATTTTAAACTGTCTTTCTTTAGTCTCCCCACCTTCAGCATCAATGAGGTTCAGGTCTTCACTGATCAGAGCAGTGTAGCAGGTCCTCTTCAGACAGTTGTCTCAGAGCCTCTATAGTTCTTTTCTTAACTTCTGACACAGACTCAAAACACGTTCCTCTAAACCAGTGGTTCTCAACTCGTTTGGCTTCAGGACCCGCCATCACCCCATAGTGACAAGCTACAACCCAAACCGAGGAAAACTGTCAAATTCTCAAATTTATTTAATAAAAGATCAAGCAACTTGAGCCTGAGATTGAACAGAATATCACAGTATGCTGACACACACAAAAATAAGTTACTGATAAATCAAAATGATTTATCATTAACTGGTGCTGCTAAAGAGGGAAATACCCTTTAACACTTAATTATCTGCATTTTAATTAAAACCAAAAATGTTTCAAGACTATAAACGTAACTGTAGCTGTGATAACTCTGCATCAGTGGATACATACTGGCCAGCTCAACAGAGCTTTCATGCACCAACATGAAATGAAAAAGTCCAGCTACTGACAAGTGGTTTCAAAAAATCTTAAAAATATGTCGCTTTAGCTGAGTTTACGTAACATATAAAAACACTTTTCTATTACAGGGTGTTATTGCCATCTATTGTTAAGGAGTGTAAAAGACAGCAATCCACTGCATGAAAAATCTCCTTCAAAATAAAAGGTTTATTCCTAATTTTTTTTTTTTTTGCCCAGGCAAAGGCTCACGACCCACTGGAAAAGGGTCCACGACCCACTTTTGGGTCACGACCAACCAGTTGAGAGTCACTGCTCTAAACAACTCTGATCTTAGGAAAAAGATCAGAGTTCACCTGGATCAGGTGAACAGGGAGGGTGATCAAGCCCTGTGATTTGTTCTTGGGCGAAAACTGCTTTACAGAGAGTGCAGTGTGAGCTGACGAGTTGTCTTGATGAAGAATGAAACCATTTCTCCACATCTGTGGCCTCTGTCTTCAGACTTCTCACAGTTTTTCTAGAACCTGTTTGTATTAGTGTTGATTAACCTTTGACCCTTCTGGAACCCACTCCTCCAAAATGATCACCTTAATGTCAAAGCAAACATCAACATGGCCTTTGGACTTTCTTTGTCGTATTTTCTTCATCCTTGGTGACAGCAGTGTTTTCCAGTGCACTGACTGCCATTTTGTCACAGGATCGTATCTGCAGGTCCAAGTTTCATCTCATATAATCACTCCTTGTAAGAAATTTGAGTTTCCTTCAATTTGTTCCCCGACAAATTTGCATGTATTTTACCTGTTTATCAAGAGTCAGAACTTTTGGGACAACTTTGGCACACACTTTTGTCATGTTCAAATTTTCATGCAAAATTTAAGGAACTGTCTCTTTATCAATGGAGACCATTCCTGCTCTCATCCTTACATGTATCATTTATTTCCAAAAATTTGTTAGATTTGTTGAATGTTTTCATTTGTTTTCAATGTACATGTGCACACAGGACATTCTCTCCGCCTTCACAAATTCTTTTGTGCCGTTCAAACACTTGAAATGCAGTGTGTCCCAAGCACCTCAGTTCATTTATGAGAAGATTTAGCTGCTGTTTTGTTCAATTATGCCAAAATTTCAACTTATTGCATTGCTGAGTTCTTAGGCTAATCATTTTCCAATGCCTTAGCAAAAACATGTGCACTTCAATCAGTAGCTAACAGTGAGCTGGGGAAAAGAGAAGCTGAATGACCTTGACATTTGACCTCCAAAATCTGATCTGTTTATCATTGACACAGAATGAATATTGGATCAGAGTTTACTGAAAATATCTGAAGTTTTCTGAGAACACCTTTGTTTAAAATTAAAGGCTGAACATGAGGCTCAGTAACCTTGACCTTTGGTGACCACATTCTAATTAGTTCCTTCAGTCATGTTGCATTATCTCTTTTGGTGCATTCATTCATGCATTTTCTATACTGCTTACCCCTTTCGGGGTGGGGGGGCTGGAGTCTATCACAGCTCTCATTGGCAAGGCAGGGCACACCCTGAACCGGACGCCAGCCAACTGCAGGGCCACATAGAGAGACAGACAACCATTCACGCTCACTCTCAGAGTCACCAATCAACCTAATGAGCATATTTTTGGTCAGTGGGAGGAAGCCAGAGTGCCCGGAGAGAACCCATGCATGCAGAAGAACATGCAAACTTCACACAGAGAGGCCCTGCCTGACCCGGGGATCGAACCGGCAACTTTCTTGCTGTGAGGCACGTGCACTGCCTGCTGCTCCACCGTGCTGCCCATCAATAATCTAATAAATCAACAACATAATCTTCAAGATTAAGTTCTGAAATGTAAGACTTTTTAAAAGTTCTCAAACACATCTGAAAGTAATTTTCTCCAACAACTGGATTGATGAACACGTTAACAGCAGCATGCAACAAATCAAATTGAAACGTATTCCATCAAATTTTAACCCTTTGCATCATATTTGATACAATGTTTTATGATACCTCCATCTAATCAATATGATCAACAAATTACTAACAAGACATCCTGATACAATCAGATAAATCATAAAAATGTCCTCAAATGGATTACAAGTTGCCAAAAATGTATCAAATGAGATACAAAAAATATATAAGTTAAATTTTATGGAAATTTTAATTTTTTAGGTTTTCAGTAGAAAACAAAATAAACATGTCAGCTCCAAAAAAATTGAATTTTCTGGTTATAATTTGTGTTTTCAGGCATTAAAGGGTTAATATTGTGACTGTCACTCAGTGTGTTCTCCCCATTTATTTTTCAGTCATTTATTGATTTTAAATCATTTATGAATTTTAAATTCTCAAATTATATTTTTCTCCAGTCAATCATGAAAACATCACAGTTTGAGCAACAGGATAAATAAGAATCTTCTCTAAATCAGCTGTAAGGGGACCCAGATACCAGCGCTGAATTGGTATGACAAAAAATAAACATCTGAAAACTGATAGCTGTTCATCTCATTTTCATTTGACGATGGCTGATGTAAAAAGGGCTGACATCAGCCGATACTGATGCTGAACCTACAACCTTTTTATAAAGTTTGGAAAATACTGCTTTTTAATCTTAAATGCAACCTAATATATATGAATACATGTTTTACCAAAGAGGCATCAACATATATGACCTTGCCTTTAGAATTCATAATCTCATTGCTTCATTCTCGGGTCAGAGAAAACATCTGAGCAAAGTTTAAAGAAAATTCCTCTAAGCATTCTTTAAAAAATTGTGTTCCCAAAAATGGCCCAGCAGGATGAGCCCAAAACCACACAGCCTTCAGCCCAGATGTTTCTGATGCAGAGGCATAAAATGAGAAGAAAAACAATGAAATGAGATGAAAGTAATCGCAGTTAGGGTTGATGGGCCATCTTCGCTGTTAATGCTTTGTTTCAAAGGGCACGTGGACTTTTGATTAAAATGTCAAAACATTTTTAGAGACACTGACTCTTTATTTTTCACAATAACATCAACTTCCAGAATAGCTCAGAGCAAAATATATAAAAAAATAAGGAATGATGTGTCCTCACAAATGAAAACTGTTTATTATCACTCTAGTATCTATTTGTGTCATATGATCTCCTTTTGACTCTGATGTGTGTATCACTGACTCAATATGTGTGAGGACAAACGTCATGAGAGTGAAAGCAGTCAGTACAAAAGTCACTTTTGCATTTTAATAACATGTCCTTACATGGGCACAGCAGCAGTTTCTTCATAGTAAAATGAAAAGACAAATTAGTTTCCATTTTCATCACTCAACCATCACACAAAAGACGATTAAGTTACTGCTTTCTGACAAGTTGAGGGGATTTCCATGCTGACATTATAAGTATCTGACCCATTCATCTGCCTCAGTGCTTTGAAGAATAAAGACTCTAATGATTATCTTTCTTTTTGGTTTCAGTCCATTCATGAAATCTGAGTTTGCTGCCCTGAGGCCAAAAATTTGAGGACCAGAGAACTCAAGAATCATGCCTGGAATACTTGTCTGTTGTGGGATTGAATCTAAAGGCTAAGCTAAGAAACTTAAGAAGAACCAAAACTAAAAATAGCTTTAGTAGTGCCTACATGGAGTGATTGAAATGCCGTGTGCCTTGTTATTTAATCAGAAAAACACAAAAGACTTTGGTCGGAAAAGCCTAAACCAGCACTGAGTCACCCTGTTTTAATATCAAAAGGAAAATCCTTTCATGATCACATCCACCACAACTGAATTTTATAGTCCAATCTTTGTCAAATTCACAACAGATGCTCATTTGTTTACAACAAACAATGTCACACTCAAAAGCACAAGAAAACATGGACCGGAGGAACTCAGTGACCCTGTGTCCAAAAAAACGACAGAGAAGGTTTGTTCAGAGACAGAGGAAATGGAGACAATCTCTCAGACATGACAGATTTTTTAGCAGGCTGAACAATACTAGAAATAATCCAACCCACGTCAGTCTGATCATTATTTATTATTTAAGTTTATTGTATGTGCCCAGTGTTAAACTTCATTAGAAGACAGAATATGCATTTCTGGAGAGTCTTTTTTCCAAATTGTGTTTTCATGATGGCTGGAATTCTGTTCTCGGTTTTTAACAATGAAACCAACTTAAAGATAACCTTGCAAAGCAGCTGGATCAGCCTGATTTAATGTCTGTAATCAGACAGATCCATTTCACCAAGCTCTAACTGCAGGGCCAACTGTGGCCCTCAGACCACTTAAATTTGGCCCGCAGCTGGGGCACACTTATTTGCTTCTCTGTCTGCTTCATCTCAAGTTCTGATTCACAAGAATCAGCCAATCATCTTCAAGCACTAACAGTCCTAAAAACAGGTACTTTGTGCAGTTTGCTCCTGAATTGTGTTTGAATGTGTAGATCAGCCATTAGCTTACTCTCTTTAGCTGCAGAGTCGTTATCATGCTTACCAAGGGTAGATCCGGTGTATCCAGGGCCAACCAAACTATGATTGTCCTTCCAAAATCCCTAAAAGATTGACTAATTGTCATGTCAAGCCATTAAGGAATAGCTTTACTGCTCACGAATTATTTATTTAAGAACACTGATTTATTAAGAACTAGAAAAGCACTCAGAGAGCGCAGACCTCCACCAAGCAGGTCCACTTTGGTGAAAATGGTCCTATCTGGCAATGTTAAAGAATCCTTTAAAAAATTCCTGGATCCAGACGGTGATCCAGATCACCCCCAAAATTTAATCAGTTCTTCCATATCCCATATCCCAATTCCTGAAAATTTCATCCAAATCCGTCCAGAACTTTTCAAGTTATTTTGAACACAAACTGCGTTGGTGGCACAGCTGGATAGTGCACTTGGTCAGTGATTGGGAGGCTGCAGGTTCAATCCCAGCTCCGGGCGACACATGGCGATGTGTCCTTGGGCAAGACACTTAACCCCAAGTTGCTCCCACTGCTGCGTCAGTGGCGTGTAAATGGGCATGAAAGGGCGTGAAAGTGTTAGCTGATACTGATGGATAACTAACATAGAAACTCTGAACTATCAGTGAGTGAATGTGAGAGCGAATGGGTAAGTGTGACCTGCGGTGTAAAGCAGCTTTGAGTAGTAAAAAGACTAGAAAGGCGCTATATGAGCTCAAGTCCATTTACCATTTACAAACAGACAGACAAACAGATAAATGCCGGCAAAAACATAACCTCCTTGGCGGAGGTAATAATTGGATTGGTTTAATTAACCTACTACACACATTAGAGACAGGCATGTCAATGTGGCCCTGTCTTCCTGAATCCTTGTGGATGTGGCCCTCTGTGAAAAATGTCTGGACATCCCTTGCATAGATGCTAACAGCTTCAGAAGCAGTTTTATCAGATCTAGACCCCATTGCTTTATTAAATGGCAAAAAAAAACAAAAAAAACATGACAAACCTCTCATTAGTTAGGATATTTTAGCTCTACTTCTGACATGTTTTGGCGAGTTAGTTTCATGAAATGACTCAAGTTCTTCCGCAGTTGCGTCCGCCTATGACATTATCTGTTTGGCCTTTTATGGATGTTGATTGACTGAACAATTGTCAAGTCACCCGCCGAATATGCTTTTTAAAGATTTAGCCCTCCCTAAACACTTTCTACGGGGTCTTTCCCAGATGGACTTGTGAAATGAATTACACAGTCCATCTGGTGTGCCAGGTTAATTTAAAGATGCCTTAAATCCTGAATTCTTCCCTGATCACCAAGGGGGAAATCTATAGGCTGCAAAAAGAGCTCAATTTGTACTGAAGTCTCTCTCACATGCACAAACACACACACACTCACACATTTTTCTTAATCAACAAATGCAGAAAAGATCCCTCTCGACAAACTCCAATCTACAACAATTGTGTGGTGTGTAAAGAGTCTCAGAGGAGGATAAGGGATGCCGTGAATGTAATTAACAGGCCAAGCTGAACAGATGATCATGTTTGCAACAAATCAACAGGTTTACAGAGCTTTAAAAAGAAAGTCAGTATGGTGGGTGGTCAGAGACACCCCTTGGCCCCTCTTTTGCTCTGTTGCTCTTCAGGTGGCATTACTGTGCTTCTCCTTTCATCAATAAACAGATCAAAGTTTTCATTTATTCCACAAGCGATCAAATTTTAAATGAGCAACGAGAAACAGTGATGTTCAGTAGGTCTAGCTGGTCTAGACCCATCCCCCTGTCCATGACTAGCAGTATCTTTTTCTCTTTTATGCAAGTGCATTGTTTGTTTATTCAGTGATGATGTGTTCTTAGTTATACATTTATTTTTAACACTGTGTCAGTGTTGATATTGTATTTTGTTTCCAAATGTCTGTTGCTATGACTCCGTCTGTTGTACTTCCTGCTTCAGCCAGCTTTGTCCCTGATTTGCTATTGTTCTGTTACATGTGACAAAACAGACGTGCTCAGTGATCTCCTCACACATCAGGATTTTTTTTATCAGAAAAATTGAACATGCTAACTATTTGCGAACAGTAAACATGGTAGTAAACAATACCAATCAGCTCTATTTGGGGTGACAACAGTATGCCTTTAAACTTGCATCAGTGAAACTGGTGAAACAAAACTACACAGAAAAAGAGTGACAAAATGAAAAATAATGTTGCAAACATTAAATGTGTGAGTGTTTGGCCTAACTCACTACTTAAGTAATTATTTGAAACAAATTATTTTTATAATATTAAGTCAATTTTCTTTTAAATTATACTTGATGAATAGTCATTTTTCACCTGTGTGTTAACTCAGTGTAGAAACACAAGGACTATTATTGTTCATAAAGTATGAAAGGAAACTGGAAATAAGGATCTGTGGTAATCCAAAAAAAAATAAAGAAATTTTTCAATCATAAAATAAACTGATTTCAAAAGATAGAGCAAAGCCAGAACTGAATAACATGACAAATGAATTTGGGTATTTTTTGACCCATTTTGTGCATTAGAGGAGGAATGATACAAAAATGGGTATCTATTTAAAAAGAAAGAAAAAAAAGTTATGATGATCAGAACAAGTTCATTCGGGAATATCTGGAATACTGAATGATGAAATTATTTAATTGCAAAGAAATAGAATATAAAATCTCCATAAGGTCACTTCTGATGCATGTTATATATTATCCAGTCTGTCCTTTGCACGCCAGTCCCTGTTTGGTTTGGATCTGCATCCAACCAGGACAGACACAGACTGCTGAGGACAATCAGGTCTGCAGAGAAGATCTTTGGGACCAACCTGCCCTCCATCCAGGATTGTTCCTGTCTAGACTCAGGAGACGGGCAGGTAACATCTCTGCAGACCCCTCACATCCCGGACACAAACTGTTCAGACTCCTCCCTCAGGTAAGCATTAAAGAGCACTGTATGCTCAAACCACCAAGCCCAAGAACAGTTTCTTCCCCCAGGCTGTTGCCTATGAAGATAACAACCTCCAACCGTACATGCACCTGTGCACTTTGTTTCTTGTTTGTTGTTGTTTGTGTCACTCTGTTCATCTGCTATTATCTTGTACATATTGTATTCCTATTCCTTACCTTTATTTTAATTTTTAATTGAAACTTTAATTCCTGGGTGGCATGGGGGCACAGCAGGTAGTGCAAGTGCCTCACAGCAAGAAGATCACCGGTTCAATCCCCGGGTCGAGCAGGGTCTTTCTGTGTGAAGTATGCATGTTCTTCCCAAGAATGTGTGGGTTCTCTCCGGGCACTCCGGCTTCCTCCCACAAAACATGCTCATTAGGTTGACTGGTGACTCTGAACTGCCACTAGGTATGAGTAAACATGAATGGTTGTCCGTCTCTCTGTGTGTCCCTGTGATTGGCTGGTGAATAGTTCAGGGTGTATCCCGTCTCTTGCCCAATATCAGCTGGGATAGGCTCCAGCCCCTCCGTGACCCCGAAAGGGATAAGTGGTATAGAAAATGAACGAATTATTCTGTTATCTTTGTGTATATGCACTCTGGTGTGTATCTAGTCTGTACTTGGAGAGTAAAGTAAACCAGTGTCAATTTCCTTGTATGTCTAACATACCTGGCCAATAAAGCTGATTCTGATTCTTTCTCTGTGATGATGAAGGTTTTTGTTGTGGCGTTCGTTTTAGCTGCACTGTTCCTTTAAGACGACCCGGAAGTGTTCGTCAAAACGGAAATTCACCATCTCAATGTGACTTTTTATTCTGGCTAACGTTGTTATGCTCTAATATTGGATAAGTGCTGTGAATTAAAGTTTGCAAAATGTTTCTAACCACGGTAAACTGTGAGTATAATGTCCAACATATGATATTATGTTAAAAAAATTATTGATATGAATTACGCGATATTATCAGGCAGTACTGGAGTGTTAGCTGACTTGTATGTGCTTCACGTTGACGGCGTATTGTTTTTATTTTTGTATTTAATTTCTGTTGTGTTAACAAAATTATTGTAAAGCCTTGATGTTAACGGCTGATCAGGTTTTATTTCGCACGTGCATGTTTAGAGATCAGTTGCAGCTCGTGAGCGGCTAACGTTAGCCTGTTAGCTTCTGCCTTTAAGTTGTCTGAAACGAGCGACACAGTTATGAAGTGATTCTTTATGCAAATCATGTATGGCGAGTGAATATTCATAGTAATGGAAGGTCACGGAAAGACTGGGGGTGCATGACGTCAATCTCTGATCTAATTATGAGTTACACACTCGTATGGTAGAAAGTCACCAGTTAACACGGTCACTGGTTTAACCAGAACACCAACAACACCTTCATATTTATCATTTACCCTCTAAACTAAGGATACCTCGTCTAATTATTCTTGATTCTAACATTTGTCTCATTCTGTGTTTTATTCCTCAGTGGCAAAGTCGAAATCAAAGTAAGTGAAAACCATAACACATATTGTAGTTTTATGTCACTGATGTATGATCAGGCAGAGAGTCAGTCACTGATGGTGTCATCTCCTCAGGACCATCCTGGTGCAGATGGTGAGCGCTGCAGGGACAGGATACTTCTTCAACACCAAGAGGGGCCGCCTCAGAGAAAAACTGGTGCTACGAAAACATGATCCTTTTGGTAAGAAATGGCTGGGGTCGTCCTCTGCAGATGTGACATGCACACCAACCTAAATCACCTTTAGAACCTGCACCCTGGCTTTCAGAGCAACATGAGAAGGCTGGTCAAATAAAACCAAAGTACTATTTACTCTGCTTCCTCTGGTTAAATATCAAGTAAAATGTTTCTACAGCAAGAATAATAGAGGGTCAGAAATACTTGATTTATTAGCAGAGAGATGTAGTTGTTAAATATGGACCTAACAGTGTTTGATGAGGGATAAAATTGGTGAAAAGAAAACATGAATAAACTTGAAAGCACTCAGAGAGCACAAACCTCCGCCAAGGTAGCTCACATATTGTTGTTACATCTATAAGCAATAGCTCCATGATAAATTTTCCTATCATACTTTGATTCTTTGTCAATGAAAACCCACACGTAGCACTCAGAATTATGTTAATATCATAATAAGTTAAACATTTATTGAGCAAAAACGATCGTTGGCTCATGGCTGTTATCTGGATCACCACCAAAATCTAATCATTTTTAAGTTGGGCCATTACCAACATCTCTTGAAAATGTTAGCAAAATATGTTCAGTAGTTTATGTGTAATCTGACTAACAAACAAACATACGCCAGAAACAAACAACCTCTTTGGTGGAGATACATATAATTAAGAAATAATGCAGTGTTCACATGAAGTGCAGCTCACTGAAGTAATCAGCAATGACTTAAAGCTTTTCTGGACAAATTCTTGAGAGATATCAGAAAGAAGCAGACAGAGAGGTCTCCAGTATGCTTCTGAGAGAAACATTCATCAAATCAAATGTTGGAGTTCAAATGAAGAGGACATTAAAATAGAGGGAACACGCACAGATCTCAGTGCAAGCGCCAAGCACCCCATGTGTTGACACTTCACATTCAAAACAATCACATAGAAGAATGTTCTTGTACAGCAGGGTAAGTCAACATATATGTTGTCAAATTTGAACTAAGTTAAGTTAGCTTTCATTATTGTTGTGTTTCCCCATTTCTGGGGCGTCCGTGGCTCAAGGTTTAAAGGGAACCCTGACTGTGAAGACAAATAGTCATAAATATGCTTTAATGTTTATCTAATACTAAAATGTGTTGTTAAAAAAGCACGAAGAATTGTTATTTCTTTAAAAATCGCAATTTTTGTTTACGAGCGCAATGCATGCCGGGTGGATGACATGTATGGGTTGCACTGTGCCGAGCACGAAGACATGCTTGAGGAAATGCCATAGGCGGGAGACGCTTGGTGTTCTTCTGCGAGGATGTCAACAGCTCGCTCCTGCAGATGTCGCTGATGGTGAACCATCGTGCATGACCATGATCACAGAGGAAGCTGACGATGAGTCTGTAGACTTACGGACTGCTGTGTTGACTGATTCATCTGCAGGAGTGAGTTGATGACATCCTCGCAGGAGAACATCCAGCGTCTCCTGCCTATGGCGCTTCCTCCAGCAGACTTCCCTCATTTCCTGAGGGTGTTTTGTCTGTTTGTGTGAGAAAACTGTAGGCAAGGCATTTAGCTTTAGTCTATGTAACTAGCAGCACCTGTGAGCTCTTTCAGCAGCTTGGCTCGGCTAAACACATCAAATGCATCTGGAGAGAAGTGGCGAGAACATCGCTGCGGGTCCTTTAGAAGTTGTGTACGCCCACAAGCGATTTCCTACTCCTTTCTTCTCTTCTTGTCACTGGTGAAGCTGTGTAGACTGACCTTACTCCCCTTGTTTCCCTTTGATTGAAAATTGCACCCAAAAGTAGCACAATGTGGCATTATTATGGTATTCTCGCTCTTGATAGCCAGTGGGTAAACGTAGCGGCTCAGCATAGTGCAGCTCTATAACATCATCAACCCAGCATGCATTGCGCTAGTAAAACAATGGCTGCGTCCACAGGTTAGAATATGTGTTATAAATTGCGGTTTTTAAAGAAATAACAATTCTTCGTGGTTTTTTAACAACACATTCCAGTATTAGATAAACATTAAAGCATATGTATGACCATTTGTCTTCACAGTCGGGGTTCCTTTTAACAGAAGTAACCTACTATTGAGACGTCTTTGTTTGCTAACGTTATCTTACTTAACACACAAAGCTATGGTTAGCCAATGCTAGTTAGCACCTTACCTTAGAACAAACGTAGGGGTGTTTCTCAATCCACAAGTTTGAACTGCGCTCTCTGAAGGTTGGGAGTTGGCAAGTTCGTCCCAGAGTTCAGACTTCAGGGGTACGGAAGTCCGCAGAACGATCCTACCACAATTGGAATGGCAGCGTACTTTGCTAGCGCCCCCTTCCATCGCCCTTTCGATTTGATTTGTTGCACATTGTTGTTAACATGTTCTTCGATCCAGCTATTGGAGAAAATAACTTTCAGATGTGTTTGAGAACTTTTAGAAAGTCTTACATTTCAGAACTTAATCTTGAAGATTATATTGTTGATTTATTAGATTATTGATGGGCAGCACGGTGGTGCAGCAGGTGGTGCACGTGCCTCACAGCAATCCCAGGGTCAGTCAGGACTTTTCTCTGTGGAGTTTGCATGTTCTCCCTGTGCATGTGTGGGGTTCTCTCCCTCAGACCAAAAACATGCTCATTAGGTTGATTGGTGACTTTAAATTGTCCTTAGATGTGAGTGTGAGTGTGAATGGTTGTCTGTCTCTATATATGGCCCTGTGATTGGCTGGCAGCTGGTTCAGGGTGTACCCCACCTCTCGCCCAAAGTCAGCTGTGATAGGCTCCAGCCCCCTGGCACCCCAAAAGGGATAAGCAGAATAGATGATGGATGGATGGATAGATTTATGATCTATTATTCCTTTTAGGGAGCCTTGTTTTAAAAAAATCTTAACTGTGACTGCACATGGGAATAAACCATGAGGCTTAGGGATGCTCAGTGTTTTAAAAACAATATCAGTATCTACAGATAACTGCCTGAAAAGCTGACTATCATATTGGCAGATATTTTGGCTATAGAAATAGACATATATGTCCCATATTTTGGCAAAATGCACAAATTAACTGTAATGGTTTACCTCATCATTATTGAATGTTCACTTTTAAAAATAAAAAAAAAAAGTCATTTATTAGAGAATTAAATGCAGATCTTTCTGCTTCACATCTGTTTCTACACAAATAGACTGTCACTATGACAGGAGTCAGTCAGTCTCAGTAAAGTGGAGACTTGGTGCTCTTGAAAAAAATATTGGTATTACTATCAGCAATAATAAGTTCAGAAATTCAGATATTGACAAAAATTCCACACTGCACATTCCTAGTTTGGCTAATTTTGGCATATTTACAGAAATGTGTAAAATAAATGAATAACTAGAAAGCACTCAGAGAGCGCAAACCTCCGCCAAGGTATGTTTTTGTGGAGTTATATGCACAAATGCCAAAAATGGTCCTATCTCCCAATGTTAAAGAATCCTTTAAAAAATTCCTGGATCCAGACGGTGACCCGGATCACCCCCAAAATTTAATCAGTTCTTCCATATCCCATTTCCGACAATTGCTGAAAATTTCATCCAAATCCATTCAGAACTTTTCAAGTTATTTTGAACACAAACAAACAAACAAACAAACTGCCAGACAGATAAACGCCGGCAAAAACTTAACCTCCTTGGCGGAGGTAAATATTTGTCATATGATCAGGTCTTAGTATGTCAACCATCTATGCAAATGTGTTCATGCATTTCTATGACCTCACTGTGCGGCATGGCTTGACATGTTTCTTTTCTTTGAATAAATTGGTTGATTAATTTCTATCACATTGTCTTTTCAGGATTTTATGAAAGTTCTGAAGTAAGAAAAGTATTGATGATAATACCAGAGTACTGTCAGAAAACTCTCTGCATGACATTTTAAAGGCTTAAACTTGAGTTTTAACCTTTCTTGAATTTCTTGAACTGCACGTTTAAAACGTTTCTCTCTGTCTTTCGGTCTTCACAGTGAACAAGCATGTCCTGTTCTTCGAGAAGAAGAAAATCAGATCAATTTAACAACACACTGACAAACATGGACAAAATGAACCTGCCGGGTTCAAACAGACTATTTTCACATGCTGTGTGGTCAGTCTACACCTCCTCTGAACTTACTGCAGCAAACCTGGACTAAGCTTCAACATCACCCTCAAGACCTTAAAGGAGACACGACCAAAAGTGAAGTTTATTACGGCTGTCAGCACCATTTTGATCTGGAGCTCTGAAGCAGCTGTTCTTACAGTATAATGGATCATTGAGCAGTGAAGTGTTGTACAATGTGATGTTTAAACTGAGTTCCTGTAATAAAAAAAGTTAAAAAAGATTTGACTGTCAGTTAAATAAAGCAGGTCAATAATCAGCTGCACAAGTGAAGTTTTAAGAGTTTTGTCAAGTGTTTCAGACTCTGAAGACTCTTAAATCTAAAAGGTTTTTCAAAGTAAAAGGCTGTCTTTGTTCGGCATCACATAAACAAGCAAAATTAGAATGATTTAATTCAAAGAACTTTATCAAAACAGCACATGGTAAACTTTCATTTTAACCACATTATTGTTCACCTTCAGCATTTATAAAAGCAACTGTTGAAACAAACGAGCCAAAAGTCCTGAACCCACAGGACTGTCAGATTTTTCTCATATTTAGGATTCAAGGGCTCCGTGCTTCAGTTTCTTTCTGCTACAGAAGTGTCATGGTGCTGTTCTTTGTTTATTGTAGGGGTGTCTGATATTGTCAGAATTGTAATAACTGGCAGGTTATCAGCCATACACATCTGCAGACTTAAAAATGTATCTTTTATTTTTTAAGTGAACCATCAAGCTGGATGAGGAGTAATTAACTACATAAACACTTCATTGTTATTGTCTGACTTTGTTTATTGTGCTTGTGATTTATGAATGTGAATATGATTTGTATCATAATTCTGACTTTTTAGCTAAAAAAGTTTGACTTTAATCTCAATAGTGATTTTCTATCTCACAACTATGTCTTTAAATGTCATAATTTTGCCTTCCAATTTCACAATTTTGACTTAACTCTTAATTATTTTTTTTAAAACTCAGACTTCCAACTTTGTGTCTGTTAATTTTGACTTTAATCTCAAAAATGACTTTTTATCTGATTGGTTTTTTTTATCTCATATATTTTTTTACTTTCTATCTCATTTTTATTTTTTATCTCAAAATTTTGACTTTCAAGCTCACCATCATTATTTTTAGTTTTTATCCCACAATTATAACTTTTTAATCTCATAATTTGAACTATTATCTCATGAGTATGCCTTTTTATCACATATTTCCAATTTATATCTCAAAATTAAGACTTTCTTTTTTCATAATTTTGATTTTTTGATTTTTTTTTTCCATTTTCACTCAGTTAATTTCCTTTTTTTTGTTTTTGGTGGCAGAAATGGGCTTCCATACACATCTGACCTCTCAGCTGATTTTTTTTTTTTCTTTGACCTTCAAACTTTAATCTTTAAAGTGGGTTTCAATTATTGACTTTTTCTGCTAATGTAAAGCTACTATGATTTTGGCACTTGAGAAGAATTATATTTTCAGGATTGTCTGAGGTAACCACCCTGAAAACTTGTTAAAAGGAAAGATAATTTTAATTTTGTTAATACATGGTCCATAAAAAGTCATATTTTAATTCTTTGATCAAAAAAGCAGGTGGTTAGAGTGTTTTATGTAGCTTTCAAAAAGGCAAATGGGCTAATTTTTCCTGTTACGCTCATTAATACATTCAACATATAATGTACATTTAACCCAATGAACTCACTCCCAGTCTTTCTAATTATCAGGGTTTTAAAATGGCAAACAGATTTTATTGTAGGTCAAAGGTTTGTCTTATTTGTGTAAGTAAGTGTCTGTCCTAAAAGTGATCATAATGTGATATTTATGATCTCCTGGCCCTCTGATCACAGACTTGTTTGGTCATACACCCTCAAACCCTCTGCAGACTTCACATAAAGACTCTGCAGGAGCTGTGAAGGTCTCCATGTTGGACTTTAGGGTTCAGCCTCACTTTGGGTCTTCTTGCTGATTCCTCTGCTCTTAGAAGAGTTCAGCAGGAAGGTCCTTCCTGTGCGGGAACGACGTCTGCGTCCCAGCCACCTGCACGCTCACCCCCGCCACCTGATTGGCTCTGCGTGCCATCTCCTCCAGAGGCATTGTGGGATAATGGGCCATGTAAAACGCCAGCGCTCCGATGAAGCTGTCCCCTGCACCCTGTGAGGAAACAAAATCACAACAATGCTGAACCGAGTTTTACTGATCAGCTCCCTTCACAGCTCAGCAGGATCATGTGTCTAATGCAGTGTTTATTTTTATTATTATTTATCACTTCTGTCTGTACGCTGAAGTTTGAAGAGTTCAGAGCAGATGGGGATTAAACTGAGGTGAGAGGATGATTTTGTGCTTGAACTACTAACAGTAGGGGGTGCTGTGGCATTTGTCAGCTGGTTCAAAGTCTGGCATTGCCTCCTGAAGTTTCAGCAACTTTGAAATGAAGAAAATCAGCTTAGAGATGAGTGACTGAGATGTCAGTGTCTCAGTTCCTCAGTCAGAGAAACATCTGTTTTGTCAAAATTAATCACAGCCAAGAGGCCAGAAGAGGTCATGAAACTAACGGAAATCATTCACTCACCACACAGATTAACACGTGTTGTTATCAGTGAAAGTTTTGAACAGTCTCCTTTGGTTTTGAGACTTTTGTGGTTTAAATGGGTTTTAATTGGGAATAAATAACTATAACAATATCAAGGAAACGCAAATAGTGATCAGAGAAAACTCCAGATCTAAAATCTAATAATTTTCTCTGTCTTCTCCTGTTTATTTGTTTCAATAGTTTTGATAATGGATTAATCAACAGAGGCATAATGTGTTGATGCTAATGCTGTCATGTCCTGTTTTACGTCTTTCCTTCTCTCAAGACTGTTCAATTAAATATTTTTTAAATTACTGCAACACTGGAATTGAACAAAATGTTAGTGTAATCAAATAATTTATTTGCTGGCAAAAACTCATGAGAATTCAGCCACTTGGGATTTTTTTGAAACTTTTTTAGATTCTTTTTTTCAGTAATTAATAGATAATCAGCAGTTGAAAAGACTTTTTCAAACTTTATATATACTCCTGAAAGAAAGTTTTGAAATGTTGTTTTGGTTGATCATTTCTGTCTTATAATAACACCAACTGGTCTTGTATGTATATCATTGGAAAGCCTCAATGTTCATATTAGTTACAACAAGTTATGACGAGTAAGCATCATGCATCTGTGGAATGAGCAACACAGCGAAACATGTGGGGAGCTCCCCCAAAAAATGTGCCAAAACTTAGGACCAAGTTCTGTGAGACTGGTGAAGTCAGAGAAAGACCTCAGAGTGGGAGACAACACCCTAAGACTTGGTTCCTCACCCTTCCTTCACTGGGGAACCGTGGGCTTTTTCCACTGGAAGAGTGGATTTTGTCACTTTTTTGGGATGCTACCCACACGTTTAGCTGTCTTGCTCACTCAATGAATGCATGATCCTTACAATCTTTACCTCATTGAAATCAGGCTTTCCAGGGGTATTAAATACAATGTCAATTATTAAAATAAAAAGAGAAAAATAACCAAAATAATGTTTCCATCTGAAATCTAAATCAAATCCTTATTTGGTGTGAACATCCTTCGCCTTCAAAACAGCACTGGTCCTTCTAGATACATTTAATAATTCAGCTTGTAGATGGTAGATATTTCATCTCGGAGAACTAACCACAGATCTTGTGGATGTGGTCTGGCTCAACTCCCACCTCTTCATGTAAATGCAGACACACTCCGTAATGTTACGATCAAGGCTCTGTGGTGGCCATACCATCACTTCTCCTCTGTTGTTCCCAAGTGATGGAATGAATCACCCAACTCCATCGGATCAGCGGAGTCACAATCTACTTTAAAGACAAAGTTGAAGACTCAACTGTTCAGGGGACACTGATGCACTTGGTTTGACTCGTGTCCTCTGTAGTCCTCAGTGGTAGAACAAGTCAGAAGGTTTTAGATTCTGATGATGATGATGAGATGACTTGACAAGGTTTTCTGTCTGCAAACAAACTTGAAGCAGTTTGCTGTGTCACTAATGTTGTTCCCTCCAGTTTAGATTCTTGCCTGTGCTGTACTTACTCTCAGATCTGCTAAATGTCATTGTAACACCACTTCCAGGACTCCTTGTTCCTCTTCTTTGAGGACAGTTCTTAATGATATTGATTGAATGTCTTGGGTCATTGTCCTGCTGCAGAATAAATTAAGGGCTGATCAGATGCTTCCCTGATGGTATTGCATGATGGATAAGTATCTGCTTGTATTCTTAGTTCTGAGGACATCATTAATCCTGACCAAAACCAAACCACATTTGTAGAAATGCAGCCACAAACTAACAGGGAACCTCCACCGTGCTTCACTGTTGCATGGAGACACTCACTATTGTTAGCAAACTGCCTTCTGATTCAGCCAAATATTTCACATTTTTACTTATCAGTACCCCAGGTCCTTTGCTTTCATGCATAGTCAAGCCTGTTTCTTGGTGCTTCTCAAAAAGAGCTTGAACAGGTGCTGGTTTGGCAGCGGTAAGTAACCAGACACTACCCATATACATGCTTCTGCCAGGCGGGGATTTGGACCCAGATTGCAGAGTGTCTTCCCTACTCTCTCTTGCTCCCCTTTCAGAAGCCTATCCACTGTCTCTCTCCTGTCAATAAAGGTGTAAAAATGCCCCAAAAAATAATAAAAAAGAGCTTGAATAGCATATCTCAATATCCCAGTTTGCTTTGAAATCTTTGCCTGGGAGGGACCTTGCTGATGTAGTATGACTCCCTTGTGTCTTGTTTCTGTGCCAGTCTTGCCATCTGTTTCATGAAACTCGTCCCCAACCTCACCTTGGCAGCAGAGTTTGGCAGTTCCTCACCCAGTTTTAGGCCTCCAACACAGCTGGTTTTGTTTCAGTTCATGACTGTGTTTCAGCCTTCATATAAATATGATGTTTGGTATGATTGGTTGGCAGATACCCCACTAATTCCACAACATTTTTGACTTTAAGCAAGCGTACCTTTAAGAATTGGTGCAGGTTTGAAGGTGAAGGATGGTCAATATTGATCTGAGTCGGATTTTCTTGAGTTTGCTTACTTTGAATTTTGTAAGTCGATATAAACAATTAACTTCAATAGCTTTGAAAGCATTCTTACGTAACAGCCCTTTTTTCCTCTCCTGCCTGAAACCTTTGCACAGTCCGATGCTTCCAAGTCCATCTGGATTGTTTTAAATGTTGTTCTCATTTCAGTCAAACCCTGACAAAAACATTGAAAGCACTTATTTTTAATAGTTTCCAAAGCTGGTTGCCCATAGCTGCCAGCCGCTCTGGTTTTGTCTGTCTCGTGCAGATAAATCAAACGCGTTTCCCTCCTCATCTATTGATAGAGATGGAATGTGGCGTCTGCGCCCTGGAGGGGGTTAAGCTGGAATGGGACGCCGAGGAAAGGAAAGGAAGGGGGGTGTTACTGATGGGAAACGGCACAATGGTATGTGGCGACACGCTCATGTATAACCACAAACGGCCCCCCCCCGACACTGGTTCTCACAAGCCCGCTCCATTACTCATCGCTGAGGCGCTCTGGAGAGTTCAATGCACTCTGAACACCTCCATAACCCCCCCGTTCCCTCTCGCAACCTTCACTATCAACCTTAAGTAGCTCTTTTGTTAGAGGAGAGTTTTTTCTTTTTTTTGGATGATTCAGCAACATGGAGAGACCAACAAAAGTGAGCCCAACAGGGGCTGGAGGGAGGCAGAGGGTCAAACAGGGTCCACAGTGGTCGGGGTAACTGAGGGGCATGAAACAAACTACCAACTTTTCAGCTTTTCTTTGATAAAATACATCAGAGGCTGCAAAAAAGAAAATCAATTCAATATAGTTTTTAAACCAAGGCCAAAACAAAGAAGAATTAAAGTTATTCTGCACTGCATACCACTTATGCTTCTCTGTTTTTTGGGAGACTTTGGAACACTGTTAATATTCTCCAACGGACGCTGCCATACTACACGTGTTATCTCAACCGAACTTTAGCTCCATCTGCCGACACACCAGATAGGCCGTGTTGAGGCGGGGCTTAAGGCCATCTGACCAATAACAACGCAGCATTTCCAAAACCCGAAATCCACAGTACATCTCCATAAAAGAAAAACGGGTGCGGTATAAAAAAGACAGCATATAAATGTGTTATATTTCAGACTGATTTTGACCGTTTTTTGAACCAGGCTGTAAAGATGTGTATTGAGGAAAACCGTCATCACCCCACATACAATCATTCAGGTGTCATTTTTTTCACAGGAAGCCCCAAGTGGAAATTTGGGGTACTACAGGTTTTGGCACTTCCACATCGGCTCCCATTTACACCCCTGAAGGTTGCTGCCTGTTTCTTGCCCATGGTCCCTCTCTTCTTCTGTAGTTTTGGTGTATATCTGCTGCAGCGTTACAGCGCCACTTACAGGCCACATATCACGTGGGGGGACACATTTCTTGAAACAATGTCGTGTTGATGGAAAACATTTTAAAAACTGTGTGAGCGTCTGTCCCTCTGCAAGACCTGGAAAAACTCGCCCATGCATCCATCCTCAGTCAATTAAACTATTTTATAATCTAATTTATTACTTCATAATGAGCAAATACTGCAAGTAAATCAATCAAAATTGCAAATGTTTAAATAAGTGGAAAAAAATATTTCTATCTTTCTTTTTTTCTGATTACTATTTATTTTTGTTTTATTTTATTACTATTTGGTTTATTTTGTTTGTGATTAATTGTGTTATTATTATCATTAGTATTTGGGAGTGCATTAATTACCGACTACTTGTGTAAGTTGAAGAGGTGGGACCAGATAAGTTCTGACTTCCTCCTGCTCCTTTTTGAACATGCAAATGACAAAGTAATTTTGTGTTTTAGTTGTTGCTTTTATTTTTTGTTCTATGTTTGATTAATTGTTCTTGTTCAAAATGAAAAATAGAAGAAGTGTTTCCTTAAAAGATTTACCCCAATTACAGCCAAACATTTCCAACATATCTATGAAATCAAAAAGTGCTCTCTGTCTTTTGGTTGAACAAACACCAGAACACTGTAAAGTTTGTTGTTTGCTGATTAAGTTGTCACTTAAAAATACCCTAGAAAAGCCATAAAATATTTTAATCACAGGCTATGATGTTTTCCTATTGGTCTCAGTCTGTGGCCTCCGAATTACTCAAACCGCCCCTGATGTAAGAGTTTAGTTACCGTCAAAGCAGGAGTGAAACAAGGGCATCGTATAAACCTGTTGCTGCATTAGACATTCACCCGGTGCATGCCACTGCTCTGACTCGTGGCCGGTAAGTGCAGAGCTGCTGGAAAGAGTGAGATCAGAGCAGAAACATCTCACAGGCCTTCTGGATTTAAAGCTGTGCTCTGTTTATGTCTCCTGTCTGGTAGCTGGGCTTGGTTACTTTTTTAAAGTCTTTGGTGAGGCAGTCTCACTGGTTTGGCTCTGGCCCGTCTCCCAGTTCACCGGCTGTGGTTGAAACAATGATCTGGCCCGGTCACGGGGGGTTGATGCTTGAGGAATGATGACTGATGCGGCCCAGAGAGTAAAGAGGACAGTTTTAATTGCTGGATGAGTTAATGAGACAAGAGGACAGTCTGCTTAGTCAGGGGGAATCATCACTTTTACATGTCTTAATCTAAGTATTGTTTGAAAACACCAGTTAACTTATCTATGACCCAAGCCCTGCCAGGACAAGCCTCTGTCTAAGCAGACAAAGACAGGGTGGGGATCAAACAGATTTGTGGAAGATTACAGTCGTATTAACGGCTCAACATGTCAGTCATTACAACTTAATTATCTTTTTTAAATAGAACCAAATATCAACTAAGGACAGACTTTTATTTATTCCCTTCTCTGAGTAAAAAATATTTTGCCTCTAGCAAATATTCAAAACAAAACAAAAGATAATGTAATTGATTTGATTTAATTATTTTGAGGAAATTACATTGAACAATGTCCTGAGTTTCTGTGTCCTACTGAGGCAGAAAATTTGATTGGTATTTAAGAAGTTTGGGATGAAAAATGCTGTTTTTTTGTTTTTTTGAAGAAGTGGTATTAGAATATTTGCAACAATAGGTGCTCCGAGAGCATAACCCTCTATCAAGGCATTTCAAACATTGTCTGGTGAGTTATTGTCGAAAGTGTGGAAAACTGAGGTATCCTGACTAACAGTCACTGAAAATATCATGAAAGTCCATCAAGAACATTTTATAGTTACTGTTTAAGCAAAAATGTGGAGAACTGCCCTATTTCACACAGTTAAGTTATGTTTAAAAAAAACCTGGATCTCTGTCTGGGTTTGTATCACCACCGAAAGCTATCTCCTTCTTACTTGTTCCATGACTAACATTTCCTGAAAATGTCATGGAAATCTGTTGGGAACTTTCTGAGCTACTCAACCAAATGTAGATAACCACCTTATCTCGCAGTGTAAACAGATCTTTAAAAAAAATCCAGATTCCACATCTGGGTTTGAATCACCATAAAAATCTAAACACTTCTCCTTTGTGCCATGAACAAGATTCCCTGAAAATGTCATCAAAATCCATCAAAAACTTATTGAACTATTCATGAAAATACGGAAAACTGCTCTCATGATCAATACTAACAAATCCTTTTTTTTAAAAAAAAAAAAACCTTGGATCTGCGTCTGGGTTTGGATCACCACCAAAATATAATTAGCTCTTCCTTGTCCCATGATCAAAGTTTTCTGATAGTTTCAAAAAAAATCATCTGTTAATTTTTTTAGTTATCCTTTGCACAATCTAACAAACAAACACCAGCAAAGGCCAGCAGCCAATGATGGTCCATCACATTTAAGAAGCAAAAAATATAAGTGAGAAACAGAAACAGAGACACAGAATTCATTAGAAGGTCCCACTTGTTTGTTCAATATTTTAAATATTGAGTTCTAATTTTATGTAACACATTTACATGGATATTGGTGTGCATTAAACAAAACAGATTACATTATAATTACATCTCAAATAACATAATTAATTGAACAAGAGCACAAACCATATTGTCCCACACTTATCAATCTGGTGCAGAAACTTGACCCAGATTTAGGTGCAAAAACTCTTACACCATCTTCTACGTGTGATTCAGGAGACATTTGTATTTTGTACCAGTGTACGGACGACCAGCTGTTGATAAATCTTAACATCTTAAAACAATTACCATTTAAATAAACAGGCCTCTAAATATTTACAGTACAGCCCAAAGTTTTGGCACTGGGGTGAGTATTACGGTAAAAAAAGAAGAAGAATCTCTGAGCTGGAGGCTGACGCTGTCAAAAGAGAAGAGGAAAAGAATAAAATATTGTTTATAAGACTGAAAAGTGAGAATAATGGGAGTCAGCGGCTCCAGCCCCCTGGACACTAATGGGGATCAGTGGTATAGATGATGGATGGATATATAAAGGGCAACTCCAAAGAAAAAATGGAGAACAAGAGTTCCCAGATATTTTGACTCTGACAAAGACTCCTGCATTTAAGTGCTATGAGCACATTAAACTGCACTTGAAAAAAATTTATAATGTCTTTATAAAATATGATAATGATGTCCTTCATAGAAAGTTTGACAATTACATATATTCTACAAAGACTGATAGAGTTGGAGTGAATCTTCAAACACATTTTAGGTGCCATATCTCAAAAAACAACTTAGCTTTAAATGTGTGAAACTGCAAATCTATCAGGGCACAGCAATTATGATATAAAAAAGTCATTCTTCACTGACATATTTAATTTGCTGAGCAGTTCGGCTGCTGTTCATCTTAATATTCTATAACAATATTTTCAGAATCCTCAAGTTAAAGTCACAGTTCTGAACAAAAAGTCAGAAAACTGATATTAAATTCAGAATACTGAGAAAAAAAGGCCAAAATCTGAGATTCAAATTCAAGAAACAACATAGTTTTGGGACTGAAGTCAGAATTCAGAGATTAAATTAAGATTTCTAAGAAAAAAAAAGTCAGACATTTTTGATGAAAATTTAAAAAATGTCAGAATTCTAAAGTTTAGCCAAAATCCTGAGAAAGATGTAATATTTTTGAAAATGACATCAGAATTCTGAGATGAAATTTAGAATTCTGAGAAATAAATGTCAGAAATTTAAGATTGAAATGAAAAAACAAAATCTAAAGTTGAAGTCGAAATTCAATAAAAAAGTTAGAAATCCGATATTTAATTTCAGACTTTACTCACAGACTATGAAAAGTATTTCCAACCTCTATTTCTATTATTGAAATCCCATAACTTGGTCAAATCAGGGGCTGTTAAAATGAATATTAAACATACAAAATTATTTTAAAGACTTGAGCTTATTTTCCTTTAAGCTGAATAAGAGTGAAACTAAACTCTACATCACTTCACTGCTGGAGCCACCATCCAACCACCCCTCTGTCTTACGAACATGGTTTCACTCCTTCAGACTGGCATGTGACGCTGCTCCATCCGGTCAATGAAGCTCAACGAGGCTGACAAGCGCTCCCCCCTTCAGCCGCGCCACCGCTGCCCTCGACACAGTTTGGTGAAGGTTAGATCTGGAGGCCTGTCAATCAAATGACACAAGTGCTCGCCACGGATGAGCCTTGATGCTCTTACTGGTCCGATCCGTCTGCCGCGTCTTGACCTCCGTGCCGTTCTTCTGCCTGTTCTCCTCTGGTACTCACTCTGAAGTTGGGAATTAGGATGGCAGATGAGTCTGCAAGGAGCTCTCCGAATTAACAGAGTAGGATTTAGGAAGTTTGATGTTTGTCGTCTGGCACTTTGTGGAGCAGGGCTGGTTTAGTCTAACACTTTTTTTAATTACTATTTGGATAATTGCTGAAAAAGAGCTTTGAGGGGGAAAATAGGACACTTAAATGTTTGTTTATCATGATAATTTACACAAATGAACCCCAAGTTCATAGTTTTTAGAGTGTAGATGCAATTAAGATGCAAAATTTAAGCTTATTTTAGGCAATAGGCACCACAGTTGAATAACTTAAATGAATATGCCAACATTTTTTTCTTTTCATGTCTTGCCTCACTCCAGAGTCCATGACAAGCAGACAGACACCATTCTTTTGACTGTGCGTGCAGTAACAAGAAAGAGACGGCCAAAGCTCACCCACTGCTACTTAGCTTAGCTCAAACACAGGGAATCAATGAGTAGCATTAGCCTTCCTCTGCCTACAGTCGTCAGATAAACTCTTCAGTAACTCTAAATGGCCCTGTGTGCTTGTTGTGACTTGTTTTTTTATTGTGTTGTGTTACGTTATCTATTTTAGACTAAGATTAGAACTTAATACATAAACCACCACAGACGTGCTTGTAAGTAGGTCAGCAAAACAAAGCCTCTTCTTACAAGTAGAAGAAGATTGGGGCTAAATTTTATGGCTGACTACGTAAGAGAGGACGAGGATGATTTCTTTGGGACTGACGAAGATCCACAACCTTACCTTATTTCAACCACAATATACGGAGAAGGAGCTTCATGTTTTGGAAGCTGAGCGTGTACGAAGAGAAGCTGAGGCAATGAAACAGTTAGTTTTGTTCATATTTCTTTCAAAAATTACATTAAGTGCTAAACTTAGTCTAAAAATAGATAACGTAACATAACGCGGTTAAAAAAACAAACAAGTCACAACAAGCATGCACGACCGTTAAGAGTTGCTGAAGAGTTTATCTGATAACTGTAGGCAGAGGCAGGCTAACACTACCTGCTGACTCCCAGTGTTTGAGCTAAGCTAACTAGCGGTGGGCAAACTTTGTTCGTCTCCTTCTTGTTACTGCACGTACAGTTGAAAGAATGGTGTCTTGGACTCAGTAGTGAGGAAAGACACAAAAAGAAAAAAAATGTTGGTGTATTCTTTAAAACATCTGCATCGCTATGCTTCAAACTTTTACTTCCCCCTCTCACCTCTTCTGTAAATGACCTTCTTACTGTGACTTGGTCAATTTTATAGTTCTGGCCGTGTCAAATATTTCATTGTCATTTTCACAGCTTGACTGTTTGGGAAGGTTGTTCAGATACAAGTGGGCGTTCTATGCTCAGCGTGGTTTGTTTGAATACATATGAGCACGCCAATCCTGTTTCTGCACAAAAAAATAAAAACAAAAACAAACAATAAAAAAAATGCCCTGAACAAAAAGGTCTCAGGTCATTCAAACTTCCTCCCGGAGCTGCTGTTCCTTTGTAGTGAGGACACAATTGAAGGTTGCACATCTGTGTCTAAAATAATGTCTCACATTAAGAGTCAAAGTGACAAACAAATAGAGATTTGTCTTTATGTTTAAGCAGTTCTTTAAAAAAAAATTCAGAGCATTTTTTGATTTGTGAATACATTCTTTCTTTATTTTTCCCTTTTTTGTTTTGTTTTGTAAATGTGCTCTTTTTCGTCAATTTCTTTGTTCATGTTGGTGTTTTTTAAGTCATTGACTGTTTTCACTTGTGCTTTTCCGCAGTTTTTGTAATATTGTCTATTTTCTGTTTTGTCGTTGAAGTTTTAATTGGTCTTTGTGTGTTTAATAAGCTAGTTAATTTTGCAATATGCACTATCATTGGTTATTGAGTTTTTGGATTTGTTGTGTTTTTTGTTTGTTGTTTTGATTTAATTATTGTAGCTGTATTTTTTGTTGTTGCTATGTTTAAGTTATTTATGGATGTGTTTTTTACTGTAAATATATTTTTGTTTTCTGTGGGATTTATGATTTGTTGTGTTTTTTAATTTTTTTAATCGATTTGTATTTTTCTTGATTGTTTCTGTGCTGAATTGTTCAGTCAATATACTTTTCTATCGGTTGTTGAGCTGTGTTTTTCTTTGCTTTTTACATTTTTTGTTACGGTATTTTCTACTTGTTGCTGTTTTTTGTTGTATTTTTTTATATGTATGTTCCTGTTCAATTGGAGTTTTGTTTTTTAACTTATTTTTTAATCTGTTTAGGCTGTTTTTTTTTTTCTTTTTCGCACTTTAAGGAGCTGAGCCAAATGATCTGGATCTCCTGATGTAAGCTGCACTCCCCATCACTACTATGACGGCTTAATGAATATAAATAAAGCTGTGCAAATTCTTTTGTGGTAGGCAACTTGAGATAACATCGGGTAACAGGGTGCTTTTGTAGAATATGTTACATCTACACATCCCAACAAGTTCCATCCAAGACCACCTCTGAGAGAAGTCTATGCTCTCAGCTTTCAAACCCTTTTCAGCAGAGATAAGGTCACACCAGGTATTACAGATTATCTGATGTTAATCTAATGCTCAACACAAATGTTAATCTGTGTGATCTGCTTGTAAATTTCATAAAATGTTTGGCTGTAACTTCTCATTGAGGAGGAGTTGCTGGATTTAAAGGGCAGACCATCTGAGGAGCACTGATTTACACAATTGAGACAAACTTTACAGCTACTGAGAGCTTTTCATTTACAACTTTGTGTGTCTGGTGTTCACTCACCAACAGATCTCAGACAAGTGACCTTTATTTAGAGCTTCTGACAGCAGCATGAGTGCTGTGTATTCAGAATAAATGGAGGAAAGCACTGAGAGAGTTAACACATGCAGCAGTAAATGCCATAGCTGTATAGACAAAGGACTGCATACAGAAAATGAGGAGTCCATCAACAGACAGAAAATCCAAGGACAAAGACGGCTGCAGCGCCCACACGCTCTGATTGACGGCTGATCTTTGTGGAGTGCAGAGCAGAAACACCGCGGCAACAAACACCAGACAAAAAACTGCAAAAAACCTGAACCTGTAGGGAATGCAGAAATTCGACAGAGCTACAGAAACCACTCTTACACCTTAAGTCAAATACAGATGTCAAACACTAAGTGGTTTTCCTTAATGCGAGATGTGAACACGCTGGAGTGCACACGGACAACGTTTGATATCCAACAGGTCAGACTGAATATGGAGGGAGTGTGGGATGTCTTCTCTATCTACTTTTATTTTGTTTTTATGTTTATGTCTTTGGCCCTCATGGTCTTTGTTGTTATGACAACAACTGGCACGGGTCAGTATGCACCTTCTTCTTCTGGACATACCAAGAGTCACTACACCCCTTAGTGTGTTGCTGCGCCCTAGGGGTGGGCAGCATGCACTTGTCCTGAAGTGTTCATTAATAATTAGTGTGTTTTTCGGTTGTGTCCCTGTGAGGTTTGTCCGAGGTGTGTCAGAAAAGTTCCAGGACTGGTGTAAATTAGATTTATTTCAAACCCAAACTTCAAACTAAGAGTTTTCCCCTTCAAAGTAATCCCAGCATGTCTACAAAGAGATACTGCGGCGTTTGCTTCGTTCAGTGCGCGAGAAGAGGCGAGAGTTGAGGCAGGACAAGTCGTGGCTGCTTCACCATGACAACACGCCTGCTCACAATGCCCTGAGCATCCGACAGTTCCTGGCCGAGAACATCGCCGTGCTGGAGCAACCTCCCTACTCACCCAACCTGGCTCTGTGTGATTTTTCTCTCTTCCCCAAGCTCAAGGGGGTCATCAGGGGGACCCGTTTTAAAGACGTGGACGACATCAAAAAGGCCGTGACGACGGAGCTGCAGAGGATCCCGGAAGAATCCTTCCAGGAGTGCATGAAAGCGTGGCAGAGAAGGATGGGAAAGTGCAGTAGACTCCAGGGGGATTATGTCAAAGGGGAAAACTTGTAGTTTGTAGTTTGGATTCTAAATAAATCTTTTGGGACACCAGTCCTGGAACTTTTCTGACACACCTTGTATGATAGATGAGGTTGTGCATCCAGGTGCTTGCAGAGATTTATTTGTGTTGACTCTAGGTTGTAAAATGGGGCTTTTACCCATATATTTGTATTGTTTCTATGAATAATGACAGCTGGTAAAGAATTAGAATTTTGCTTCTGTATTGTGATCTGATTTGTAAGGATAAATCAGATCACAATACCGGGAACACCTTGATGGTTGTAGATCCCAACATGATCAACAGTTACCCCTTACACTTACATTTTATAGCGTACATACATGAACATTTTTAGCAGGAAAATGCCATCATGTACAGCAGTGTTAATTTTGACAGCACTTTTTAATTTAGTTTTAATTTTGGTCTTTTGCCTAAAATATTTTTTAGTCATAATTTATATATTTTTTTAATTGTTTTAATTTTTCAATTTTAGTTGACGAAATCTACTGTAAATTTAGTTGACAAAAATATGAAGTGTAAAGTTTAAGGCATTTTTTATGTTTCCTTGAATTTTTGAAGTCATGTTTTACACTTGGATCTCGCCACCACCAAGCTAAGGCAGCTGTGATTGGATGTCCCTCTTAACTCATCCAACCTTTCCACACAACTAAAGTGGCTGTGATTGGATATATTCTTAACTTGTCTCTACTTTCTACATGATGAAATTAGGTCTGATTGAATTTAGTCTCTGTCAGGCATTTTAGTCTAGTTTTTATCTGTTGACGAAAATGTCAGTTAATTTAGTTTTAGTTTTTGTCCGTGTGCACTTGTTTTGTTTTAGTTATAGTCTAGTTTTCAGGGGGAGAAAAGGTTGTTGACAAAAACTGTGACGAAAATACTTAGTAGACAAAAGTAACACTGATGTACAGAAAGTTAGAACAAAAACAAAAAAGGAAAAAAAAAACAATCTTGTTTAGACATCCAGTGGCTGGATGCAGGCTGGTAACCGGATGAAACTCGGCAGGCATTTGTCTGGGAGGGGAAACTGAAGTGGCTGCATCCGAATGTGCTTGTATGTTTTATAAGTTTTTAATTTATTTGATAGTCAGGTGTAGTTGTTTCGGGTACATATGTATTATTTTGTTTTGGCTTTGATTTGAGTTTGAGATAAAGAAAGAGAAAAGAAAAGAAAATGAAAACTACGAACTTATACTTCAATTAAAAGCTTTTATTGTCTGTTCTTTAATGAATCATCTTATTCCTTCTATTTCCTTGGTTGCACTTTTTTGTGCCTCTGCTTCAGTCTGTCTTTTCCTACCAATTTCCATAGTTTTACATTTTTATTTTAGTTAATTACATCTCATTCTGTTTATTTATGTATTTTTTAAAATAATCTTTAATCATAGGTCCTCCTGGTCTCATTTTATGCTGCTGGCTCCAGCATTGCCTGGTGTCTTCTGATGTTCTATGTTGTATTGAGTTATCTGTGTTGCTCAGGTATTATTGTTTGACTTCTTTAGGTTATAATTTGAGTTTTTAGTTTCCTCTGTGATTGAATTCTTGTGCTTTCTTCTTATGTCTGTTTTTGTTTACTGTCAAAGCTCTTTGTAAACCATTATTTTTTCTTCAAACTGCTCTATAATTAAGTTATGATTAATAACATTACTTTTTCTTGAGGTCAACCTTCCTGTAATACAGCATTTTCCGCCGCGGTTAGATGTAAACAAGGTCAAAGTCTGCTCTCCCCTTGACCTGTGACTGTATCCCTCCCTCAGAGGCCTCCTGCGATCTTGCTTCCTGTCCTTGTCTGACAAATGGAGCGGTGTGCCGTTTTCTCCTGGAGCCTACAGCCTTTGTCAATGAAAGACACCTCGGGGAGAGCAAAGACCAACTGAGGGGCAGCGATGACTCACAGCGGCTTCCACGTCCGGAAGCTCACAGAAAGACTCGCAACCAGCCGGGAGCGAACTGCTCGACTAAAGCAACGAGGGAGGAGCTTTCAGAGATCAAAAACGTGTTTAATTGGACTAATTAGGGCTCTCGCATCTTTGATCCATCTGCAGTGCTTTTGTCTCACTCCTCTTTCACCCTTTTGTATCAAACACTGACATGCCTGCGCTGGCAGACGACCCGGTGAACATCTGGGTTGCAAAACAGCAGCTGCAGCAGCTCCATTAAAAGATGGTGATGTGGCACTTTTTCTCCCGAGTCATGCTGGCTCACAGCTTGCAGAGCACAGGAATGCAACACTCAGGAGGTATCCCCTTACCTTTGGCTTCCAGGAAGGAATCATACAATTGTTGCTTCAGTCAAAGGAGAAGACTGGGAATAATTTGACCGTCCAGACCCACCGAGCAGCTGTAATGTCTGGTTTTAGACAGCGCCGTCTACCCTCTCGCCCCTACGCAGTGGACCTCCCGGTGCAGTGGAAACCAAGGCCACCCAAGTCCTGCCGGGGCAAAAAAGGCGCTCTGCATGTTTGAGTGCTTGTGTATGAGTATCGTCTAACGGTCCACACACAACAGCCAAGGCTCTGATCTCAGCGAGGGAAGCCTGTACTCAATTTAAGACAACTGGATAAAAGCGGGAGGGATGGGGAAGACCCACAGAGGATGAGTGGATGTGCTTTGTCATCCAGTTTCACCATCCTGACTCAGCCAATAATTGCTCAAGCTGTTTAAAAAATGTGTTATTCAGACAGCTGCCGGAGAGGCAGATGATGAAACAGTTACACTCTGGGAAAAAGCTGAGTGTTGGCTCACCAATGCAGGTTATATATGAATCAAACAAAAAGATTTCCCTCTTGGAGAAAGCAAAACACAGATATGTAGCCAAATAATGTACAAGAGTCTATGCGTGGTACACAGTTGAGGGTCCAGAAGAAGGATCAGGTGGTGTTTTAGGTAATCTGATTGATGGAGATGAACCCTAACCCTCCCTTTAATGGTGAGGCTGCATTTTTTGTAACAAAATTTGAGGTTACAGAAATGTTTGAATTGAGTTGACATTTGTGCAAAGTTTGAAGTAAACCCATAGTACCACACTTGATGTCATGTCTAAAAGCCAAGAGATAATCAAATTACCAAAATAACCTTGACGTTTGACCCATGATCTTAATGATCAAATAAGATCATTTGCTTCTCAGAGTAGACATTTGAGCAAAGTTTGAAGACAATCCTTCAAAGCCTGCATTAATATCTTGTGCAAATCACACCTTGGATCTGCCTGCTTCAATGACTGTAATCAGACAGACTGAGGAGGAAGAAGATCTGATACACCAGACAGCCTGTTCAATAGATTTAACTGTTCATCTGGGCAACAGCCCATAGAAAGCATTTGGGAAGAGGCAAAACCTTCCAAAAGCAAAGCCAGCAGTGATTGGACTAACTTTCATCCATAACATTCATTACGGGCCAATCACATAATAAAGTAGACAGGCTCTACTATGGTTGGTCTCATCACAGAAGATGTACTTCAACATGGCCAAGAACAATGGAGGCTCTACATCAGGGATCTGGATATCCTTCTTACCCTGGGCCAGTAAAACTAATTATACCTCCATAATCAATACCTTTACAACCATAAAGACATGAGGACCCTCTCGAAAAGGAGATGCTACATCTCAAGGGGCAAACCTGGAATAAATCTAGATTCAGCAGAGACAAACGTGTTGGGGACAGATTTATGATCTGGGTGTCCATGGGTTTGTCTCTATCATTAATTCTTAGTTTAAGTCCCTTTGTCTCTGCCTGGATGGATTCATCTCTGGATGTATGTATATGTATATATGTATATATGTATATATGCATTTACTTCCCCACCTTTATCTGCTCTGATTGGTTCACAGGTCAACTCTGTGGATACTGGTCAGTTCAACGTATTGTCAATGTCTCTGCATTTATTCTTACATCTACAGTACAGTTTTCAACTGGCTTGCTACAGTGAGCCATGGGCTTAAACTGATGACAAAACAATGGTATGATGTCACACTGGTAGGTCTATTTGAAGGGGCATGAAAAAAAGTTGTTTTAGGCAACTGCTGGGGGAGAGGGAGGAGTCTTACAGCTGAAGACTGTTTGTTTTGTTTACGGGGTGCTCTATCACGTGGTTAACACACACTAAAGGGCATAATTAACTCAACAAAGCATGATATGACCTTTTTAAGTCAAAGTCAAGGACTGTTGATCTCTGACCTCAAACATCTTTTTATTTGCCTTTAATTGAGTTAGACTGGATGTTTGTGCAAAATTGAGATCCACAATCAAGGTATGACCATAAGACCCAAAGACCTTGATCTTTGACCTCCAAAACTGAATCAGGTCATCCCTGATTCAGACAGGACTTTTGTGCAATGGTGTGTTGACTTCACTATAATGCTAACGACAGATGAATAACCATATAACGTGATTCCTCCTTGCTGTAGTCAGCGCAGAGGCATAAAAATGTTGTTCGCCTGAGACTTGTGGTGCGTCACTCCACCTGCGGCGCCCAGCGGAACAGTAGTATAGCTAAAACAGCACGAAACCGCAAGTGACTCACTGTGTTGATATCGAAGAATTGCATCCTAGAATGCAGCCTCACTGCACAGATTGTGACTTAGTAAATCTGGAGAGTCACAGCAACAATGATCTTGGTGCTAACTAACTTTGAATAAGATCCAGAGCTCCAGAGTAAAATCCTCACAATCTTAAATCTTAAATAATAAGACAACATCCTAACTAAGGAGGCCGTGTTCCCAGAGCAGATGCAGAGAAGTGAATAATGATCTTGATAACAACCTGTTGTTTTTTCCTCCCTCTAGGAAAAAAAGAGAGAGCCTTACTGGAAGAGGGATTATGATGTCCAAAAGAGTTAAACACTCCTGAATTTATGGGCCCATCAAAGAACACAAGGAGGAGGAGGGTGAGGGGGTGAGAGTGTGTGTGCAGAGGGCGAGGAGGGGGGTGTGTGCAGCAGGCCCGACCACAGCTTTCTGCTGACTGATGCAGGCCCAAGAGGTGACTCATGGGAGAGGAAAGAGGGGGTGGGTGGGTAGGACGGGGGTGATGGGTAAGTTCTCCTGGAGACTATTGGGAAGCAGGGGGATTGAAGACGGTGAATAAGGTTGAATAAGTTGTTTATGTTTGCTTTAAGTGGTTTTCTCACCTACAGCTCGGTGGATTTGTTCCAATTCGGTTGAAAAAATGAACCTGCATATTTTCCATGAATCGTTTCTGGTTCATACAGCAGGATTTTGTAAAAAGGTAGAGTCCAGGCCAAGTCCAAGCCGAGCCCAGGCCAAGTCATAGTAATGTCACAGCCGGCATTGCTTTGTAGTGCTGGGCATTATGGGAAAAAGCTAGCATAACCATCATTGTCTGCAGTTACTCCAAAATGCTGCTGCTTGTCTTTTATACTTAAACAGCCCCATCCTGGCCTCTCCTCATTGGCTGCCTGTTGATTTTAGAATGATTTTAAGATTTTATTGTTTGTTTTTAAGACTTAAAACGGATATATGCACCTCATTACATGTCTGATCTTTTAGAAGTCCACACCACGTTGAGCCGAGTCCAGGCTGAGTCATCATTACGTCACAGTCAGCATTGCTTTGCCGTGCTGTGCATGATGGGAAAAAGTCAGCATAACCGTAATCTGCAGTTAGTCCAAAATACTGCTGCTTGTCTTTTAACGTACTAAAAAACAGGAACACATCAGTCCCATCCTGGACTCTCTTCATTGGCTACCTGTTCATTTTAGGATTCGTTTTAAGATTTTATTTATTTATTTATTTTTATCTCTATTTGCACCTTGTTACGTCTCTGATCTTTTTTAAACCCAAACCACGTTGAGATCTTTGAGGTCTGCAAAGCAACTACTTCCTGTTGTCCCAAAGGCTGGGCTAAAAATTCAAGGTGTCCAAGTCTTTGCTGTTTTGGCCCCTAAATTATGAAGCAACTTGATGCCCTGAAATCAGAATGTCACCCACCTTACCTTACCTACTCTTAAATCTCCTCTTAAAACCTATTTTTATTTGCTGGCTTTTAATTCAGCATAAGAGTTGTGGTCTTTGTTTTTTGTGGTCTCTCATATAATTTCTTTTAGAATCTTCTTAAAATGTACCTCTGTTCTTAAAATTGTGCTGTATAAATCAAGTGGATTTGATTGGATAATAACTGAGATGTGAGATCATATGGATGAGCTTATTTATCATTGTGTAACATGCATTAGGACATACATGTATGCAGACTTAAGTGTGATATTAGTGTAAACAAATTCTGTGCTTGAAGAAGAGGGGCTTTTAACACTTACTGGTGTCTAGAGCGGATCATCGGGGTACCCAGATAGCATGGTAGCTTATTACAATGCAACACTGGTAAAAGTATCCGTGGGAAACTGACAGCAGTGTAGAAAGTAGAGAAGAAACTGCTGAGGAGATGTTTAGCTATGATAACCTGTTGTTATTTTCGTAGCTGTAATGCAGTTATTATTACTACTGCTGCTTCTACAACTACAGCAGAGTTAACTCATCACCATGTGTGTGTCGGTCGCTGGGTTGATTGTGTCTTCACTGCAAACTCACCACTCCAGGGGTCCATAGGAAACAAGCTGAGACCACCTCATTCAGGCGAGCAGTTGTTTGGGCAGAAACAGGGATGGATTGCTGTGTTTATATTCAAGTGAACCGGGCCAAGCACGAACTGCCCACCTCTATCAGAACAGCTCTCCCAAATTGTCTTGATGTGAAAATGACATAAGTTGTCAGTTACGATGGAGAAATTTGTTTTTGTTAAGTAAAATCCAGCTTTTCCCACTTTTCATGTCATTTGTTGACTCCACATTGTAGGCGGTGGCTACATCCAGCACCCACAGAGATTTTTCTAAGTGCTGCTGGACGGATGATAAGTATGGTTTGGTGAAATTCTTACATATTGTAGTTTTAGTAAACAGTGCTCAATGTTCAGTTTTCAGGGTGTTTTCTTTATAGACCAGTCCACCAAACCCAATAAATATACTGTCTATAAAATTTGTAACTAGAAAAGCACTCAGAGAGCACAGACCTCCGCCAAGCAGCTTCGGTCCACTTTGGCGAAAATGGTCCTATCTCCCAATGTTAAAGAATCCTTTAAAAAATTCCTGGATCCAGACGGTGATCCGGATCACCCCCAAAATTTAATCAGTTCTTCCATATCCCATTTCCGACAATTCCTGAAAATTTCATCCAAATCCGTTCAGAACTTTTCAAGTTATTTTGAACACAAACAGACAAACAGACAGACAGACAGATACACGCCGGCAAAAACATAACCTCCTTGGCGGAGGTAATTATTCTCCTGTTAACATCCCTAATATCCACTGAAAAGGAGTGGGCGGGCAGAAAAATCTGAGCAGGAACCGGATGTTGCCACCATCCACAACATAGAGTCCATAAATGACATTGAAAAGAAGATAAAAGCTGGATTTTACATCATAAGAACAAAGCACGTCAAGTCTGACATCTGGAATAATTTCCCCATTGAAACTGTTAACGATGGAAAAGAAATTGACTTCGTCAGCTCCAACACATGTACAAAGGTTCTGATATACAACAGGCACAGATCTGGCACCTGCGGCTCATGACGGCACACCTGCTCTTATCTTCCCAGTCAAAGTAAGCTCTCTTTCAAGGCCAATGCTCTACGGCCTGCGAACGTTAAAAAAGAAACTACTGAGAAATGTGTCACTCTCTGCTGTAAGGACAAGCTGCTATATGATGTGGTCACTGGGAAAGGCTTTGTGGAGGTGAATCAGCTCTTTGTTAATGTTGGAGCTAAATATGGCAGACTTGATGTTAAAGAAGTTCGGTCATGAAGGAAGAGCACGAGAACTCGTCATCGAAACTTTTGGATATGCAACCACAACAGACATATGAGCTGGAATTAAAAGGTATTACTCACATGTGCATTTTCAGTTCTGTTAAAAAACTTTGAGGACAAGAAAGAAAACGGGAGCGTAGCCCAGACAGACCAACCAGAGAGGGGGCCAAATCGTCGACCCTTAAGCCTTGACACTGTTCACAGTGAAGGTGACATGTGATGGGGGGGTTCATGTCACACCTCAAAGGCCACTGTGGACGAGCCTTCAGAGAGCAGACATTATAATCAACTATCAATCAACTATCATTATCATATTTCAGTGGTGCAGCAGGTAGCAGGTAGCAGGTAGGTAGCAGGTAGCAGGTAGGTGCTCATTAGGTTAATTGGATAATATGAATTGACAGTAGGTATGAGTGTTAGCATGAATGGTTGTCTGTCTACGATGTGACATGACACCCTATGGGCCAAATGGAGCCTTGAGGTCCTCCAGAGCACCCCTACTCTGTCCCCCTATCAATGCAGGCCATTGAGGGCCACCAGGCATTTTCTGTCAGAGCCCCTAAGCCCTGAAACTCATTACCTGCTTTTAAATCTCTGATTAAAACACAGTTTTACATAGGGGAATTTTCCTACCAACTGATAGGTCAATTCTTACGATCTTCTATCTTACTCTATCTTTTCTTTATTTGCTCTTGTTTATAAATTTGTAACCAACAATTTCTTAAACTGTCTTCTTGTATCGATCATGTTTTATCTTGTGTTTTATGATGATCATAATCAGACTGATTTGTTTTTATTTGACGTGTTGAACAGCAACAAGTAACCTGGTTTAGAGAATTGCTTTATTAATAAAGTTCATTTTACCAATACATCCATCCTTATGTACACCACTTGTCCCTTTCGGGTCGCATGAGGCTGGAGCCTAACCCAGCTGACATTGGGCGAGACGCAGGGTACTGCATAGAGAGACAGACAGCCATTCATGCTCATACTGGGCTTTCAGGGTCAAGGAATCATATTATGATGATAACTTTATCATTATCTTTATCATTATTTTTATCATTCTCTTTCTTCTTCTTCTTCTTCTTCTTCTTCTTCTTCTTATTTGGTGGGTCTACCCCGCCTCATGCCCAATGTGAGCTAAGATGGGCTTCAGCCCACCCAAAACCCCAAAAGGGATAAGTGGTATAAATAATGATTATGAATGGATGGAGTCAGTAAAAAAAAAAATCTACTATTGGCGAAAATGGCCTCCATCCAGTCTTTCTTAGAAGGTCATGATCTTTGCTGAATTACTGGTTATGGACATTTTTTCCAAGCAAAGATTTAAGATGGTGCCGACTTCAGAGTATGTCAGAAAACAAACAAAAAGACCGTCTGCCCACTCCTCTTTTTGTGTTTGACTTTGAAAATATTTGATGTGGTTTTTCTGTTAAACTGCGACTGTGTGTTTGTGTTCCACACAAGCATTTACACGTGTGTGATGAACAGCATCTGGCCATTGTAAAAACCCTTCAGTAAAAGAATCCATTACTCAAACAATTCAAATGTCTTCATGGAGAGCTATTTAACACCTCTGTGCAGTGACGTATTTAATCAGAAGAGCACTGGCCCCACAAACGCCTCAGAGACAGGAAACACAAACATAGAGTCGAGGCTCCTGTGACGAAAACAAACCACAGAGTCCGCTGTGAAATGAGTCAAAGCGACGCTGGCCTCTTTCAAAGATAAAAATCATAGAGGGGAAACAGCCGGTGGTCACCACATCCCCGCTGATCTTAAAGAGTTCCACTTGAGTGGCTGACAGATTTGTAGCTCTATCAGAACTCAGAGTACCAGGAAGTCATTCAACCAACAATGTACGAGAAGGACGTGGGCACAAAGGAAGTGATGTGAGACTGAATTTTGGTTATGAAACAGTAAAGTATGATCTGAAGAGTTATCTGTGCTCGTGTTTTAGCTTCATGAATTACTCAAAGCAATCCTTTCCAGGGTTTCTCGAGTTTAGAGAGGGCTGTCGAGCACTCTTTTCCGTTTACAACAATTTTTTCTCTTTTCTATGGTGATAAGTACCAAAGTGCTTTAAAGCAGGATCTACCATTTAAACTTCATTTGAGAATAAAATGAGTAAAAAAAAAAAAAGACACAGGTGGAAAGACCAACAGTAACAAGGCTTTAAATCACAAGAGAATGAACTTGACATTTTTGGTTCAAATGGTGAGTGTGTGTGTGTTTTACGCATGTTGTAGATAAGATTGATTTTTAGATTGTAATCCTAACTATGTATTGATTATTAATTTATTCTCTTTTTATCTGCTTAACCTCAACTATTCATCATTACTCTTTATTCTATCTACTGCACTTTACGGAGCTGTGTCCTATTCTTTAGCCTTTTTCTTTTCATTGTTTAAGTGCTTTTATTTTTCACTTGTGCACAGGATTTTCCTAATGCCTGTATGTTTTATGTTTTATCATGTACTGGTGTGCTGATGCCTGCTGCAAACCATATTTCCCATGGGATGATAATAAAGTTGAAGCTGAATTATCATGCTATTTATTTTGCCTGATTAACATGGCAGATATACTTGTCATGAATTTCAAATGATATTTGACATCCGTCTGAGACAACAGCATCAGAAAAGGTTAAAAACGTCCAATATTGGATGATTTATTGCTTGTATTCTTTAAAAATTTACAAACTGCTTCAAACTCTATTGGAAAGGCCGGTGTAACTGGCAGAGAGTCAGGGAAACCCCTCCAAAAAAATATCACTTAAGATCGTGAAATTTCTATATTTTGATACCATCAATACTTAAAAAAATGCATATGTATCATTTTTAACATGTTATTTAAGAGAAATTATTCAAAAATATTGCTAACGCAAATGTTTTTGCACAGTTTTGTCAATGTGTCAGAGTGTATCTGCATATTTGATCAAAAAGAGAGAAATGTGACTTAACTTGAAGGGATTTTTTCCTCTCAACTGCTGTGACATGTTTTTTGTTCATGTGCAGGGCTTAACGACTTTATTAGACCACCTGTCATAAAAACGAGAAAACTTAATACTTTAGAAATCTTCAGAAGCTTGTTTATAACTATTAATATTATTGTATTTGGACAAACATTTTGAACAGGAATGAGGAATTTCAGACTGGATTCACCTTCTTCTACCCAAACTTCAGCTGATCACTGGGCTTCTCTGATGAGTCAGGAATTAATCAAGCATAAAATTGAACCAGGAATGAGAGTAAATAACTATAATTCCACAATTTAATCAAGAAAAAAATGTGCTTTACTATTTATTCTGGTTTTTTTTTTGTAAAACAGTAAGTTTGAAATTCATGGATAACAATAATAGCATGTCATTTCAGTCATAGAGCGTCTACATACTGGTGCAATAATCATGACAGAAAGATTAAAAAATGACTTTGGCAATAACCAATGCAGTTAATTTAGGGCAGCTGTGGCAAAAATCTTTCATTGGGTGGTGATCTAATACATTTGTCAAGCTTTGTACATATATCTATATATATATATATATATATATATATATATATTTCTTTTCTTTTCTTTTCTATATGTGATGCTTGACTGCAAAAAATGATTTGACATAATTTGATATTTTCAAAAGCTTTCTGTTTGTTTTGTCACATAATTATTGTGTCACTTGCTGTGGCAGGAAGCTGTTAGAGTCACTCCTAACATGATTTTTTTTATTACAGTATTTTGTTCAGTAAAATAACAGATTTTAGTCACACATTGATTGGTCGGACTGTCCTTGTCCAACAAACACAAACAGATGCACACACTCCTCTGAACTGTCTATATTTATTGCTTTTCTTTGCCTAAACTGTGCAATGGCATTGTTAAAACTTCTATAACTGCCCTCTGAAAGCAGCAAATTTAGCTTCAGTTAAACGTTCACTCATATTTAGTAATACTGTTAAAAGCATGAATGCGTTTGTGAGAGAGGCAGGTTCAAGGAGGAGTCTGTAACACATACAGCTCTATTGTCATGTGCGTGTTTTTATGTGTTTTTAAATGATTTCTTTAGGTTTTATTTTAAAAATATATTTTTAATAGTTCAGGGATCTTCATGAATGTCTGTTTTGGGGTTATGAGAAGCAGGATGTTTTTTTTTTTTTCTTATTAAATTCACTGATGAATTAAAAATATAATCCACAACCATCAATACCTGAAAATATCGTTCGTTTCTTTAGTCAAGACTTTGACTAAAGAAAATCTGCTCACCATCACTGTTATGCTTCTCTGATTTCATCTTTTAAATATATTTGATGAGAGAATAATCTGACATTTGTTATTTATTCATTTTCTATTGTTTTTTTTGTCTTTTTCTTGTGAAAAATCAAGGAGCAGACTTTGTAAACCTTATTATGCAGAATTGTTTCCAGTGTTTTAGTTCATTTAAGACAGTGTGATGGAGTTGACCGACAATTTTTGATGAATTATTATGAAAACGTCCCATATCGGGGGTCCAGGACTGTTTTATGATGTTGTGGTATCAAACAGGTTTCAGTTATGTTTAATTTATTTTTATGATTATAGTATCATAAATGCTGTCATAAAACACACCATTAAAATGTGCAGACATTCTGTGTGTTGCTATCAGGCTTTAGAAATATTAATATAAGAGGTTTGGTCCGTTTGGTGCCTAGTCCTGTTTCTATGTGAGCATCCGTGAGGTTGTACCGGAACAAACAAATGAATTTGATGTATTTAAGTGAAAACATTTGAGAGACAGTTTATGAAAGTCTGGTTGAGAGTCTTACATTTGAAAATGTGTACATGAAGTGGAAACCCAGGGGCAAGGAGCAAAAATAAACCGTCCCGTATGATTCTGCTTGTGCTCTTGGGGAAGCACAGGGATGTACATGTATGTATGAGACGCAGGTGAAAAAGAAAAATCTGACAAATTGTGTCTGATCCTGTTTTTCCCCTGTTTAAAGAGCTCCAAACTGACCACGTGAAGACGCTCGAGAGCCGTTACAGATATTGAGTTCATCTACAGGAAGTCTTTTGTCTGATGAATTCACCCACAATCCTCGCATTAGACTGACTTTTAAATACTTCATCATCAGTATTGTAATTTATTTTATGTATCTTTAGGGCATATTCCTGGAAAATCCTTGAAGATTCTTGTGGAAAACTGTGAAAATACAAACACATATTCTTCTAAAATAATGACCATAACATAAATATAAATAAAAATGATTTACCGTAGTGTCCACTGCTGTAACCGCAGCAGTCTGAACATGCTTTGACTCCTCTGCCTCGAGCACCACGCAGCCTTGAGGTCCCAAAGTGATGATGACTGACCGGCAGCCTCGTTTCAGCAGCTCCTGACCGGCTCGATGTGCATCCTCCACGTTTACGACGGAGAAGCCCGTCAGCAGCTCAGCCTGTCAGCAGTGAGACAACAGAGACACAATCAGCTTTATAATCTATAACTCAGCGGACTCTTTATTTCAACATTTATCTCAGTTAGCATGATGTGAAAATGTGAGACTTTTTATTTCAAATGATCTGTCCATGGCCATAGAGCTGAGCTAATGAGGGGTTAAGAATTAAATTAAAGATGTGGCCAAACCAGAGCTGGTGTGGGAGACCAGTAGGATAAATAAATAAAGAGCTGCATTTTGGGAGATTCTCTTAAAAAAGTAGGTTTAAACTGTTTTTTGACCAAAGTCTGCCTCAAATCAAACCTAAACCATCATATTTCATCCATGCAGGAGCCTCTTCAGCATTTGAGGCACCTCATCAGCCTGTAAATATTCATTATTATCTATGAATGCTAAATAAAGTTTGACAGACAACCCTAATACTTACACAAATTAGTATTTTAATTGTCTAAATTCAACAATAAACTTTTAAACCTTACATGTTTCTTCAAAGAAAGAAGTAATGACTTTGTTCACTGCAGAAGGAATTGTTCTTTAAATGGTTTTACAAGATTTCTTTTTCAAGTTTTAGAAATTGCAGCTAAATATTGAAATTAACAGTCTAAAGTACTGACTGACTGAGTGAATGCAAGACACATTTATTCGCAGGTGTTTAGATGTAGCAATAACATATTTTACAAATTTCACATCAGTTGGGAACCAATGCTTTAAAAAACAGTTTGTGAAGCAAACAAGAAATCTAAGAAAAATGCCAAATGTTATTCCCTCGAATAACCAAAAAAACTCACAATTTAACAAATGTAAACAGTAATCCTGCAGTGCAAGAAGCATCAACTAATAACAAAATATTACAAATTTAAAATAACAACTTAGAAATAACAACTCATCAAAAACACAACAAACTTAAAACATATCAACAGATAAAAAATACAAGAAACAAAAAAAACCCACCTCAACATATGATAAAATACAACTAACTGAAAACAACATATCAGAAATAACAACAAATCAAATAACACTACAAACTAAAAACATGGCAACAAATAAAAAAGTATTAGAATTAAATAACACATCAATGTATGTAAAGAACAGATAAGAATAAATTTAAATGAACAGATCAGAAATAACATCACCAACAAATCAAATAACACAACAAACTAAAAACACGTCAACAAATTATAAACTATTAGAACTATTAGAATCCAGATCAACATATGTCAAAAAAGAAAAAACAGTGAATTTAAACCAACATATCAGAAATAACAACAAATTATTAGGAAAACAAACTCAAACAAATCAACAAATAAAAAATAACAAAAAAGAATCAAAAACCATGTCAACATATGTAAAAATTACAAGGAATTGAAAACAGCAAATAAAGAATAACAACAGCAAATAAGAAAACCTCAAAACGTATCAACTAATCACAACAACAAATCAAAAACACAAATAACTTGAGACACTTCAATAAATGCAAAATAATTATAAAAAGTAAAAACTTATCAACATGTGTAATGATGTTTAATAACTGAAAACAAAAAAAAGATCAGAAATAGAAAATCAAAAAATACAACAAACTCAAGACATATCAAGGAATGAGAAATAACTATGAGATTGAAAAAAATACAAAAAATATAAAACAATAGATCAAGCATATAAACTCATCAAATAACATAATGCATTCAAGAAACAACAAAAAACAATAAATAAGTAAAATAATCAAAGAGCACATTGACAAATTTATATAAAATTACAAGAAATTTAAACAAAAAAGATCAGAAAAAACAAATGAAAAACACAACAAACTCAAAACTTCAACATATAAGAAATTGCAACAAATTTTAAAACACATCAACATATGTTAAGAAAAGTACAGCAGATACAAAACAACAACAGATCAGAAATTACAAAAAAAAAATAACACCACAAACTTGAAACCCATCACCAATAAAAAAAAGACTACAAGAATAAAAAAAATCAACAAATGTAGAATATACAACAAATTTAAGACAAAAACAGATCAGAAATTATAAGTCGATACATACACAAAAAAATCAGATCAACTTAGGAAATAAAAAAAAAACTACAAAAAATTAGAACATCGGCAATTAAAAACTAACTCATCAGCAAATCCAAAATCAATTGACAATATAATAAAACAACAACAAATTAAAAACTTGGGAAAAAGCACAGCAATTAAGAAAACCCAACAATAATCCATAATTTTTCTGTTCTGCTTAATGTTGTTTGGTTGTCTGTTTTTTGTTCTGTTTTTAATTTCCTATTGTATTGTATTATTTCTTGTTCTGTTTTCATTGTTGTTGTGTTGTACTTCATTTTTAATTTTTTGTTCAGTTTTCTCATTGGTTGTATCTTAGAGTTGCTACTCTGTTTTGCTGTTTGCTTTCTGATTTGATTTTGTATATTAGAATTTTTTTTATCTGTTGTGTTGTTTAATTTGTTGCTTTTTTGAAGTGTTTTATTTATGTTTTTGTTGATTTAATAAGTGTTGTTTTAGAGGTGTTTTTCATGACTGTATATTTTGTGTGTTTTGCAATATTTGCTGTAGTCTGTATAATTTATGGCTCTGTCAAAATGTGTTATTAGTGTATCTTTTTTTTTTAATTTATTGGTTGTATTATTGATCTAATGTTTTATTTGTAGGGGTGCAAATATTTTGGATTTGTGTCTTGGGGTTTGTTGTCTTTTTATATGCTGTTGTGATTCTATGTGTTGTGTATTTAGATAATGTAAAACTTTTTTATTGATATGTTAACCATTTATCGTTGGTATATTTTATTCGTTGCTTTTTATTTACTTATTTATTCATCATCATTTGTTTAAATTTATGTGTTTTTCATTCATTGCATTGGTATTCTATTTGCTGTTGTGTTTTTATTATAAATATGCTGCTATATCTATATATACATTGTTGTTGAGGTTTTACTTTTTGTTATGTTTTTTGTTTTCAACTTTGTTTTTCATTTTTATGGCATAACTAAGCTATTTCTTTGTTTATTGTGTTTCTCATTTACTGTTGTGGTTTTAAAATTTGTTGCCTTGTTTTACATATTTGTTGTCTTTTTCTTTGCTGTTATTGTTTGCTGAAGCATTAATTATTTGTTGATTTGTTTTTTACTTACTGCTGTGTTCTTTGTTATGTTTTTTATTTGATGCTGTTTCTTTAATTTGTTGATTTGGCTTTGAAATTTTTTATTTGGTGTGTTTTTAGTTTATTGTCTTGGTATTCTATATGTTGTTAGTTTTTAATCATATATGCTGCTATTTTTAAAATTTTTTTATTGCTTTTTAATTTTTTGTTGTGTTAATTTCTTATCGTGGTTATCCATTTTTTGGTATGACTTCTTAGTATGTTGTTTTTTGTTTGTTGTATTCCTTTAATGTATTTTCGTGTTTTTTTTAAAATATATTTTTGTAAATTTATTATTTTCTCATGTGCTGATTTTTGTTGTGTTTCTCTTTAATTATAGTTCTTGTGTTTTTTGTCTTATCTTAGTATTTTATGCTGTTTTTTTAAATTTGCTGATTTGCTCTTTTTATTTTTGTTATTTGTTGTTGTGTTTTTAGTTCATTGTATAGGTATAAGTCCTGTTTTTCCTTTTATCATACATGCTGCTATTTTTTTAAATTTTATTGTTTTTAATTTCCCATTGTGATTTTATAATTTTTGGCATAATTACTAATAATGTTGGTTATCGTTTGTTGTGTTTTAAAATATTGTATTGTTTGTCTTTTTATCTTAGGTCACTTCTTAAATTTGCTCCATTTTTTTTTTTTGTTTGTTTGTTGTTGTGCTTCTCATTAATTATTGTGGGGTTTTTTTAACTTGTGTTTTTGTACTTGTTCTGTCATTAATTGTGTGATGGATTTACTGATTCATTCTTGTGTTTTTCACTTCAGGGCCAACACACATATAAATACGTCCCGGTTATTTGACACATCCCTAATCATCAGCTTAGCTTACTTTTCTCCTGCTAACATCTCCTCTCTTGCTAACACCTCTGGGATGATTCAGCTCGTAATGATGCATCGGCCGCGGTCAGACGGGCTCATAAAACTTTCAGTCTGTTAAAGATTCGCTCGGCGTGCCAACAGTCTGTGAGCCAAACATTTTCACAGAGTATATCCTCTGAGTGTGTCGGCTCCAAAATGACTAAACGGTGACAAAGCAGGACTCCACAGCTGATGTTTGACCAACTTAAGGGAAAATCCTCCAGAGTAAACAACAGCCCGCATGAAACCAGCCACAGCATTTAATTCTGGAGCTTTAAAGGCGACCAGACGGAGAGTTTACAGCAGAGCAAGACGGAGCCTTTTCTTTTGAACATTAAGCTTTAGCTTTTGTAGCCTGAACCAGGTACTGATACATTTTGGGCTGATGTTAATTGAAAAATAAAAAAATGCCAGATCTGGTTCTCAATAAATAGATGATGTGGTTTTAGACCCTTTTTGAGAGCACTTAAGCCCCTCTGAATTTAATCTTAGCACCCCTATATGATAATAAGAAGGTTTAATGCCCTGCCAGTTGGGGTTGTACTTACACAGGAAACTACATTTTAGGCATGTACATTTTAAAGACACTTACAGATAAAGCCATCTTAATTTTCCCCAGTTTCCTTGGCAGAATCCTGGCTGGTCCATGACAGGAAAGTGCTCGAATCTGCCCACCCTAATGGTTGTAATTAGATGCCTCGCAATTACTCTTACCCCTTTTATTTTACAGGATGTATAAATGAACACTTTGCTTAGCATGGAAAATGCCATTATGAAGAAATTTAGAACAAAAACAAACCAAAATTTAACCCTTATTTAAATTCCCAGTGGCTGTAAGTTGGCTGGTAATTGGATGGAACTCTGGCATTTGGCTGGAAGGGGAAAACTGAAGCAGCTGCATCTGTATATGCGGTAAAGGTTGGAAGTGAGAAATGTTCAAAATATGTAAGGAGAGGAAATCCAGGGGCAAGAAGCAAAAACAAACTATATAAAAGCAAAAATAAATCTCATATGATTTATGTTTGCTCTTGGGGTGGATGCACAGAGATGTACGTGAATGTATGAAACAGGTGAGAAAAAAAATCAGACGACCTAAATAACTATGAAATGACAACAAACAGACATTTGAGAGTCATTAGAGAACTGAGAACATGTAGAGGAAGTCCTTTAACTGAAAAAATCCTCACTGTTTACAATAGAATACCTTACATTCAAATTATTTCTATTATTATTATTAGAAATTATTGTTATAACTTATCATGAGCATAATTAGTGCTATTTATATTTTTTGTAATCATTTTTTATTTTGAATAATTGATAGGTAAAAGGTGTTAAATCATAAGGTGATACATACACCCCTCCCTCCATTTCCCACCAAAATTAATCCAGAAAGCCCCCTACCCACCAACCTCCACCTACCCTGTGGCACATGGTTACAGATTAAGAAATCATTATATATTTACAATAGCCAACCATAATAACATTAAAAACACATGAACTACAAGTAAACTGGAATAGGCTCCAGCTTACCTGACATACCAAATGGACCGTTCAACATATTTCACTCGTCCGTCTTGACAACAGCCCATAGAGAGTATTTGGGAATGGGCAGAGCCTTTCAGAAGCATATCTGGCAGGTGATTGGACGACTGTCCCGTCAATGACATTCCACACTGCGCAATGTGACATTGGAGTGACCTCATAGCTATGTTGTTTTTGGACGTCCTATTTCGGTCCACTGAAGGGGTTGTTTTGTAACCCTAGGCGATGTCTGTTTTCAACCTCTACCGAGCGTCTAGCGTTTACTTCCGTCCCCCTGCAAGAGATTTGACGTCAGATTGACGTCTTCTCTGTCATATTTCGGACGTGTAATTGTAACGTCGAATTGACGTCTTTTTTTGACGTCTACCGAAAGTGACATTTGTAGTCCTAATGTGGTTGTTTGTGGACGTCTATTAGATACTTTTAGATGTTTTTTTTTACAGCTGTTTCCAGAGGGTGGAGGACGTGTTTCCTGCCAGTTAATTTTCCAGAAGTTTGGATCAGCAGCAAGAAATGCAATACACCTTTTATTTGTCTTGTTATCCCCTGCTGCTGAGAAAATTATCCTTTTCCAATAACACCATTTGATTGTCTAACTCGAGATGAATACAATTCATGTTCCAACTAGCAACTGAGCCAAACTTCTTCAGCAAGCAACTTCACGGGGGTTTCTGATTGAAATTTTGACTTGGAGTCTGGAAATTCCGACATTCTTTTCCAACTGGAACGCACCATAAGTCAAAACACACAAACGCCGGGCTCTCAAAGCGCGGGTCATTAAGGGCCAATCAGATAATGTAGAGGGCAGATGCTACTGCTGCAGTGTAAAATACGCAACATTAGCCTCTTTGTAGAACAAACTCTTGCTGAGAGATATCAAAAGTGGAGCAAAAATAGCTGTTAGCATCTATGCTAATCTCTGTAGAAACCAATCAGCAGGCCGTCTCCTCAGGCCCATCCACGGCCAGAAAGGGTCAGAATTGCACACAAAAACATGGATGAGCAAAAAACAAGTTTGGCATGCAAACACAAAAAAAGTTGTTGCAAACGAAACATGTTTTGTTAAATATATTCAATACAATAAATTTGAAAGATTAAATCAACATTTTGTTTGAAATTTGTGTATTTTAATTTTCATGGTTCTTCTTTGTTTGCTCAATTCATAAAGTGTTGATCTTAAAAAGTATTCGATCATACTGACACAAATCTAATTCCATATTTCAGTGACCCTAATCCTCTTTTATAGGTCACCTTTCATGTTAATAAGTGGGTTTTATAAAATTTTAACCAACTTAAAGTACAAAAAATTACCTTATAATCCAATTATCCTGGATTTGAGAAGACCAGATGCTTAATAACATTTTAGTCTCATCTTGTTTAGTTGACAAAAAAAGAATGATAATAAAAACTTGATGTGAAGCTTGAATTTGTCTTTTGTTGGCGTAGAGAAGGTGGTCAGTGGACAGTCTTGGTCATTTTTGCAGACGAAACTCTGTGGTGTAGCTCTGCTGCAGTTTTCTGTCATCCAGTGTGAGCACCTGCTTGCTAACTTTTCTTTTGTATTCCATCTCTTTATGATAAACAGATTTAAAAACATGTCTGCTTATATTCAGTCTCTGCTGAGGTGTCTGCGAGAGCACTTTCAGATCCCCGGATGACAGAAACCCGGATCAATGTTGGCCCGTGAGCTCCTCAGGTGGACATCAAACATAATCCTGGTCTCTGTAAAGCACTTCATCCGAGTATGTGGGCTGAGGATCAAAGAGGGTCTGCACTTTGTTATCCTTAAGCCCACCCCTCTTACCTCTCCGCCCGAGCATGGCACGGCGGGACCACACACACACACACAACCACCTGTATGGAGTGTGTGCTTGTGCCAGCTTGAACCCAACATGGGCGGGTCACGTCACGGCTCACGCTTGTGTTGAACAGGGGGGGTCTGAGGATCCGATCCCCCCCACCACCCCACCCCCTCCCCTCAGCTTTTGTGATCTGTCAAAGTGAACAATGACCTTGGACAGTTCAAAAATAAACCGCAGAGTGTATCGGTGTTTCAGAGCCCGCAGCCACCCCGGAGCTGTCGGATGCCAAGAGAGAAAAAGAGCCGTTTTGTTAGTCATCGGCTTCACACCAGGGCAGGGAATCAATCTACCTCCCCCTGAGTACCAGAATATATGAGAACAGGGAATTATGTCTCCTCGCTGTCTGCATGTGAGTGTGTGTTTATCAAATACACACTCACAGCGTCTATATTTTGAAGCATATGCAGCAGAGAGCTGTTGACATGTCCGCTCTGTTCACAGGAACATATACGGCATGTTTCAGCAGCGCGCCAAAGGTGGGAAATAATAAACGGATATTAATGTTAATTTTTGTATTTACAGGGTCTTTTGTTTACGTCTGATTAAGAGAGTTTGATTTATATTTTCTACCTGAATTATGCTCCAGAGGGACTGAACAATATGTTGACTTCCGGAAGAAATATCCATATATTTACAAGCGTGATGCCCATATATGGTAAGAAAATATCATTTGTATAGATTTTGATTTAAAAGACTAATAATATAAATAATAGATACCAGGCCTATTACGCAGAGAAAATACTGTTAACAGTGAGAACCACTTGTATAATGCAGTATATATTCATCAGGAGATAATTATTAAAAATTATTAGCCATAACAGGAAATCCTCCCTTTATTTATTTTATTTTCTGTATTATTTCTGTATTTCTGAAAAACTGTATTAAAAGCAAAAGTCATGTATTATCATGTTGATACCAAAGCAACAAAAAGACCCAATACAGTAAAGAAAAAATAATGGAGATATTATTTTTAAATTTTGAATTTACAGAGTTTTTTAGTTCTGATTTAAATATTTTCAGCCTTTTTTATGCTCAGTATGTAGAGTTTGAAAAAAAAAACTAAATATATTTTACAAGGAAGCTGTCTATCTATAATATGAAAATATCATTTGTATGAATATATACTAAATGTTGATATTTATTTAAAAGAGTAATAGTATAAGTAATAGATGTCAGGCCTGTTACTCAGTGTGAAGATTAACAGTAACAACCACAACCAGTGTTATGTTTATTTACCAGACGATAATGTATTTAATTATCAGCCATAACAGGAAGTCATCACTTTATTTTTTTTTTTTAAAGGAAAACCTTAATTATGAGTAAAAGTCATGTAAAATCTTAAATATGCAATAAGGTAGTAAATAACACCCAGATATCATTAATAATTTTCCCAAGGTTTTTTGTTACGTTTGTTTCAACCTTTTTTATGCTCCAGCAAGGACTGATCAATATGTAGAGTTGTGAAAAAACATCAATATAATTTCAAAAAAGATATCCATATATGGTAAGAAAATATAAATTGTATTAATAGTTCATAGTGATATTGATTTAACAGTGATTAATAAAATTTAGTTGGAATATTTATATTCTACAATGTCTCAATGATACCAAAGCAACCAAAAAATCTTTAACACTCAATAAGGTGGGAAATAATGAAAAATATTATTTTTTTGTGTGTTTACAGGTCTTTTTTTTCAATTACCAATAAGATGGGAAATAATGTATGGATATTATTCTTATTCTTATTCTTGATTTGATTCTGATATGTAATGAAGTATTGACGTATTAAAGAAACAACAATATACTTACAAGAAATACGTCTGAATACGGTATGAAAACATCATATTTATTGATATATAGTTCATGTTTATATTGATATGAAATAATATGAATAACAGATGTATCACCATTTTCTAAATTAAAAAAGTCTTTGGTTCTTGGAGGACAGATCTAGTTCAAACTTTCATGTTTCACCATCAGGATCTCCCTGTTTTAAAAAAGGCACTTTGACCGGATAAGACTTACTGGAAAAAACAAACGTCTTGGCAGACATTTTATAATTGCTACAGTGCAGCTTTGTTTTTTTCCCACTGCGCCGTGTACTCAGATTGTTTTATGGCCTTCATAAGTCATCATAAATGCACCTTGTTAGTGAGCACGTTCTTTTTTATGAAGTAGCTGAATGAGTGGGAAACTCTCCTGAATGAATCACCGCCACAAATATGTGACGAATCAATTTAACCATTCAAGAGACGCTACGGGGAAACAGCTCATAAAGAAAGTGAGATGTCGAACATCACAGGATACCAGAGTACAGCATCTGAAGAAGATATAAATTATTCAGGAGGCTCTGTGTTTGTACACTCTGATATTAATATAATAAATACCTAAAAATACCAGAGGAAACAAACACACTGGAATTATGAGCTCTGCCAACTTGAATAAATGTGTCATTTCAAATCACATCAATTTTCCAGTTTTCTAGTATAATAGTTAAATGAAGGGTGTCATTTTAATTTTTTTAGTAAAATATAAAGTTAATTCAAAAACTGTTTCAAAACATATTCCAAGAGAACAAAATTCAGCCCTAAAATCAAGACGTGCTGCTTTTTCTGTGTGCAAATGAAAAATCAAAGTTGTTTAATTATGGCTGCATAGTCTTTTTCTGTTAACATACAGATTCACCAGTTAACAGAAATCAAAGCAGTTCAGTCCTGCACAGAGACATTTGTTAGATCATCAGGAGCAGCTTCAGTCCTGCTCTGCTGTGTCGCTGGATGGACTCTTGGCTAAAAGGAAATACAGCCGGTCTATTGTAATGTACGGAGGAGGATTAAAACCACTGAACACAACAGTTTAGAGGCTGAAAGTTGTTTTGAAGTCTGTGGAAAAAGACAGAATTATGACTTTTTTTTCTCGTATTACCGACTTCTTCTCAGAATTGGACTTTTCACAGACTTAAAAATACATTTCAACCTGTGAAATGTTTTTTCAGTGTCCCTAATCATCTCCCATAGTAATGAACACAAAGATAGAGACCAGAAATGTAAGAGTTCAAGTCAAAATAAAGATTTAAATCTTAGAATTCAATTCTCCAATATTTATCTTAATTTGAGTCTGTGAAAAAAGTCAGAATTCTAAGATTTAAGTAAGAGTTGTGTGAAAAGTCATTATTCTGATTTGTTTTAAGAATGAGTAAAAAGTCAGAATAATGACTGTAGAAATATGACTAAAATCTCAGAATTCTTTCCTATAACTCTCAAATTTCTGATTATTTCCACAGATTTTGATTTTAATCGCAAAAGTCTGACTTCAACCCCAGAATTCTAACAGAATTATGAGACATAAGTCAGAGTTCTGGTTTTTCTCCTCAGAATTTTGACTCTAATTTCAAAACACTGACTTTTCACTCTGAATTCTGACTGTTATGTAAGTCCATGAAAAAAGTCAGAATTCAGGGATTTCGTTTAGAATTGTGTAGAAAAGTTAGAATTAGTTTGTTTATTTGTTAGTTTTGTGGACAGGACAACTCAAAAAGTTATGAACTTGTTCAGGTGATGTTGGTCGTGGCTCAAGGGAAAAGTGATTTGTTTTTGTCAGTGATCTAAATCCAGATTAGGATCTGTTAACATGGCGAGATAGGCCAGTTTTCCACATTTTTGCTAATAACTGAAGAAGTCCTCAATGGAACTTGATGTAATTTTTAGGGAATGTCAGCCATGATACAAGAAAGGAGGGATTTAATTTTAGTGGAGATTTGAATCTAGATGCAGAGCCAGCATTTTTTTAAAGGATTTGTTAACATTCTATAACAGGGCATTTTTAACTCTGTCGCTACCATCTTGGCAAATAATGTCAGACATATCTTGGCGCAGGTCTGTGCTCTCAGAGAACTTCTAGTTTGAACAGAATTAAATATTATACAGAAATATATATACAGAATTAAAATTGAATTAAAAGTGTGAAATGTATTAATACAAAATACAAAGACGTAAAATAAAATGATGACAAAAATACAAGAATAAAATAATAGTCTATCTAACCATCCATCCATCTGTCTCTCCATCAATCAATCTATATATCTATCTATCTATCTGTCTACCTATCTATCCATCTGTCTATCAATCTATCTATCTATCTATCTATCTATCTATCTGTCTATCTATCTATCTGTCCATCTATCTATCTATCTATCTGTCTAACTATCTATCTGTCTATCTATCTATCTGTCTATCTGTCTGTCTATCAATTCCTGTGTTTCATACAACATGATATGTAACACGTCTGTTCTCCTGTGACCCGACATGCTTAAAAAACAGAGGACCTGCTGTGCTTTCGTCGACTCTCCTTTTCATGTCCCCACACCTGGCTGCAGCTCCTCTCCGCCCTGCACCACCACATCAAATAGAAGCTCCCGGGCAAACTCCCATCCACTTTATCCTCGAGGAGGCGGCTGACTCAGCCAAAGTGCACATCTGCCTCCTTGTTTTTACTACGATTCCCATCTATCCCTGCCCTCCGTCGCTCATCCGTCATCACCTGACAGTCAAGACATGAGGGGCCATGACACCCGTATTTACTGTAAAAGGGTGGAGAGATACTCCCTTTGCTGTCTTCATACCAGAGCGTTTACATCTGCGACCAAAGGCTGCAGCGGGTTATTGATGTGTCAGCAGGGTTCATGACCCAGGAGGTACGGTTCAATCACTGTGGAAAGGTTTGTGTGTGTGGGGGCTGATCTTCTCCTTTCACTGAAAACATGAGAGGAAACGTTTTCACTGAAGAGAGAGAGCAACCAACAAAGGTAACCAAGCACACATTATTTTAGAGGCAGAGGGGCTCCTCATCTACAGGCTGCTTTTGTTGTGGATGAAGAGCTGACTTCATAGTGTGATCCTCCTGAGTAAGAGCCACAACCGGTGTGCTTCAAGAACTCAAGCAGACAATAGCCACTATATAAGTTACACTCCTTGAACTGCGTGTTTTAGCAAATAGGTAATCAGCCATTCACACTGCAGGAACTCAATGTGTTTGGGCTTGTTGACGTGATCAGGGCGACCTGCTGAAGTTCAAGCCGAACATCAAAATGCACCAGAAAGGTGATTTAAGTGACTTTGAAAAGGCAAGGCTGTTAGTACCAGACAGGCTGGCCTGAGTTTTTGAGAAAGTGATGATCTACTGGAACTTTTAAGCACAGCCATCTTTAGAGTTTCCAGAGAGTTGTCAAAAAAGAGAGAATATCCCATGAGCAGCAGTTCCCTGGATGAAAATGCCTTGTTGATGCCAGAGGTCATAGGAAAATGGTCAGGGTTGTTCAAGACGATAGAACTTAGGCCCCGTTTACACGACAACGTTGTCACCAGATGCAGAGAGGTTTTTCCTTTGTGTTTTCAAAAGGGTTCTGCGGTCACACGGAGATGCTGTGAAAATGATGCACGTTCACACGGATCCCCGAGAATGACTGAAAATGCTGTAGCGTGCATGCCAGGCCAGTAGTTGGCGATGCAGGTTTGTAGTGAAACAGCGGGGTTACAACACGCGTACGCTTTCCGGTGAAGACGAACTTTTCACAAACAACACTGGCGAGTGGACGCACCAAGATGCAGGAGTTTCTTGTCTGGACAACAAATCTGTCTGGATGCACAGCAAGCAGCACACATGTTGCTCGGAACAACAACAACAGCCGAAGCTGTTGTTGTTGTTCCTAGGTGCACGTGCAACCTTCATCTGAAAGAACACTGAGCATGCGTCGCGTGTCATCGTTTTCCCTGAAAACACTGATTCCTGTTTACATGGAGACAGATACCAAAACATTTTCAAAACTTCTCACTCTGGACCCCAGTTTCAAAAGTTTGCAGAATCAGGCACTCCGGGCACCGTTCTTGTGAAGGCGCAAATGCAATGAAAACGTTTTCGCCCGTTTTTGTTGTCACGTAAACGGGGCCTTAAACAACCGCATGTTACAATCGAGGTCTGCAGGAGACCATTTCTGAAAAATTCAAATCCTGAAGCAAAGGGGCAACAGAAGAAGACCACAGCGTGTGTGACACCCAGGGGTGCCGTAAAGGGCCCATGACTGACAGGGGCCCTTAAACATATTCTTTCATCAGTATTTTTACAATCAATTTATTCACTTTTTGCCTTAGGCCTTTAAAGATCTCTTTTCTGTTCACATACAATATTAGGCTTTCCTTACTTTTTAATTGCAATTGCCCTCTTCGCCCTTGATTGTCATGGTGTTAAAAAAAAAAAGGAATAGATAGACTTATAAAAATTATTATTCTTATCATTGAGTGAGCCAGAATTAATTGCTAGCAGGTCAAATTTAGCCCTCAGGCTGCCATTAGCTGGCCACTGGTCTGGTCTTGTTAAGAGTCTTGAAATAAAATTTATGATGAATTGATGCTAAAATTATGAAGACTGACTGCCTAATTTACATTGGATTTTGTGTTACGCAGAAATAAGCACTTGAGCATACTTATATGAAAAAAACAAAATTATCTGCTGCTTGCTCAATAGTAGATATTTAGACTGAAATTTACACATTTTTGAGAATCTGCCTGCAGATATTTTAAGATTCTGTACATCATGAGAGCCCAGGGTGTCAATAGCTTCAGTTTAGCACCATAGTACATGCTTTGGTATTTCTTGTTGGTCCCCTGTGATTATGAGTGTAGGCATGTGTGAGAAAAGCAGTTATTGTGTGATGAAGCTTAAATGATGCTGTGATAAATACTGTGAGCTAAGTGTTTGTGTGTGTGAGTGTGTGTGAATAATCACCTCAGACTCATTACAGCAGAACACATCGGAGGCTCTGTAGAAACCTGCGTCCAAGTCAGGAATGGCGGGGGCTGGGTTGAAGATGGTCCTCACTGTAACAGAAACCGAGTGAAGACACATTTTAATGATCAGTGTCAAATATATTCATCTAAAACAGCCTGTCTCACCAGTAATGTCTACACTCTGTCTTGAATGGTTACCATGGAGCCATAATAATCATCTGAAATCAGGTGTTCACTGTGCAACGGCATAACCATTCTGACCCCAACACCAGCAGTCAAACGAATGGTTTCAAAGCAAATCTGTGCTCACACCGAATGCTTGTTGTTGTGCGGTGAAATAAACTGAAAGTGAACAGGATGATGTGGCGTTTTCTTCAACAATTTCACCACGAATTGCCACGAATCTGTCATTCACGCAGTCTGAACTGTCATGTGGGAGCTGTGATTTCATCATTTTTCGCCCTCATTGAGAGTATCAAACTTCAATTACAAATGTGCCTAAAGCAACGCAACAGCAATTACAAGGATGACGTCACAGATAGAGAAGAGAGTAAACATCGCTGCACTTGCTTTGCTTACTAACTCAGTAAGTTCTCAACGGATTTTGATGACATTCACAGGGAATGTTGGTCATAGCACAGGGGAAAATTGATTTGGTTGTGACCTGAATCTGAGATGTGTATCCAAGAATGGATACTTAAGAAGGATTTCTTAACAGTGCGAGGTAGGACAGTTTTCCACATTTTTGACAATCACTTTCCAGAAAATGTTGGAAAAGCCTTGCAAAGGTTTGTGCTCTAGGAGCATTTCTAGTTATCTCTCACTCATGCATATGCACTATTGGTACTTCAGTGTTTAAAAATAAATTGACTAAAATTCTAACAAACTTTAAATGTAGGACTTTTATGTAGCAGAGAACTTTCTTAGTCTTGTAGTTTGTTTTTATTTATACCAATACCCTTATTGATACTCCTTCAGAGACAAGTGTGAATCAACCATCTCTCCATCCATTATCTATACCACTTGTCTCTTTTGAGGTCACAAAGAACTGAAACCTGTCCCACCTAATTGGCAAGAAGATGGGTACACTCTGGACTGATCACAGGGCTGACGTGTAGACAGACAGCCAATGACACACAAACTCACACCTCACCAATGACCATGTTTTTGGTCTATGGGAGGAAACCAGAGTCCCTAGAGAAAAACCATGCAGACACAGAGAGAACATGCTCACAGAAAAGTCCCAACTCACTCAAGTAGTCGAACTGGCAACCCTCTTGCTGCAAGGCACAAGCACCACCTGCTGCACTCAACCCAATACTGATTTGAACAATTTATATTACATGTTTTAGGTTTTAGGTGTGACAATGCATTCCTATAAAAAACTTTTTTATCCTGTAGGCAACCAAAATTTTTCAATCATTCTTTTATCAACAATATATTGATGCCACAAACCCTCTTACAATGTGTGCCAACAAAAACATAGCCCATTTTAGCCTAATTGTTTATTGAACCAGGCTGTAAACATATTTATTTCTGCTGTAAAAATGTGTTTTAACATAAAGTGTAAGCAACTGTCAGTCTTTCTGCCACCAGTCTCAAACAGATATTTAAGTACCTGCAATTTTTTTCACTTTCCATTGGATGTGTTGCCCAGACTCCAGAGGTTGCAACCAAAGTTATAATGCTTTGGGGTTTTTCTGCCTTCTGTAACTTTTGTTTCAACTTTTTGTTTATAATAGTGCTTTTTTGCTGGTTTTTGCCATTAGTTTAAATTTTATGAGAAAACGTGGGGGTGAATGCATCGAGACACCTCTCAACACAAAGATATGGAAGTTGATCTGAGTAAACAAGCATAAAATTAAGATACTACAGACAAATGTTGAAAATATGACTTAAGTAAATACAACAGAAGATGGGGAGACAAAGATAATTTGTGTAGGCTGGAATAAAAGTGAGATTTTTAGCAAGAGACCAGAACACAAGAGTCTATAAAGCTTCAAATGCAAACCAAAAGCTAAGTCTGAGTGTTGTAAGATAAATGTAACCTTAGTTAGAGACCAGAAAATATGGGTCAATAAAGCTTCAAAGAACTTTACAGAAAAAAATACGTCTAGGTTTTGAAAGACAAATGTGACCTTACTAGGAGACTGAAAAATAAAAATTAGAGTTGATAAAACTTCAAATACAAACCAAAAGAACAAGCCTAATATTATCAGGTAAGTCCTTGGTAGGAGGCCAGACAATGAAGGACAATAAGACTACAAAAAATATACAAATAGCATGGCTGAGGGCTGTGGGATAAAGATAACTTTAGTAAGATGGCATTTATTAGGCATGTCTCAGTGATATCATATGAATTTATTCTATGGCCAATAATCCAAATCAAGTCAAAGGAGCCCATGCCAGCCCCATGGCTCACAAAACCCAAATCATCTTCAGATGTGGAAACTGCAATCACTGCCCTTACAGAAAAAGAGACAATAAATTGGTGGACACTTTTTTAATAACAGGACTTATCACTGCCATGACTTTGCCAACTGCAAAGCAACTTCTGTAACCCACAAGTGAGTGTGGTTGTTTTTATATTGATTGAACAAAAAGGAATATGCAGGACAGACTGGCAGAACACAAGGGTGCCATAAAACTCACAACCCAAACTGCCCGATTGCACAACACTGCAGAAAAAAAGTTTTATTTTTATTTATATTTGATATTCATACATATAACAAGACCAAAAAAGCCTTCCCAACAAAACACTTTCATCTGACACTACCCTGGTTTGGGTGGCCCGGCGGGGGATTAGGCTCTGACATTTTTTATTTTTTTAGTCTGATACTTGGAGTTGAATAATTATGCACAAAAGCTGTAGGAAGAGTAAAAACATTCACTTTATTCTTGTGTACACATACACACTCCATTCCCCACTCCTCTTAAGTCAAAGTGCACTCACCATCATCACATTACTCTATCAGCAGCTGATAGGACAGGGAGTTTGTTAAAGGCACCAAACCTCTTCGTGTTGGCAGCACATTTTCCATTCTTGTCAGTCAGTGCACTGTGTCTCCAAGATACCTGACCAGCCAACCCATTCATGGACTGACAATCAGCCAATCACAGTGCAGCCACTCAATGCAATTAAACTTGTTAACATGGGCCAGACAGTCTGCCAAAGTTCAAACTAAACATGAGAATGGGAAAAAGGTGATTTAAGTGACTTTGAACGTGGCATGGTTGTTAGGCTGGTCTGAGTATTTCAGGAACTTCTGATCTTCAGAGAATTTCACTCCCACCCATCTCAAAGGTTTACATAGATTTGTCTAAAAAAGAGAAACAGTCTGGTTTGCAGCAGTCCTCTGGGTGAAAATGCCTTGTTGATGCCAGAGACCAGAAGAGAATGACCAGAGTGGTTTGAGATGATAGAAAAGCAACAGTGACTCAAGGTGCCACTCATTACAACCAGGATATGTAGAAGACCATTTCTAAATATATAACATGTCCAATCTTGAAACAGATGGGCTACAGCAGCAAACACAGGTCCACAACACGGGTGCCACTCTTGTCAGCCACGAACAGGAAACTGAGGCTACTAACTGCACAGGCCTATCAGACTTGGACAAAAGAAGATTAGATGAGTTCCAGTATCTGCTGTGACATTAAGATAGTAGGGTCACACTTTGGTGTAAACTACATATAAGCTCTGATCTATCCTGCCCTTGTATCGACAGTTCAGGTTGATGGTGTGAAGGACATTTTCTAGGTACAGTTTTGGTGCCTTAGTACCAACTGAGCACCGTTTTTTCACCACAGTCTACCTGAGTATTACTGCTGACCAGAGTGTACCCATCTCATGTTGGATAGTTCTACTACATGACTATAGGTTTACTGTACCCCAGTGGCCTCAGCAATCATCAGACCTCAATCCAATAGAGCCCTTTTGAAATGTGGTGGAATGGGTCGGGCCGACAAATCTTCATGTGTGTGGAGAAAGCTGACGACTCCTGAGTCATGAATCTGTGAATTGTGACGTGGAACAGAATGTAGCCAATCAAGAAGCGAGCTGACTGAGGAACAAGTAAGCAGGCGTAAATAAAAACAAGCATGGCCAACCTAAAACATAAACATAAAGTTTGGTGGACCTAAGAAGTGGAGGACCAGCTCATGTGTCCACACTGTCTCCAGAAGTTTTTCCAAAGTCTTTTCTTTTATTTAGTTCCTGACTTTCCGTCAAAAATAGTCCAAAGACCACCATCATTCCCTCTTCTCTTATGTCCTCTTCCATGTTACGTGTTGTGTTTTCCGATTGTTGCTATGCTGCTTCTTCTTCATTTTTCTTAGATCACATTTGATCATGCGAGAAACTATTTCTTGGAGGACTAGATTCTAGATCAGTGGTGGGACAGAATGGTTATGTGTGTGGTGTGCTATGTTGAGTTTATCGGAGCACACCACACACAGTACGATCAAAACTGTTCAATGCCTGATTTTTTATCTTCATGTGTGGGGTCTGTAACAGACAAAAGATCTCTTCAGATTTAGAAAATCCTTATGTGTGTACCCCGCTTGAGACCTACCAAATTGTACTGAAGCAGCATTAAGGCCTCCCTCGGGCCTACTCACACACACTCAAAAATTTTATTTAATGAATTTTAGTACTTTTAATCAATTATGTCCAGATAAATGTATTTACACACTTAATCTTGTGCATACACCTTTGAACAAGTACAACCTTAGTATATCAATATTTCATCCATTGTCCCTTTTGGGGTCACAGGGGGCTGGAGCCTGTCCCAGCTCATATTGGGAAAGAGGCGGGGTACACCTTGGACTGTTAGTCAGACAATTGCAGGACCAAAAAGAGAGACATCCAACCATTTATTACACCCACACTTAAAGGCAATTCAGAGTCACCAATTAACCCAATGAGCATGTTTTTGGAAGTTAGAATTCCTGGAGGGAACACACGCAAGCACAGGGAGAACATGCAACACCAACATAGGGTGAGTGTACATCACTCATACATTTGATCAGCTTTATTTCAAAGTAATGCAGCACATGAGACTTTACCTGCTTCTGCAGAGCCTTTAATAAATGGTAAATAGACTCGAGCTTATATAGCGCTTTCTAGTATTTGACTAGTCTTCTAGTCCATTCAGTCTCACATTCACTCACTGATGGTTGGTCAATCATCCATCAGTATAAGCTAACACATTCATGCGCTTTCATACCCATTTACACACCACTGACGCAGCAATGGGAGCAACTTGGGGTTAAGTGTCTTGCCCAAGGACACATTGCCATGTGACAGCCAGAGCTGGGCTCGAACCTGCATTTTCATGCTGCGTTCCAGTTGTACTGGGAGGTCGGGATTTCCGAGATCTGAGTGGGAAATTTCATCTGTAACGTCCCCCAGGTCGGAATTTCCTACTGGGAAGTCGAGGGATCCTCACCACCCCTGAGTTGACAATCAAAGATGGCTGCTCCAGTGTAAACAGTTATTAAGCTCCTGTAATATTTATTAGTACTTCTGACTAGTGTTTGTTGCACTAAATCAGCTGTATACATAGTATTGTTCAATGTTTATATACAGAAATACTGCTGTAGTGTTATTTAAATTCTTCATGTGGTATGTGCAAACTACAACGCAGGGCGTGCTAACAACCTTGTGGATTGGTGAGTATTTTTCCAACTTTGTAACTGGAACGCTGATAACTCGGATAAACGCAGCATCAGAATACTGACCAAGTGCACTATCAGACTGCGCCACCAAGGCAGAAATAGAAATATGAAAGAGAATAGAAACTTAAAGAGCTTCAGTTTTTTCGGACTCCGTCATCAGCTTCACTTTTCAACATCAGAGGCTGACACTTCATTTGAACTTCTACGCAGAGCATAGTGCAGGTCACTTAGGATAACAAGCAGTCATAAATAAAGGTTGAAAAAAAGGACAATTGATCCTGATTATACCCTTAGTCATAGATGTCAGCTTGACTTTAGAGGGGAACAATTTTGACGTTGTCCCTCAGCGACACATTTCACAGTTGTGTGATGTTTCCTCTCCGTTTACTAAGCTCTGCTGTCAAGGTCTGGCATTACCTTAATTAAACTTTCAATGGGAACAAAGGCTGGTGGGCTACCACTGAGGATTGCTCTCACAGGCAAAGCTCAAGTGGATAAGCTTCTATAAAAAGACACCTTTTAAACGATTAAATTAGCATTCCCCGGCAAGAACACTGCCGAGAAAAAAAAGAAAAACTGCCAGTGGAAACGGCCTTACATCCTGTCTCTCTGATACACTGTAACCCCTGCAGTGTGAGGACTGTGTGCGTGAAAAAGATTCGACATGAGGTATGCAACCCTATATATGTGTGTCAGTGTGTGGGTGAGGAGAGTTGTGACCCTTTCTGTGTGTGTCGAGGAGCGCAGGAGAGGGATAGAGAGCAGGAGTGTTTGTCAGAAGTAATCCTCTGTACGTGTTGCACATCACTGTCTCATGAATATTCATGAGCGCGGAGCATTAATGCATCTAATACCATGATTTCTGTGTATGTGTGAGGATAAGCCCAGCTTGACGAAGCGATTAATTCTGATATCTCTGTGTATAAAATAAAGCCTTGTGCAAGTGCTGGTGCATGTGTGTGTTTGTGAGGGGGATATATGTTCAGTGTTGGTGACATCAAAGTCTGTTGTGCAGGAGTGTGTGCCTGGTTTCTGTATGTGTGTGCGTGTTTGCGTGGGCACATAAGAGAGCAGCTGCGTGGGTTTGTGCAGGGCTTTGGCCACCTGGCGCTTTGAGGTGGATGCTGGGCTGCTCGCGAGTAAAAGTGGAGATGTCTCCCTCTTTCTTTTTCAACAAACTGTATTTATACCCATATAAGCTACAAGCATGTCACCAAATAAGTGACGCCTGGCTTTTTCCAACTCTTCTCTCTCAGTCTGTCGAGTAGATTGCACCTAAATTTCCTTCACTTTAGCTCCGAGGACGAAGTCTCATGAAACGCGATGTCTCACTTCGGCAAAAAAGGAAGGATCTCCATTTCCCGAGTCCATTTTCAGCAGAATGTATCCATTACTCACACTTCCTTTGCCTTAAAATGCAGTTTTAACTCAAGGATGGATGGTGATGATGTTGAAGCAGACAAACAATAAAAAACAGACTTTTTCAGTACTTGTCACATATATTTAAGTATGCAGAGTGGCCACTTTAGTAGGTACACTGCTGGAGGATGCTGTCTAAGCTGCAGGACATTTTGGATAATGCCTCACACCCCACAGTGCACAATTTATCCCCTAAAGAAGTCGTTCCTGCCTGTGGACGTCAGACTTTACAACTCATCTGTCTAAAGGTCACTTACTCGATCAAACCCTGGAAAGTGTGCATTTATTTTATATTTATTTATTTATGTATTTTAGTTTATTTTTTCTATTATAAGTACAATTAATGTTATTTGACAAAATATTCTGTGCTTTTTTAAATTTCTTGCTTTTTTCTATTCAAATTTGCAATGAATTCTTGTTCAAATTTGTTGCGTTTCTTGAATCCAGATTTCTTACTTCTAAATTGTGTGTAATGCAACCAAATAACTGAATTTCCTTTTGGGCAATTAATAAAGTCTTTCTGATTTTGAAGGGATGGACATGGTCAGCAGCTAAACTTCTTATGCATCCATGCTTTTATGTTTCTTACACCAAATTCCAACGCTACCATCTGAAAATGACAGCAGAAATGGTGACTCATCAGACCAGACAGCCTTTTTCCAATCTACTGTCCAATTTTGGTGAATCATGAAAACAATGGCCTCAGCTTCCAGTTCTAAGCTGACAAGAGCGACCACAGGTGTGGTCCTGTTCAAAATTCCCGTGTTGTGCACTCAGAGATGGTCATCTCCAAACCTTGGTTGTAAAGAGCTGATATCTGATTTACTTTTGCCTTTCTATTTTTTTTGTTTTTTAATCTCAAACCACTCTTGACCTCTGGCATAAACAAGGCATACTTGCCCAGAAAACTTTGGCTCACTGGATATTTTCTCTTTTCAAACTCAATCACAGAGAAAGCCAGCATTTAGAGCACAGTCTAAGATGCAGGCTAAACAGGATCAACGTTTATTCAACGTGTAAAACCGACTATGATTAATCAGAAATTTATATTCAGAAGCATATTTATGTTCAGGCAAGCTTAAAAGTCACCGTAAAAGCACTGACCAATGCATTTATCTGCTGACCACCCATCAGAATGAAATTAAAGCAACTGGTGCAACAGTCATGCATGGCAGCTGTTGCAGTGTAATGAGAGATTTGTAGTATTATGGTAGGAGTTGTTTTTTTTAACAAAGGGCATTAATCTGTAAGTGTGAAATTATCACATGGGCCGAATTTAAATGTATCCTGGGCCAGATTTGGCCCTCGGTCCTCTAATTTGACATGTCTGCTCAGAGTTTGGGCTTGAAAACCCAAGCAGATCGTCAGTTTCTGAAACACTCATGTCATTTAAATCGTTGTTCTTGGTCAAAATAGCAAGCAAGGTGATCGGAGTGCAGCAATCTCGTATCATTAGTAGGGCCCAACAAATTCTGAACTGCCCTGTTCACCCTCTATTTGCTGAATTTGATCTTCCTTTTGGCCGACGTCACAGAATGCCTGGAGCCAAGACAAGGCGTGCCAGAACTTCTTTTATTGCGGTTGCTATTGACAGCCTTTCATTCACTGGCATGACCAGTTTCCTTGTGTGTACTTTATGAACTTTGTGGATAAGATTGATTTTAAGACTGTAATCCTTGACTATTTATTTTTATTCATATATTGATTCTCTTTTATCTGCTCGCTGTTCATAATTACTGTTTATTTATCTACTGTGCAGCACTTTACTGACTGAATGCACTTCGAGTTTTTTCTGATTCTTTAGCCTTTGGCTTTTTGTGGTTTAAGTGCCTTTCCTTTTCACTTGTGCTCAGGATTTTTTCCTGATTTTCCTAATGCCCGTATGTTATGTTTTATCTTGTTCTGGTGTACTGATGCCTGCTGCAAAACAAATTTACGACGGGATAACAACAATAAAGTTGGAATTGATGTTGAAGTTAAAATGCTCAACATGAAATTTGGTAGATTATCATGACCATATCTACATACAGAAATCCATAAGTTGCAGGTCTGTAACTGGTTTATTAGCTATTTGTGCGGACAAGCAGGCCAACAAGTGCATCTAAAAGTGGCCAATAAGTGAATTACAACCCACATATTGCAAAATAAGCCGACCCGGTCTTGTGTCTGAAACAGAACGTCTGTCAGTTCATTCAGAATCTGCTCTCTTTGTGACTTCACGATGAGAGTCACGGGTGGTTTAAGGGACGCAGATGCTTTGAGCCTGACCACTCCTCAGTTTGAACAAAAACACCCCAAGGCACAAACAGGTGCATATGTTTATTTGCTCCACCAAGGAGGACACAATGTGCCGGGTATACAGTGGGGCAACATTCTTAGATTTTATGCAGAAATATGAATAAGGGACACCACTTTAAAAGGACCTACTGCGACTCAGCATCTGTTTGCTTGACTTCCTGTTAAAGGCTTGATGCCAAGACGCATCAAAGTTTGTTATTAAGGTCTACATGACCATGCCATGTAATGCATTTCAACAGTTTAAATTGAGTGCCTTGGAGTCTTTTCTTGGTAAATTCATGATTATGTGAGTCCCATTACAAAGAGCATCTCAAACTTTTTTTTGAGTCAAGGAAGTGCTCCTTTATTTGTCTTTTCTTTTCTTTTAGATTATGAGAGTACTCCCTACCCTCTTCTCATTCTCGAAGAAGAGCCATTTTTCCCTCTTCTTGATCACGTTTTACCACTCTTCTTCACATTGAATATGTGGAGCAAATTAAGCAAAACAATGGGACATGTGTTGCCCAGTGTTGAGTGCGCTCATATTTTACATTTATTTTAATTCAGTGTTTACATACAGTAATCACATATTTACAGCAGATTTTACCACACACTGTGCCTCCTATGTCAACAGGATTCATAGTGAAAGTATCACTGAATCATGTTGTAGGCTTACTCATACTGTGCCTTTATTAATAACCATGTTATTATTTGTAGCCATGAGCAGTACCAGAAGAAAGTACAGTGTTGTCTTTCACTATCTGCTCCCTAATGCACCATCTGTTGTGTCACCACAGTGTTTGCGTCAATTGTATCACAGCAATGCTAATGCACAGACCAAATGTTCCTGAAGTATGCATGCATTAAGACTGCAGAGGATGAAAGTTTATCAGTATGCACACAAGAAGAGCTTCTTTAACATCCCTGTTAAAGTGATGCATGCAGGGATTTGCCTCGCTGATGCAAGAGGCTGCTGCTGTGGACGTCACATCGACCAGCATGCCAAGCTCAGGCTGCTTTGTTTTGCTTTCCAGGTGTTGGTAAAACCGCACAAACACACACACACACACTCACAGCTGCTGGGACAGATGTGGTAATAGTGGGATTTGTGTGTACTGAGTCATGTCTGGCAGCTGACTGTGTGCGTGTGTGTCATGACTCTGGGATTCTTCTCTTTGTGTAGGGGTTCAAAGTCTGGTCTCTGGAGAGAATAAAAATATGACAGTTTGTTTCTGTGTTCAATTTAAGAGGAGGGGGTAGACAGAGAAGAGAATAAGAACTACCACGTGGCATTTTTAGGCCTCTGTGAGGCACACACTGCCAGACAATGAAAGATCAGAGCCCGACCTTATACCGCCCATATTTGATTGGTTCATTAAGTCGGAGAGGACATTTGTGAAAAGACACATCAATTTCACAAGCAAGGCATGATCATGAGGCCAAAGGACATTTGACTTTGTCTCTCCAAGATCTTACTAGATTGTCTTTGAGTCAAAGTTTGTGCAAGATTTAAAGAAAATCCCAGAAAGACTTTTGGCTCGTTGTGTTCATGAGCAAGCAGTGGACATGATGCCCAAAAACATTTGACCTATGATCTCCAAAATCTAACAAGGTCATCCTCCAGTGTGAGAAGACAAATGTGAAAATTGACAGAAATCCTGAAAAGCCTCATAAGATTTTGAATTTACAAAAAAAGAAAAGACAAGAAAAACACTATATTGCCAAAAGTATCCACTTGTCTGCCTTCACACATATGAACTTGAGCATCATCCTATTCTTGATCCAAAGGGTTTATATGATGTTGGCCTATCCAGTGCAGCTATAACAGCTTCAACTCTTCAGTGAAGGCCTTCCACAAGGTTTAGGAGTGTTTCTGGGAGTTTTTGACCATTCTTCCAGAAGCACATTTGTGAGGTCAGACACTGATGTTGGACGAGAAGGCCTGGCTCTCAGTCTCCACTCTAATTCATCACAAAGGCGGGTTGAGGTCAGGACTCTGTGCAGGCCAGCCAAGTTCCTCCACACCGAAGTGGCTCATCCATGTCTTTATGGACCTGCTGTGAGCACTGGTGGGCAGTCATGCTGGAACAGGAAGGGGCCATCCCAACACTGTTTCCACAAAGTTGGGAGCATGAAACTGTCCTGAAAAAGTATGAAAAATCCTCACAACAAAAGGAGCTCCCTCCAAGAATTTATATATCAAACAGTGATGTTTTGAGCCATACAGCTCTTCCTCAGACTTGACAAAATGGTTAACTATTAGGAGCGGCCATTTTAAATATAGATAGGTACACAAGTGATCTAACACAGCTGGAATACATCAACAATCAACAAGCATGAACTTGTCCAAATATCTTGGTATGCTGAAGCATTCAGAGTTTTTTTTCACTGGAACTAAGGGGCCAAGCCCAACTCCTGAAAACAACCCCACACCATAATCCCCCCTCCACCAAACTTTACACTTGGCAAAATGTAGTCAGACAAGTACCATTCTCCTGGCAACCTCCAACCCAGACTCCCCCATCATATTGCCAGACAGAGAGGCGTGATTGGTCACTCTTGAGAACACGTCTCCACTGCTCTAGAGTCCAGTGGCGGCGTGCTTTACACCACTGCATCCGACGCTTTGCATTGCACTTGGTGATGTACGCCTTGGATGCAGCTGCTCGGCCATAGAAACCCATTCCATGAAGCTCTCTACACACTGTTCTTGAGCTAATCTGAAGGCCACATGAAGTTTGGAGGTCTGTAGCGATTAACTCTGCAGAACTTTGGTGACCTCTGGATACTATGACCCACAGCATCCGCTGACCTCGCTCTGTGATTTTACATGACCTACCACTTCGTGGCTGAGTTGCTGTCATTCCTAATCACTTCCACTTTGTTATGATACCACTAACAGTTGACTGTGGAATATTTAGTAGTGAGAAAATTTCATTACTGGACTTCTTGCACAGGTGACATCCTATCACGTTACCATGCTGGAATTCACTGAGCTCCTGAGAACGACCCATTCTTTCACAAATGTTTTTAGAAGCAGTCTGCATGCTGAGGTGCTTGATTTTATACACCTGTGACAATGAAAGTGACTGGAACACCTGAATTCAATGATTTGGACGGGTGAGTGAATACTTTTGGCTATATACTGTATCATGACTTGGACCTTTCACCTATGACTTGCAGGATCTAAGCGTTCATTTCTATATCATGCTGGACTTATGTGCAAATTTTGATGGATAATCTTGTGATTTTGAATTCACAAAATTCCTTAAACAAGCAACTAGGAAACATGAGCTTCAATGATATTTACACTTGACCTGTGACCTCCATTTTTAACCAGTTCATCCCCAAGTCAGGTGGCACATTAGTGCAAAGTTTGAAGGAAATTCTTTGAAGTTTTCATGAGATATTGCATTTACAAGCCAGGCTGACCGCAAGACTTCATTACCTTGAGCTTTGGCCTCCAACATCTCTCAGTTTCATTCCTCTATCATGGTGGACATTTGTGCAAAGTTTAATCCCTGCATGCATTCTTGGGGTTTTAGGGCCACAAAACTATATTCCCAAGCAAATATGATAATGACAGTGAGAACCTTTACCCTTTAAGGCATCATTGAAATATTGCATTCATAAACAAGAAACAAGACCTTCGACCTCCAAAATTGAATCAGTTCATCCTTGAATCTACGTGGACCTGTGGGCAAAGTTTTAAGAAATTTCTCTTGAAGATCGACAATTTAAAAGCATAACGACTCCGACCTTGTCTGGTTCTGACATTAAAAGAGAAAAGACTGATATCACTCGCACCGTCCTTCGTGATTGCACACACAGAAACACACAAAATAAATGACTCATCGGTGAGTATGCAAAAGGGCTTTAAGAGGCTCTAATTGCATCTGATGAGAAACGCAAAAATGCCTCTTGCACTGACAAAGAAGAGGGGGAGGGAGACGGAGAAGGAGTGAAACTTCATAGCTCCTGCCATTTCCCTGCTGAACAACGACTTAAATTCCATTAAGTTGTCAAAATTAAATGGTAGATGGCAATGAACTAAACATACATACACTGACTCTTTTCTGAAATAATTACATGCAAGCAGCATAAACTCTTTTTAACAGGTTATCTTGACAAGTGTTCCCGAGAGCTGGCATCCACAGCCCGTGTGATTTGATGGTGACATTTACGTAATTTGAGCGCCGCTTCACCCCTGCGTCATTAAATCCTCCTCGCCAAACCCATTAACACCCATTCTCTGGAGAACTTCGTTTACGCAATGCTCTGCTGTGGCAGTGCCGAGGTGGCATCTTCGCCAAGCATCCCCGCTCGCCTCGCTTCTCTCCTGGCGCCACATGCTGAGCCTAATCCCTCGGTACGGTCGACACGGCGGGGAGGGGGGCACTCTGGGAAGGAGGGTGGCGCTCGGCGAGGCCATCTGGGTATCCCATCTGTAAAGCCGGTTATGGCTGCGACTCTTTCATTCCTGGCAGCCGGCGACGAGCGATTACAAACGATAGGCCCGGATGACAGGGGCGAGAGGCTCCCCAGACGTCTCTGATGACGCCTAGGCATGCTAATAATAGGAGGCTGTTAGAGATGATGAGCTAAGTAACCTGGTTATCAGAAAAAGGTGGAGGGAGGAAGGGACAGAGGGAAGGTGGGAGGCGAAAGTAGGTTGTGTTTAAATACAAAGATGCTGTTTGGTTTTTGTAATGTGTGTTCAGCCTTGATGCTTGATTTACAGAGTGAGCAGCAGGGACAAAACAACAACTTGTGAAGATCTGAAACTTGTCAACACTGCACACCACACATGATTAAGTGATATGAGTCTGTGGGAAGCTCCTGAAAGCGTGTGAAAATGTAAATGTGAAAGATATCAAAGACTGAATTAGGCAAGTTTTGTTTTCTTTAGAATTCTTAAGGTTAGGGATGGGCATTGATAAGACTAGCGATACCAATGTCATTGCTCATTGTGCTTATTTGTTCAACTCTTTATTGATTCCCTTATCAATTCCTGTTGATTTTCAGTAAGGAAAATGGCAGGCCTTCACAGGTGATAGTGTCAAAAATGCCAAACACACTAGCATCTAGTAGGGATGGAGAAAAAAAATCAGTACACTACAGTATCATTTTATTTGAGGTGTATGTTAAATTGATTCATGGCTGCCAGTTATCAATATGTGTAATTGATCCATCCATTCATCATCTATACTGCTAGTCCCTTGTCAGGTGGTGGTGGGGGGGCTGGAGGTGGGGTACACCCGGGACCAGTCAGTAGCCGATCACAGGCCACAAAGAGCGATTGACAACTATTCATGCTCACACTCATACCTAAGGGCAATTTGGAGTCACTGATCAACCTATGAGCATGTTTCTTGGTCTGTGGGAGGAAGCCGGAGTGCCAGGAGAGAACCCATGCATGCACGGGGAAAACATGTAAACTCCACACAAAAAGGCCCTGACCAACCCAAGGATGGAACCAGCAATCTTCTCGCTGTGAGGCACTTGCACAACCTTTCCACATAACCAAAGTAGCTGTAATTGGATATATTCCTAACTTGTCTCTACTCTCTACATGACCAAACTAGGACTGATTGGATTAAGCCGCTGTCAAACATTTTAGTCTAGTTTTTATCTGTTGACAAAAATGTCAGTTAATTTAGTTTTAGTTTTTGGCAATGTACACTTGCTTTTATGTAGTTACTGTCTAGTTTTCGTCAGGGGAAAAAAGGTTGTTGATGAAAACTATGACGAAAATAATTAGTCGACAAAATTAACACTGGTTGAAACATGGGCACAAACAGGTCCTATGATCATTATTGGCATTAATGGAGAGATGTCAGAGTGATGGCTTACTGCCTCTGAAGAAGCGTTTCAGAGCAGTTTTGGGGGGTAAGTGCCTTGCTCAAGGGCATTTTGGCAGTGCACACACTGCAAAAACTCAGATCTAGGCAAGCGTGTTTGTCTAATTTCAGGTCAAAAATATCTTAAACACTTATTTTAATTCTTACGTACTCAACAAGTCCAGATAAATATCTACTACAAGGAAAAAAAAGCAAAAAATAAGGTACTGAATTGCTTATAATAAGAAAAAAAAAGTAAAGTTATACTGAGTGAGGGTCTTAAATTCAGCTTTAGTAATTACTCTGGATAGAACATTTCATTTTAAGACAACTTTCAAGGTAATTTGTTTTGCCTCATTGGCAGATTATTTAACTTACTACATCATCTCAGGCCTTATTTTTAGTTTTCATATCTTCAAATAAGATGTTTATCCAGACATGTCAGGGAAATGTGTCTTAAAATAAGGCTACTGAGATTTTTTGGACTCGAAATTGTACAAATACTCTCACCTAGATCTGAGTTTTTGTAGCTCAGGTCAGCTGGCACCTCTCCAGCTACCAAACCAACATCCAAATATGGTTTGGTCGAGACTTGAACCAGTCACCCTTCAGTCCCAAACCCAACTCCTACCAGACTGTGCTACTGCCGCCCCTTTATTTGGTATTCTCAAGAACCTTCTCAAGTGCTCCAGACACACCATCACCATCAGTACAATGATGCTCTCTGACCTTTGTTCTCCTGAGCCATTTGTAGCGCCTGTAAGGATGTCTGTGGACTGATCTCCAGCTGGCACACCAGGACTTTAGCTTGTCCGATGGTTGGGAGGGCTTTCTGCAGTTCCTCACTGCTCAGCAGCATGTTTGCACCGGACACAATCACGATGGCATTCTCACCTGCAACAGACACAAGAGGGAAAGTAACCAGGCTCGTCCCATATACAAGCTTCTGCCGGCCCGGGTTCGAATCAAGCCTGTGGCCAGTTTGCAGACTGTCTTCCCCCTACTCTCTTGCCCCCTTTCACAAGCCACATACACACACACACACACCCACACACAAAAAAAACTGCCCTCCTACTGTGAGAGGATATTTGAGAATTGGAAAATGATGCATCCATATGATATAAATCTAAGGGAAAGATGGGCAGACAAAAGCCCCGTCTCCACCAAGTGGTCCGGTATGGATCGGCACAGTTTGGCTCAGGCCGGATCGGTAAAGCCTGATCCTGGTCGCATTTCCACAGCCAGCCGTACCCTACTTGGTAGGTGGCGTGTAAGCCGGATGCCGATAGCATGACGTCATAGCAGCGCGACACAGTGTACCCAGCTATTAAATACAACAAAGAAGAAAACGCGACACAGCAAACAAAGACGAAACGAAGTCACGAAGTCACGAAGACGAGTGGAGATTTAATTTATGGCGGGGCTGTGTTGTTCTTTATTACCGCTGTCGCACGGGAAGTGACATCTCCTTCGACCAATCAACGGGCTGCAGTGTTTCTAGCTCCAACTTCTGGGGTCGGATCGGTATGCTTGGCACCCCAACAGAAGGGTCCCAAAAAGTACGGTTCGCTTATAAGAGGTCTGGTCCCGGTTTTAGGCTATGGAAACGCCACAAAAAGCGAGCCGTACCGAGACGAACTGAACTGAACCCTCTGATGGAAACGAGGCTAAACAGTAAATTAGTCTAAAAGACTAAAGCATTGAAACAATCAGCGATTTATCTGAAAATGTTTTTTTTTACTTCTCACAACTACATAAGGAAGAAATGTAATTTGGGGGGACAGGGTCATGAATGGAATATCTTCAAATAAAACAAACTGTTGGGAAAAACATTTCACTTTCCTTAAAAAATACATAATATGTTATTTAAAGCCACCAGGAATGTTTATTCAAGCATCAAACTGGTATGAAATATGTCAGTGGTTAAATAGCAACAAAGGTAAGACCTTCAGATGATTTGGAAAAAAACTAGATGACAAAACAAAAGGGGTGATTTTTCCAAAGAGAGGACCTACAAGCAAATTCCTTCAATACAATAAACTTCAGAGATACAAACCTCAATTCCAATGAACGTATAAAACGTAAGTAAAATATAGTACAACAATTTGCAAATCCTTTTCAACCCATATTCAAATGAATACCCTAAAAAGACAAGGTATTTAACGTTCAGACTGATAAACTTGTTTTGTTTTTTTTTCAAATATTCACTCATTTTGAACTTGATGCCTGCAACATGAGGCAACAAAAGACTGGGAAAGTTGAAGAATGCTCAAAAACATCTGTTTGGAGCATTCGACAGGTGAACAGGAACTAGAGACAAATGAGCTTCACAAGTAAGGATGGGCCGAGGTCCTCAAGTTCATGAACAACTGTGTGAGAAAATAGTCCAACAGTTTAGGAACAAAGATTCTCAACACAACTGCAATGGAAATTCGGGATTTCATCATCTACAGTCCATAATATCAAGAGATTCAGAAAATCCAGAGAATTGTCTGCATGTAAGCGGAAAGGCCAAGAACCAATACTGAATGCCTGTGACTTTTGATCCCTCAGGCGGCACTGCATTAAAAACTGACATCATTCTCCAAAGGATGTCACCACATGGGCTCACGAGCACTTCAGAAAACAACTGTCAGTTAACACAGTTCACAGCTACATCTACAAGTGCAAATTATATCTCTACCATGAAAAGTGAAAGTCATTTATCAACAACACCCGTAAATGTTTAAAGACAGGTTTTCAAGCAACATATGCCGCCACCCAAGGAACGTCTTTTTCAGGCACGTCTCCGCTTATTTCAGCAAGACAATGCCATGACACATTCTGCAGGTGTTACAACAGCGTGGCGTTGACGTAATAGAGCCTCCAGACCTGCCTCCAATTGAAATGTGTATGAAGCACAAAATAAGCAACAGAAGTTGTGCATAAAGCAAGAATGGGAAAGAATTCCAGCTACAAAGCTTCGTCAGTTAGTGTCCTCAGTTCCCAAATGTTTATTGAGTGTTTTAAGGAAAGGGGATGTAACATGGTGGTAAACATGACCCTGTCCCAGAATTTGTGAATATTTTGTAGGCATCAAATTCAAAATGAGTGAATATTCACAAAAGACATGCAGTAAAAACAGGAATTGGAAATAATTATATACTTTTTTTATTCACATTTCACACAACATCACAACTTTATTGGAATTGGGACTTTTATTATGACATCCCGGTGAGTTTAAATAATACAGGTTTAATCAATGTTACTCCTCAAAGGATATAAAATCAGATGAGGCAAATGCCTTCATTGAATTGTTTCTCCATTTTGGAACAATGTTCTAGGTCTTATGTAGGACTGGTTAGATTGTGAGACCCGTTATGTGTCTGGGTACTAAACAGTTGTCTCAGGTTTTAATAAGTATTCATTTGGAGTCTCTGCCTCCGGCTTGATAGTGTGTGCTATGATACTGTAATGATGTTGAAAAGATTAAAAAAAACATGATTGTGAACATTTTGAAAGTAGAAATCATGTCAAAAGCTGGATGCCTGCTAGAATGAAGTGGAAAAAAATGATTTGACCAAAGAGAAATGGGACAAATGACCAGATATAGCCACATGGTCTCTACTGCTAAATCATTTACACACAGTATATTACAGTTTTTCTCCATTGGTTTGGCTCATTTCTTGAAACAGAAATTACATTCTCAAAACTCTAAGATCATTTGGCACAACAGTCTTACAGTTCAGCACAACACCATAGCTCACTTGCAAAAGCACATATCTCTCCCAAAACTGTTCACTCGTGCTTCAAAACTAAATTCCTTTCCCTATAAATAGTCAGTGCCTCCAAAAATGCATGGATCCTTCTCAATTGCTTTGGCTCATTTCTTGAAACAGAGCAGGCGTTCTAAACACTCTTGATACTTTTGCCAAAATAATCTGGATGGTTCAGCACAACACCATGGATCACCTGCAAACGCTCATATCTCTCCCAAAACACTTCACTCATGTGTCAAAACTAAATTCCCCTCTCATGTAAATAGTCAGTTCCCCCAAAATGCATCTTCCCTTTGGCATTGTGTAAGCACTGCAGGTCAAAATGTTGAGATGTTTTGTCACTATGGCAAAGGACCATTGAAATGTCCCTCATGTCCACCTTCAGTCTGAGCCCAGTCCTTTATTGACAATGGTTACTGTAGTAGTTTTTTTTTGTCTAGCTAACAGAATACAATTGTGTATGAAACTGGAGAAAAAAAAAGATTTTACAGTAAGAGCAGCCAAGGTTTGACATCACACATTGTACTCACACTGCCAAGGAAGTGGTAACCATTATTACAGTTTATCCAATTGCTAAAACACAGTTTTGCAAACTAGGCTGGTTTTATCAAAATACTTACCTAAGACAATTCACAAAACCACACACCCAAACTTCAAAATACCTCATATGTCCTGCAAAATGAAGCACAGCAACCAAAACTACATATAGTATTATCAAAAACAAACTTTTTAACCAAATGGCACACATTTCATTCATATGACCACATTTTTGTCTAACCAGCTACATACTGGGGCAGATTGAAAAGCACTCTCATCTTTATTATGCTTTGGCTTTATACTACGTAAAAAAGTTCAAATTCTAGAAAATCCTTCAGAATGTTCACATGCATAGAAATATTTGCAGGTATACACACAGACTGTTAAAACATTTATTTTTTTATTTTTCACCTATCAGACCTATGAGACATGTACTAAGACATTTGCAATTTGACGAAATGAATGAGAAATACAATTCTGTTGTGAACAATTGCCAAGTGGTTTGGAGGTTTGTCCATGTAATTTTGAGAATGTAATTTCTGTTTCAAGAGATGAGCCAAACCAATGGAGAAAAACTGTAAGTCAGTGGTACTAAAAAATGTAGGTACTCTTTGAGTGCTTACTTATCTGTATAAACTCAGAAAACTATAATGTTTGGGGTGTGCTTTTATTGAAACAAGAAAAGTGAGAACAAATATTAAAAACAGATGTGATTCAGTTTTGGGGATTAAGTTTTGGAATAAGCTCAGTGATGGGCCTTTCTGTGTGAAGTTTGCATGTTCTTCCCCTGCATGCGTGGGTTCTCTCCGGGCACTCCGGCTTCCTCCCACAGACCAAAAACATGCTCATTAGGTTAATTGGTCACTCTAAATTGCCCTTAGGTATGAGTGTGAGCGTTAATGGTTGTCTGTCTCTATATGTTGCCGGTTCAGGGTGTACCCCGCCTCTCGCCCAATGACAGCTGGGAGAGGCTCCAGCCCCTCTGCAACTCCGACAGGGATAGTCGGTATAGAAAATGAATGAATGAATTAAAATGATGTAAAAAATCTTTTGAGGTTTAGAAAAACTCTACAACGTAAAATAAATACCGCTTATAATGTATATTGACTATTTAATATTATTATTCAAGTTGAACAATTCATGTATTTTCTTAATATATTGGAAGTTTTTAGATTGTACATAATAGAGCAACAATAAAGCACAAGCTTCAGCCTTTTTCAATTATTGACAAATGTGTTAAATGATTGTATGTAACCAAACAAAATAGAAACACCAAAAAGCATGTTTCTATATATGTATATATATATATGTATATATATAGATAGATAGATACACACACACATACATATATGTGTATATATATGTATATATGTGTATATATATATATATATATATATCTATATATATATATATATATATATCTATATATATATATATATATATATACATATATATATATATATATATATATATATATATATATATATATATATATATATATATATATATATATATATATACATATATAATAAAATATATATATATATATTTTGGAAATGTGAATCACATTTGCTCTTCTTTCTGCTTGACCATTTAATTTAAGTAAAAATGTAACAGCAGAACAGATTATAAACCTCCGCTCTCTTTGTATTTCAGGAGAAGAGATGGAGAAAGGAACATCCAGAGGAGCTGACTGAAAATGTACTCATCTTTCAACATGAGCTAATATCTGGCTTTAGATAGTACTTTATTATTTTATGTCTATAATTTATTGGCATCACTTTTTATTCAACTCTACCTTCTATTTCACATCATCATGTTTGATTTTCGGTTCTGACCATTTATTCATATTTTTTCTTACTGTGTAATTTTTATCCTTTTTAAATGCCTTACAAAATTAGGTTTTGTAATTAATCTTTTTAAATGTTTTTCTTTATTATTTCTTGTTTTTTATTTATGCTTTTAATATTTTACCTTTTGGTCTCTTATTATTCTATCATAAATGTTGATTTTTATTACTATTTTATTGAATTTAAATTGGTATAACTTAGCCTCAAACCCCTTTTGACTTCCTACCTTCTCCCTTTTCACCAGTTTATCAATCACTTTTTCAGCTCTCTCATAAATCACCTTAAACTACAACCAAATTTGTATAAAACATGAATAAAGTTTGTTTGATTAACTCTACTGTATGTCTTTGAGCTAAACTACTGAAAGTGATCTGGAGAACTGTCACCTGTCCAACAGTTTTTATGAGTTCAAAAGAGGGTTACAGCAGGTTAGGACGTCAGGATTGTGAACATGGTTTGGTACACTTACAGATTTGTGTACGTTGATGTGTGCATGTGCATAACTGGGGATTACACACTCCCCTCAGCCGTGGTGAGACAAAGACGGCTTTGAATGCATGAGCATACAGCGTGTGCTCAGAAAGGTCTCTGCGAGTGAGAAGCGAAGGAAATCTGCTCTTGTAGCACCAGAAGTATTGATGTACTTTGTCTTGTATGTGTGAGAGAGCCCATTTTTAGACCTTTTAAAGAGCTTTTAGGATCTCTGCAGGCTGTCATAAGAAGGCAGTAAAAGCTTTTACCTGCACTGTTAACAATGATGGAGGCTGCTCCTGTGGCTGCATCCGAGGTCTGCCCTACAAAATCTGGCACAAGCAGAAAAGATTAAAGGTTCACATTATACACTATTTGTCCTTCCTGCAAAAGGAAATCTAATGCATCTGCTTGGGAGTGTAGCATAAAATTGAGACAAAGCTTTATCCAAAAATATCCTTGAAAAACACAACAAATAAACAAAAAAACAACATGTCAATTCCTCAGAGTGTGATGGTTCAGGCAGCAGTGTTTTGGCTGAAAAGTTAACACAAACATTTTTGTGGGGCTAAACTTTTTGAAATAACCTTTAAAAAGAAATCCTCATGCTTCACTCCTTGCTGACTACAAAAATAGAGGGAATATATATATATCCAAAGGCCTTAAGTAGCTGAAAAGATTGCACCAATACAGACTAAAATAACATTGCTCTAATACTGAACTTGCATGCATCATGGAAATGGTAACCAAATTGGCATACAGTGCAAAAAGCCCTCAGTCCTACCTGTGTTTACACCATTGTCCTTGAAATTCTGAATGTAATTGTCTCCAAAGAAGTCTTTACCAACCTAGAAAAGATTTAAGGCAAAACAATAACAACAAAGAGGGTGTCAAGCGGGGTCAGACTTGGTTAGCGGCAACTTTTGAAAAGTGGTATACTCAAACCTCAGTTGGGTTGGATTTTCGTGTGCCCTGCCAGCATACTGGCATGGTGCCGCCGCCGAAAATGTGAACAAACGAACACACAAAGTCAACAAACGCACACACACGCAAACACACGACCAGCTGCGCCAAGCCTTCAAGACACGATAACCCCGCCTCGCCGCCTCTTCAGGCCCACCTCGCTTTTCGTTCTCCTTCCCTCCTTCCCCTCTTCCCCTGATCCGCACAGGGATGTCCACATCTGTAGCTACTTTGGGTTGTGGAAGGGGTCCCCACCTTGCCCCGAGGCGCCTACTTCGAACCCACGCTTTCCAAAAAACGTGCCAAATCGCGGGCACTTCTAGCTGCCTGATAATGGGTTGGGCTGGTATTGGCTGCTTGGCCCCAATCTCTTTGAAGAGCGGCCTTCCGTCTTGGATGTTTTTGACAAGCCCGGGTTTCTATTTTTGGGTTCTCCCCATGCCCGGAGAGCTCCTCCCGCACTGGGTTGTTATCGATCGGGCCTCTTTGTTCTGAAAGAGGTGGGGCTTCGCTGCTTTTGTGCTCAGGTTGAAAGGCCACTCTCTGCTTACTGATTGGAGACTCGGGGTTGCATGGTATGGGAATAGGCTTTTTTGAAGGCGCGCAAGCGTGGGTGGGCGTATGCATGTTCTATTGTATTGATCAAGAGAAAATGAGGCTTAGAGAGTTGATGTTGTGAAATGACTGAAGTGTGAACGATGCCATAAGGTTTTTGGGAGTTGTTAACTAGTTGCTACGGAAGATGATTGCTGATTATGTGTACTGAGTAAGACGTGGGTGAGCCAAAGGTTGGAGAAAGAGACAGAACTTTTTTTTTCTGTCATGCACATATTCATGAAAACAAACACAGCAACAACAACAACAGAGCTGTGCTTGCCTGTAAACTTGACTTCACTGTCTTACCTTGCAGACCATGGCAGTTTTAGCTCCTAGTCTTGCAGCCTGTATGCACTGGTTGGCCCCTTTCCCTCCAAACCCAATGAAGAACTTGTGGCCATGGATAGTTTCTCCAGCTTTGGGAAGCCTTGGTGCCTGACTGGAGGTAAAAAAAAAATAGACAGAGTATGAGAAAACAGCTTCACATGACACTTAATGACCTCTGACCCCTAATTTAGGTCTCTGCCTTTAAAATACATGCCCATTTTTAATAAAGTATACCTCTGTATCTGCAAGACCTATTTAAATAATGAAGCTTTCATAATGAAGAGGACAGTGGTGAGCTTTGTTCAGATGTATATGTATCAGTATATGTGTGACCGAAAAAGAGTAAATGAAGGTGGCAGGGAACTTTGTCTCCACCTGTAAAGAAAAATAATTTTACAATGTTTATTTCCAAGAAATGATGTGGATGTGGCTTCAAATCTTTAGCAACCAAAGACAAAAACTGCCATTAAGATTTTCTAGTCAGAACAAAACTAAAAAGTTTTATTTCAGTGTTAAGAGGTGAAATTTGGCCCCCAAAAAAAGACTGAATCAACGTTTTTCAGGTAACAAAATATATGCTGCCATCTACTGGTAAAAGAAATTATTTTAGATCAATAAATTCACTGAAATGTCACTGTACTTTTTATTATTTCTTACTATTTTTATTATTTACTATTTATTTCTTAATTCAATTTTAATATATTGTGTTTGGTAGGGCCATCACAATAGACCGTAATGGACGATGGCTGTCCTTTAAAGAAAATTAAATGATCACATCGAGCTGAAAATAGGCATACGGTAAAACCTGTGACTTTGTTTCACAATTAGGGAGCAGCTCAACCTTCCAGTCATGTAACGGGTAAAGCAGCGCAATTGAGGGAATTCTCTGACCCAAAATTAGCAGCAGGTTAGTGTGAGTGCCTCACAGCAAAATGATTTCTGGTTCAACTCCAGTGTCCACCACGGTCTTTCTAAGTGGAGTTTGTATGTTCTCCCCATGCATGCGTGGGTTCTCTTGGGGCACTCCAACTTCTTCCCACGGACCAAAAACATGCTCATTAGGTTAACTGGTTACTCCAAATTTCCCTTTGGTGTGGGTGTGAGCATGAACGGTTGTCTGTCTCTCTATGTGGCTCTGCAATTGGCTGGCGACCAGTTCAGGGTGTACCTCGCCTCTCGCACAATGTCAGCTGGGATAGGCTCCAGCTCCCACAACCCCAAAAGGGATAAGCTGTAAAGATAATTGATGGACGGATTAATTTGACAATTGAAAAATCTGATATCATGACAGCCCTGGTAAGTAGCATTATATTGCTAGCAATGTCTGGTTAGGGGGACCATTTATGGTCTTTTTAAATATTTTGGGAATTGAGTTTGAATCAGGTAAAAATGGTTTAGAGCATGTAGTTGAGTTTGTTCTGCATAATTAAATATGCATACATATGTTTGTCAAAGATCAGTGTGCTCTTTGATTAACTTACTTCAAGAACGAATTGGGCTTTATCAGAACCTAAAGGGTTAAGGTTGATGAATCATAACAGTTTTTTTTCCTTAAGGTAAAGCATGGCTTGGATTTTTGAATTGACTTTTTTTTGTCAATCCAACAGTCCAGCACATAAAAGTTTTGAAATGTTGCATCAAACTTAAAAAAACAGTTTTATTTGGCTTTGTGAGTCTTCCACAGCGAAACCAAGGGGGGTTGGAAAGTGTCAAAATGTGAAAATAACCCTTCAGGGCCAAATCTCTTTCTGGTTAAGCTTTATTTATCACTGGAAAATGTGCAAAAAACACAAACAGGAGGTTTCTGTGGAGTCTGCAGAGGATTTTATCTTTTGGTCTTACAGAGGTATTTCACAGAAAGGTCACCAACACGGAAACACTGCTGGAAAGAATTGATCATGCGCATGTTTCCCAACAAGACGGCAGTATTTAGAATCACTGACAGAACACAGGGCTCACAATAGCCTCATCACCAAGCACTCCTGATATTCTACCCAGACATTCAGTCAGCTATGCCCATGCAAGTTGCTCCCAATTTTGCAAATGATGCAACCAGCAAAGCCAGCATAGATGTCTCAACTTGACACCAGCTGCACAAGTAATGGCTGACTCATCATCAGGGTTTGGTGAAGTCCTCCTTCCCCCCTCAGGGTTGATTCGCCACAGGTGGGTGCCATCAGGAGGAGCTGTCTGTTCCCTGATTCTTTCAATGGCAGAGGCAGAGTGGGCGGTGAGTAATATGGGGGAGAGACAGACAGCTTCACACTGTACGTCAGAACACCGTGGTCTGGCCCCGGGCCAACGCTGCCCCAGGCGGGAGGGTTTGCGGACTGCTAAATGTTGTCATAAACTTGTTTTTCACCCTGTTGTTGCTCTTTTTTAGACTTGCGTTCGTGTGAGTTTGTTTGTGGCAGGTGTGCTATTACTGTAAGTTCACTCAATCCCAGGATTTCCAGTAAGCGGGACGCTGGTGGCAAACACTGGAGGCTGTTGTAAAATGCTGCTGTTTTCGCGCCGCTGTGTGAAAACATTAAAATGCCCAGAGCTATAACAGGATGCAGGGTCAGTGAGGCTGAAATGTGGTGAGAAGCAAATGGGACAAAGGACAAGCACATGTTAATACACATGCACACGCACACATTACCTATTCTAGCTGTTCCAGCTGTCCAAGTAAATTTTTCCCAACTGTGTCACAGCGGTGTGACTATGTGAAAAAAGAGCTCTCAGCACACTAACTTGAAAATTATGAGGAAGTGTAGGCTATTGTTGAGCAGTCCTAGTTGTTGCAACCATAACACATTATTTAAAGGGGACATATTATGCAAAAATCACTTTTTGAAGGCTTTTAAACACATTTTTGGGTATTTGGCTTTCCTCCCAGCCCACAAATTGTGAGAGTAGACAACAAAACCTGTATTTAGCAGGCTGTATGAATGTAAACTCATGGTACTTGCAAGCTGTTGAGTTTGTGGATAAACAGTTACTCTACCTGAGTATCCCCACCCCTCGGCTTGAGAAGTTTTTTTGCGAAGTGCCACCATTGTTGTTTTTACTGTTAGCGAGATATAAGCGTACACCATGTCTAGACTCGAAACCTATCACTGCTCGGTTGTCGGCTGTAAACAGCCACATATATTTTCACATGTAGGCTACCAGCCTCGGAGGACCAAAGGGCCCAGTGGATTAATTTTATTTTGAAGGGAATTAGGCAGCTACAGTCGGCTAAAACCTGTGCGCGTGTGCCAGTCACTTCACAGCCAACTGCTTCTTCAACTTCAGTCAGTTCAACACAGGACTGGCAACTAGACTTTCCGGGCTCAGTACCAACAATCCGTCGCCAAACCTGATGATGGAAATGTGAGTATTTTAATGCTGTGTAGTTTTTATTTTGCTCATTGCTATGAGCTAATGCTAACAGCAGGGGGAAGTGAACCAGAAGTAACTTCACATGTTCGTCAATGTTCACATTTCTTGTTGAAAGTCTGAAGGATAAACTTGAATGTATGAGTATTCTTATATTAGTCAAGAGGAGTTTAACAGTTGGCTAAACATAATCAGTCCTTTACTCACACCATTACTCCTCCGTTTCTGCTAACGTTAGCCTGGAAGGTAGGCTAAGTCGCGGCTGTGTCCCACTGCAGTGACTAGGCCAAGATTAGCATGTTGTGTGTTAGCCTGTTATGTTTGGGGGAAAGGAGCTTCGCTGTTATCTGGTAACTGGCATGAATTTGCAGTTTGTGTGTGTTCAGGATCGTAATGTTAAGTCCCCGTATGTTACTGTGTTGGCCGCGGCTCTGCTCAGACTCATTAACATATGAAGGCGACCGCCCTCAAAACCAGCCGTTCCGAACAGAGGAGTTATGCGAGCATGGAAAGAATGCAGCTGTGCTGTGAACCCCTTTTGGTACATTTGTTTATAGGAAAAAGAAAACTTTCTATATGAACAACTGAAGAGAAACTTATCCTTGATAGGGACGTACATTTTATGAATTTGTCTGACACTGTACAGTTTTGTGTGTTTTAAAAATATCAAACTTATATGACCTTTTTACTGTATAATACCAATCTGCATACTTATATTGTCATACACATTATAAATGGGACAGCTACTGTGCTGGAGGAGAGACAGCTATGTCATTGCTGTGGGTGTGACTTTTTGTCTCTTTATGCTGATCTGCAGAAAATAAAAGTTCAGATCCTGATTCCTGTGTGCCCTTGTCTGTACCAGCAACCATCTTAAATCTACTACACTGGTTCCAAATATTGATACACTTCTTTAGTCAGTTCTTTAGTCAGATTTCTCTGTTGATTAAGCACAGTAATACTTCATGATTTCTTACAGCAGTGCCTGTGAGATAAAAGAGGATAATGCAAGCAGAGGTTGAAGAAGAATTGGACTGACAGCGACTGACTGAAAATATGGGAGTAACTCACCTTTTTTAAATTACAAAGAAGTTAAAAAAGAAAAACAAATATATGCTGGGACCAGTGAAAATATGAAAGATAAACCCCAGGGGTGCCAGCTCTAGTTATCTCCACCAAGGAGGTTATGTTATTGTCTGTGCTTGTTTGTTTGTTAGTAAGATTACGCAAAAACTACTGGATGGATTTTGCTGAAATTTTCAGGAGATGTTGGTATCGGCCAAACTTAAAAATTATTCGATTTTGGTGGTGATCCGGATAACTGTCATCAGTGAACAATTGTTTTTGCTCATTAACTGCCTAACTAATAATGATATCAAAATGATTCCAAGTGCTAAGTGTGGGTTTTCCAGGTCAATGAATCATATTATGATGGTTACTTTATCATGGAACTATTGCTTATAGATGTAACAGCAATGTGTGAGCTACCTAGGCGGAGGTTTGCGCTCTCCGAGTGCTTTCTAGTTCAAGAATGCTATGGCTTTCATACCAGGTGCATGTGTGCGGTCCCTTGTGGCTGCATCTCCCTGCTGTCACAGCTCTATCTCTCCATGTACCGTAATTTCTCGATTATAACACGCACTCGTTTATAACACAAACTCCATATTTTCACAATTTTTGCCTGGAAAAACACTGTACTTGAATATGACATGCATCCAAATTTTACCTTAAAAACACCTTAAAAATTACCTATATTCAAAGGTTTAATCAATTAAATTTCAGTGTTTTCACAACAAATACACGATTTTCTCTCTCAAACAGATGCATAAACACCTTTTGCTTCACGCATGTACAATTACTCGATTTCTGCCCGAGTCTGCTCAGTTGTAGTGTACCGACCAATCAGAGAGCAGCTATCAACATGTCTTCAACCAATCACAGCGCAGCTATTTTGCGCTCCCTTGCTCACAAGATGGCAAAGCCCTGTTTTTGCCTGTATTTTCGCAGAGAAAGAGAACATTTCGACTTTTTGTATCAGATGTGTTGCAATCTCGTTTGCTTGTACTCGTGTATAGTATGCACCCGAAAAATTACAGCTTATTTAAAAGCAAAAAATGTGACTTAAAATCGAGAAATTATGGTATGTCACTCCAATAATGCGCTTCTATTAAAAGTTTAGGAAAAACCACAATAAATCTCCCCACAAGGAACCTGATTCACTGAAATCTGAGCTGGAAAACCTGCAGAAAAAAAGCAATCTGATGACCAAGGGGAGTTTCTCAGAGGAGGCAAACCAAAGCTTTACCTGTAAGAGGCACAGACAGTAAGAGTAAATGGATGGTTTCTCTGGGACATATTCTACCAGTGTGGACACACCTGTTTGAATAAGGTCCATATGTTTCTCTAATTTTTTTCTTTTTTTTCAGTCTGTTTTGGCAAAGAAATGCACGACTCGCATAAAAAAATGGCAAAGCCTCCTACTCTCGAGATTCGCGGGAGCTCATGCTTGCAATCTGAGAGCTCTTGTTAGTTGATACAGGGTAATTGTCAGCAATATATATATATATATATATATATATATATATATATATATATATACATATATATATATATATATACATATATATATATATATACACATATGTATATCTCCTTGGGGATACGTGTATCGATGCGGATTCTATAGAATCGATATCACGGATTCTATAGAATCGCCTCAATGTTACTCAGTTGTTGTCAGTACTCTTTGGGTAATGTTAACAATGGCACAGTTCAAAGTAGAAGCCAAGCCACATGATGAAGCACATGCTCCAAATCTGAACTTACATCTACCATCTTTGAGGACCTGAATTTAACATTCTTACATTGTAGAGTCATTTAAAACTCACCCTTTTCCTTTGTTTTCTTTGCAGGAATTCTGTTACAAGTGTAGTCAATATTCACAATTTACGTCGGGATACATATCATATCATGACCTCAGTGTCGGGTATTGTATCGTATCGTATCGTATCGTATCATATCGTATCGTATCGTATCGTATTGTATCGTATCGTTAGGTTGCTGGAAATACTCAGCCCTAGTGTGAGACTACCCTAAGGGCCAACTGCGTGTGCCACAGAGACCGACTTCACAGGCTGTCAGTTTAATTTTTGGGTGAGGGATGCATCATGCTGTGGGTGACACCCTGACTGTAACCAGTTCTTTAAGGGATAAGTTCGGTTTTTTGACACCTGGACCTTATTTTTAGGATTAAATACGCTCGTAGACTCACCCAGACAATTTTGGCGGAGCTCGGAGCCGTTTTTGAGCAATTTAGATCCATCCGACGGCATTTTTTCTCATGCCGTAGTAGCAGACGGGGCCAGAAATCGAAGCCCCTAAATTAGACATTATCTGCTGCGAAACTCGCTCATTTCAGCTACATTTTATAAATGAATGGCCAGTGTTATCACCATGTCAGCTCAACTTTGTTGTTATGGTCATCCGGGGCTTTACAAGGATGGGTAACTTTTGGTGACGTCATAGACAGAGCGCAGCTGAGTAGAGCCAGTGTTGTTGCTAGGCTACACGGCTACAAGGCTATTTTTGTGCAACATGGCGGAATATTTATCCAATGTAGAAGTGTCTGATGACGACTTTGAGTATAATGGATGCCCGTATCGTTTTGAGCCAGAATATACCCACGAGGAGCTATTTGAAAGGAGGATGCAGAGGGAAAGAGCCGAACAGCTGGCCAGAGAACAAGCAACCACTGTACGTCCGTGAATGGGGGCTAACTGGTGGTGTTGTTGTGGACGTTGCACGGCAAACACAACAGAGGAGGAGTGCCTTTGCTGCTCAGAGTGGGACCTGAGACCAGAGGAAACACGTATTGATGCCCCCCAAAATACGATTTCTGGCCCCGTCTGCTACTACGGCATGAGAAAAAACGCTGTTGGATAGATCTAAATTGCTCGAAGATGGCTTCGAGCTCTGCCAAAATTGTTTGGGTGAGTCTACGAGCGTATTTAATCCTAAAAATAAGGTTCAGGTGTCAAAAAACCGAACTTATCCTTTCAGGGTAGGAGCAGAAACAAGGCAATGAGACACAGCTTTCTTTAAAAAATAAGAGCCACCACAGTGCAGAGAACTAGTGCTTTACCTTGTTAAAAATGCTCCTAGTATAAAACCACTTCACATCATATCACATAGAGCATAGAGCTGCTCAACAGAACATTGGGTTACACTAAAAAATCTTACATATTTTGGAGATATTAGCCTTTTTTATTCAGGCAAAAGTGCCACAACAAAGCTCAACCATTTCACCTTGAGACATTCACATTATTACACCAGGAAGGAATATCTGTGTTTATTCACTGTGTGATATGACTTGGATGAAAATTATGAAAACAACTTGAAAAGTCAAAGCTCTTTTAGCTGCAATGAGAGAAAATATGGCAGATGAACTCCAGTTTGAAGAGTTAAAGTCACTCTCAAGGGTTAAATATGTGTGCCATGGAGACCTTCTTCTCAGACTGCCTTTTCTACTGTAATTTACAAGTGCGTAACACTTTTGGTGATGCAGCGACTTTAACCAAGAGTTATACCACTATGAGGAAATGAAAGCAGACCTGCTGTTTTTTCAACAAGCCAAATTCTCTTAATCTTTTGATGATTTTATGGGCAGTTGATGTTGAAATCTTTAAATTCCTTAAAACTGAGTATTTGCTCATGCAGTTGGTCACAAAGTGGTGAACCTCGCCCCTTCTTTGCTTGTTACTGACTGTGCCTTTCTGGGATGCTCCTTTTTTACCTTAAGATGACACTCCCTTGTTTCCAATCGACCTGTTGACATGTGGAAAATTTGATAAGATGTTTTTTGAGCATGCCTCAACTTTTAAAGCGGCTTTTTTGGAACACGTTGCAGACACCAAATTCAACATGAGTGAATATTTGCAGAAAAAGAAGTTTGTTTGAACATTTAATATCTTGTCTTTGTAATGTAATTAACAGATCATAGGGTGAAAAGGATTTGCAAAATATTGTATTTGTTTTTTTATTTATTTACGCAATGTTCCAACTTCAAATTGAAATTTGGGTTAGTCACAAAATATCAGCCTACTTTGAGCTCAGAGTTCTTCACATTATTTCTCATTTGCTCAATCAGTCACACGTTTGCCTGCCTGGGACATTGTTATAAACACACCAAAGAGCTGTTCTTTAAACTTTGCTGAAATCTTTAGTCCAGCTCAAGGATAAAGTGATTGGGTTCTGGAGGTCATAGGTTGAGATCATTTGGTCTTAACATCGTCCTTGCTTGTGAATGCTATATCTCAAGAACCTTGAGTCTGGTAACAAAACATCCATCCATCCCTGAGAGAAATAAGAATCACACTGCTGATCTCGCACCTCTTCTTGAGGTGCTACAGTAGTTTCTCTGAAAGGCTATTGTGAACCTCACAGAGGCATTTATCCTCCAGCAGGAAGGCCTGGTTTCATACCACTTCAAAGAAAGCTCACTGCATTAAGTGCTTGGTTTAGGATTGTGTTTCAATCCATTTATTTTGATAACTATCTTAGTAAACCCTAATTCTACCTTATTTAGTCACTAATGCCCTTTATTTAATGGTTATCTTCTGTCATATAGCTCTAATGCATGTTATTACACTGTTATTGTGCTAAAAGAAAGCCTTTGTTCAGGTCATCAGGCTAAAGGGATCATGGTGTAAGAGGCAGATTTACCTGTGAGCTAACAAATATTCAGCCTCACTGTGTTACAACATTCTCAGTCAGTTATTCTTTGTGAGTGTTAATCTAAACACAACGCTCACTGGTAACAATACATCTGTAACAAAGAGCCAGCACAGTCTTCTGTTGATTATCAGGTATCATATAAACCATAACATCTGGCTGGCAGCCACCTGAAACCGGACAACTAACAGGTAAGATAAACAGATTTCCAAATTCTTAAATAAACCCGCCCACGCCTCCTGGTATCCACTGAGACACACGGCTATTGTTGTCTGTGGTGAGAGCACCAAACAAACAGGGCACTTGTGTGCTAAAGTGCAACCTCAGTGCGTTTTCTCCCATGGAACCAAAAGGCTAAAGCAGGTGTTCAGTGACGTGAAGTGTTTGCTTTGAGGCTGCCTCTCGTTTCCCTCTCCTCTGTTTCTATTACAGTCGTTCCTCAGCTGCTGGTGAGAAACAGGGAAGTAGAACAGGAAAGAAACACGTCGAAGATGCTGTTTTCTGAATTTAGGATTGAGTCTGTGTTTCCAGTTGGAAAAGAAGACGAATTGACTCATTAAATGTGATTAAAAAAAACTCGAGATTTGCTTGTATTGATTTTGAGTTGAGTGAGTTACAAACAGGACAGTATGTTGAACAGACCAGGGCTTGGAAAAAATTAACCAAAACCGAGCAGATTTATGATATTTTTTTCTTTTTCTTGGGAAGATTCATAGAAGACTACAAACCCCAGTTCCAGTTAAGTTGGGATATTGTTTTAAAATATTAACAAAAAGTTAATAAAACAAACAAAACAAAACAATAAAAAACAAAACAAAAAAAACGTGTATATGTATACAATTTTGTAAATCAACACCAACACTTGCTACGCACATATGCCTGTTCACATATATTTGTTTGCATGCATTTATTGATGAATAATACCAATAATAATAATCATAATAAAACAATGATAATAAAAAAGTTAATACATTAATTTGCAAATCTTTTTCAACCTATATTCATTTGACTCCACTGCTATGATCAAATGTGTAATGTTCAAACTTACAAACTTAATTGTTTTATTTTTTTTTTGCAAATATTCCCTAATTTTTAATTTAATGCTTGCAATTACCTTAAGAGGCTGTTTTTTTTATTGATATAAGTATGGTGTGCCTTAAATTCTGGCTTGAATGTATTTTTATTATTTTATTTTTTAACTTTCCATTATTATTACATTACTATGACTACAGAATAATATAACATTGTGACCCCCGTTATAGAGTACATTATTTATTTTTGGAACTGTGTTGTGCCTTGAAATTCTGGCTCAACTGTAGTATTTTATTTTCATTATTATTGTTATTATTATTATTATTATTATTGTTATCATTATTGTTATTATTATTATTATTATTATTATTGTTATTATTATTATTTTTACTTTTATTACAAAATAAAACCTGTCACAAAGACTATTATTTATTGATACAAGTGTGCAGTGCCTTGAAAGCCTGGCTGAATTGTACAGTTAGTAGGCGTACATCCATCCATTATCTATTCCACTTATCCCTACACACTGAACGGGTCGCCAGTCGATCGCAGGGTCACATAGAGGGATGGACAACCATTCACGCTCACACTCATACTTAAGGGCAATTTGGAATAAATTCCCTTTCTACCGTGTATTTTTTCAGAGCTCATCATCATGACATCTTGAGACACTTACATTAATTCCCCATTTAATTCAGCGTAGGGGAAGCGTAAGAGAGTGCAACACAATGCATGTTTCAAACACAGTCAGACAAAAGCACTCATAATGCTACGTTCCCTCGCTGGCTCTGTGTGCTCCTTGTATTATATTATCTGATACTACCTCTAAAAATGGAACAAATGGGGGCTCAGCTTGTGGCCCCTAATCCATCTCCGAAATGTAAAGAGTGAAAGTGAAACATCACAGTGTGTGAATGTTACCAATTAAAACAATAGTTTTCATCAACAACCTTTTTTCCCCTGACGAAGACTAGACGGTAACTAATAAAACAAGTGCACATGGACAAAAACTAAAAGTAAATTAACTGACATTTTCATCAACAAAAAATGTTTGACAGAGACTTAATCCAATCAGACCCAATTTCATCATGTAGAAAGTAGAGACAAGTTAGGAATATATCCAATCACAGCTACTTTGGTTGTGTGGAAAGGTTGGATGAGTTAAGAGGGACATCCAATAACCGGTACTTTAGCTTGGTGGTGGTGGGATAAGTTGTGGAGTGATCCAATCAGAGCTCCTCTCTTTATGAATTGATGTATTCATGTAGAGCAGGTTCACTGTTTGTTGTCACTTCTGGTATCGTAACTGAGATGCTCTGCCAGGTAGCCTAAATAAAGGTGACTGCATTTCACACAAAAGTTAAATTTGGGCCTGTTAATTAATACATCCAAACTTTACTAGCATTCAATAAAGGGTTATTAGATGTTTCATTTTATCCAAGTGTAAAACATGACTTCAGAAATTCAAGGAAACATAAAAATGCCTTACCCTTTACACTTCATATTTTAGTCGACTACATTTACAGTAGATTTTGTCGACTTAAACTAGACTAAAATTAAAGCATTTAAGATGACTGAATTATGACTAAAACTAAAAGATATTTTATGCAAAAGACTATAACTAAAACTAAATTAAAAAGTGCTGTCAAAATTAACACTGGTGTGAACGGATCTTAAGACTTGAGATGGAAGATGTCTAAGTCAACCAGTGATGGGCTGTGATTTTTCAACAAATAGCAACTTCAGCAGTTCAACTCCCCTTTCCAGCAGCTCTTTGGTAGTCTAGCTTTTAACACCATTGCTTCTGAGTCAATAGCTTAGATGCTGAGTTGATCGAATTGTGCTGCAGCTACATTTACCCACAACAAAGAGGGAGAGCAGTCTGATCCTGCTGTCAAACTTGCAGGTAGACCAGCCTGAATCTCACATTGGGAACAAATACATAAAAACAAGTTTTGACAACCTACAATCCCAGATGTCAGTAACTCCAAAATGTGTAAATTGTCAAGTGCTACATCTCAAGATGTGCTCTTCTGTTCTCATGCACAGAGCCACATAAAACGATGTTTTAGCTTTCTTCAGACTGCAAAAGGAGCGAGCACTGATGTAAAGTGCTCATGGACAGGGAGCTCTATTTAACAGGGGATAGTGCTGTCAATCTGTGCTGCAGGAGTGTCTATTTTTGAAAAAGCAGTGGGTCTGCTTACATTTCCTTGCAGTGGTATTACTAATGGCATAAAAGCACTGGTTAATGTTATCTTGTAACGCCTAGCTTCATGCGAAACACCCTTGTGGAAATGGCAGTCTGAGAAGAAGTTCTCCATGGCACAGACAGTCCATCCATTATGGTGAGTTTGACTCTCTTGCCAATTGGAGTTATTCCTCCATCTTTTCTCTTGTTGCAGTTCAAAGAGAGTTTACTTTTCAGCTTCTCTGGGATTCAATAAAGGTGAGCAGCTCCCTAATGTCTTATAGCCACGAGCTCTGCTGTTGTCTGCTCCTCTACTATCTTCTTCTGCTTGTTTATCCCGAGCAAAAGAAGGCAGCAGTCTAGCAATTTACATTTTAGGCACCGTGGTGAGGAGTCCTGAAGTAAAACTGTTGAACCATCTTTTTACAGCACATTGTGGGCCCTATTGTATGCACAGTGCAAAGTGTTTTCGGTGTGAAGTGACGGTGTATTCCCTAATTTCTGCTTGACACAGGCGTCGTTTATACACCAAGCGCTTACGCTGTCAAAGGGGTGAGTTTGGCTGGAAATGACGAGTGGTCAGGCCAAAATTGGTGTGTTCCTAAATTAAAGGATAAGTTCGTTTTTTTGACACCTGGACCTTATTTTTAGGATTAAATACGCTCGTAGACTCACCCAGACAATTTTGGTGGAGCTCGGAGCCGTTTTCGAGCAATTTAGATCTATCCGACGGCGTTTTTCTCTCATGCCGTAGTAGCAGATGGGGCCAGAAATCGTATTTTGGGGGGCATCAATACATGTTTCCTCTGGTCTCAAGTCCCACTCTGAGCAGCAAAGGCACTCCTCCTCTGTTGTGTTTGCCGTGCAATGTCCACAACAACACCACCAGTTAGCCCCCATTCATGGACGTACAGTGGTTGCTTGTTCTCTGGCCAGCTGTTCGGCTCTTTCCCTCTGCATCCTCCTTTCAAATAGCTCCTCATCGGTATATTCTGGCTCAAAACGATACGGGCATCCATTATACTCAAAGTCATCGTCAGACACTTCTACATTGGATAAATATTCCGCCATGTTGCACAAAAATAGCCGTGTAGCCGTGTAGCCTAGCAACAACAGCGGCTCTACTCATGTTCTTGTCTGTGACGTCACCAAAAGTTACCCATCCTTGTAAATCCCCGGATGACCATAACAACAAAGTTGAGCTGACATGGTGATAACACTGGCCATTCATTTATAAAATGTAGCTGAAATGAGCGAGTTTCACAGCAGATAATGTCTAATTTAGGGGCTTCGATTTCTGGCCCCGTCTGCTACTACAGCATGAGGAAAAATGCCGTTGGATAGATCTAAATTGCTCGAAAACGGCTCCGAGCTCCGCCAAAATTGTCTGGGTGAGTCTACGAGCGTATTTAATCCTAAAAATAAGGTCCAGGTGTCAAAAAAACGAACTTATCCTTTAAGGACCACGAAATTGACTGTACTTCTCCTTTACTGTGCCTCCTTTTACCTGGTCTAAAGTCAAAAGAGTGCGACACCAGAGGGTCACTGATATTTTGAAGACACATAAGAGAGATAGGTACAAAACACACACTTTACTGAGCTTATTACCCTCACATGGATGCACAGTAGTACACCTCTAATGTAAAATATCAGAGCATTTGTTGAAAAATTCAGCTTTCTGAGAGCTGAGAGATGGTTTGCTTCTTTTATTGCTTCTTTTGTCAAAGCACAGAGCTACATTTGTACAAACTTATGAATCTCACTGATTATTATGCTCACAGATAATAAAACAGGCTGTGCTGTGTTTTTTTGTGGATGCAGTAAAACAGAGGATTCCTGGGAGGAAAATGATCAAATAAATTGCTTAAAGCTCAGTTATTTGATGTACAGTAAACAGTCCTATCATAACATAAACCTGCCTGATCCTGACAGTTTTAACCAGAGATTCAAATAATTAATAAGGTTTCACTTTTACGTTTATGCAGAAGTGTCTTACTCGCCTTTTGGATTGTTTCTTGTGCTCTGGATAATTTACTGAAAAAAGTGAATCTGAGCATTAACATATTTCATACAGTGTTCTGTGTATGATCTTTGAGTGTAGTGGCACAATAAAATGAGAGGAAATAAATTACCCATCGGAAATTCAGACCAAATATCTAAACCCGCAGTGCAAATGACAAAACACCAGCCACCCATTGTGGGCACACACTGATTTATAAGTAATAAGAGGTGACACTCTGACTGGTTTGATCTATGTTACACCCAAAACACATCCATGTATAATCAAGGCACATCATTCATCCTCTTTGTGTCCTGGGCCCGCTTTTGCACTGAGAATATGCATCCTCAAAACAGCTAAATATAGACCGACGTGCCCCAAACTGAAGTGCTCCCCAAACATAAGCATAAGAAAGCTACAGGTATAGAAACAATATTACATTACATATACTAATGAATCTTGATAATTATACATTTTTCAGTCTTAGTACAAGTTGAAATAATCATTCAGGCAAAAATGAGATAAGCTTAAGCTCAGGGACCTTCCAGCCTTTGCACCACTAAGCCTTTTATGTCTCATCTTGTATATTTTTCTCAGGTTTTCAGTACATCAGGACAAGGACAGGACATAAAGAACAGGTTGTTCAAAACAACATACCTTGCATGGACACGGTGAGTTGCTTTGCTAACAAGAGGTTCAGTGTCAGAGGAGGACGTGGGCGTGTTTTTTGTGTGGTCAGACCATTTGTCGGGTACACGAGTGTGTTGCTATTATTCCCTGGATGGTCAGAGAAACGGCCTATAGCAGTGGATATAATGAGCCACTCGTCAACCTGTTCAGTCTGAATTGGTGGGTGCTTGTGCTGAAACATTACAGCATGTTTTATGTTTTTTTACATTGAGGGGAAGTCAGACTGATCTCAGTCACTTCCTAAGGCTTGGGACACAATGTACCCTAGACAAAGGGATATATTTAAGTTATTTGACTTGGATGTCTGAAACAATTACTTGATGTTTGCTTTTGAAAAACTACATATCAGAGTTTGAACAGAATCTGCCTTTTCTCTAAAAATTAATACCGTCCAACACTCCACACTGATGAGTTGAAGGGCCTTTAGGGTTTTGTCAAAGCTGTCAGCTGATCACATGGCAGCAACTCAATGCATTAAGACACATAGACATGGTCAAGACAGCCTGCTGAAGCTCAACTGAGCATCAGAATGGAGAAGAAAAGTGATTTAAGAGACTTTATACATGACATGGTTGTTGGTGCCAGACACGCTGGTCTGAATATTCCAAACAGAGATATGGGAAATGGGTCAGAGGAGAATGGCCAGAGTGGTTCAAGATAACAGAGAGGCAACAGTAACTCAAGAAACTTGGTTCAACCAAAGTGTGCAGAAGACTATTTCAGAATATGTCAAATCATGAGGAAGATGAGCTACAGCAGAAGACCACATTGGGTGCCACCACTGTCAGACAGAAACTGAGGCTATAATTCACATGGTCTCACCTAAATTGGACAGCATAAAAATCAAAAATAGTGCCTGGTGATACGAGTCTTGATTTCTGCTATAAGAGAACTTGGGATAAACAAAAAGAAAGCATGGATTCATCCTGCCATGTATCAACAGTTTACACTAGGGCTGAAAGATTTATCGTTTTCAGATGGAAATCGCAATTTTAGACAACGCAATCATGTGATCGCCAAAGCTGCAATTTCTTGAGGTGCTCACGACTGACCCAGGATCTGTTGTGCCAATTACTTTACACATACTATTTCACAAATTTGCAGGCATAGGAGTTAAGGAGTAGAAGTTGGAGTATCACTTTAATAGTGATAACAGATTATTTATCATCAATATTAGATGATGAATAATGTGTTATGTGCTTTGGATCATTGATTTCCTTACTGTTGTCTATACTGTAAACATGGTGAATATTGCACTGAAGGTTGAGTTGAAGAAAATCGTGACTCGAATTGAAATCGCATTATCTGCCAGAAAAATCGCAATTAGATCTTTTCCTGGCATCGTTCCCCTTGCTGGTGGTGGTATTTCGATGACGGGATATTCCACCCCCCCTCCACTCTGTAAACTTTCTCGTCTTTGGCTGGTAAATTCTGTTCAAGTTTCACTCATTCAACTGTGGAGCGCCCCCTTGAGGAGCTATCAAGGAGCCTCTCTGGTAGATAAACCAACAGGGACATGCAGCATGTTTAGAGCGGCATATTTTATTAATCAAAATACCGATATTTGGTGCCAGCATATTGATAATCATATTGCGGGGGGGGGACAGCAGTAATCGCCTTATCGATTTTTTAGTCCCACCCCTAATGCAGACTGTTTTATGTAAAACCTGTTTTATTCTGTCTACCTCATGTCAACCACCTCGTCCATATTACATACCTAACAAGATATTTGCTGAATCTTTGCTCCCCTTTCCATTGCACTGCTGTCTATTAACTTTTTGAACAGAAGGTTGCTTGTACATAACCTATTTTTTTTTTTTTTTTTACCTTTACTTTTATTTAGAAGTTTTATTCCTATTTTTCTATCCATTTATTCTTCTTTGCATATGTCTATGTCCTCTAGTATGTACTTAGGGAGTTTTTTAACCGGAGTCAAATTACTTGTAAGTCTATCATTCTTGGCCAATAAAGCTGATTCTGATTCTTTCTGCAACAGAGCAGGAAAACATCCAACAGCTTTGAGTCCCTTTAGAGCTCAGCAGATGTATGTAAATGTATCCCAGTTCAATTAGGTTAAAAAGGAACTTTATAACTAAGCATTACTTCATAAATATGATAAGCAACTGTGATATAATTACAGTTTAGAAATTATCATTATAATGTTACAATCAATTAAGTCATTGCCCAACACTTTTAAGTATGATCATGCATTTAAAACAAATACACAAAAGAAACAATTCTATGTTTATCACATCAGGCCAAATTTAGTTCATATTAGGTCCAGGTTGACAGGGGTTAAAGACAGAAATAAAATGACACGTATTTATTTGTTTCAGTGATTTTTGGGACTATTTTGGTAAATTATACAGTAGCTTTGGTTGCCATTGAGTTGGAAATAGGATTAATGGACATAATAATGGGCCTTGGTTAATGTTTTACAAGCAAGGAGCCAAAGCCCCCATATTTTTGCATATTTGCATAAAAATGATCAAAGTACAAGAGTCAGAAATGATAAAAAGCAGGATGACTGAGCTAATATTTTTATTGTCATTATGCATTTAAATTGCAAGTCCTGGCTGGAACTAAAAATACAACAAAAATGTGTGTGAGTGTATTTTTCAATTGATCATTTTTATTCATTGTCATTTTCTCCTGAATCAGGGTGTTAAGCACAATAAAGCAAAACACAAAAATTAAAGATGACATTTCCTGATGAATAATACTTTAAAAAGTGTGAGCTTTGGCAGTAGGGGGCAGTGTATGGCTTTGACAATGGGTTCAAATTTCTGAAAGTGCTCTGCTTCTTCTCCTCAGTGCATTAAAACTTAACAGACAATAAGATCAAATCTATGACCGAGAAAAGTTTCATTATTTCTCCCCAGAATCACTGAAACATGTTTAACAAACCATCACAGAGATCTGATTCACTTACAAAGCAGGAGCAGGAAACACAGAGAGAGAGAGTGAGTGTTTCCAGTGAGTGTCTGAGTGAGTGTGTGTGCGGCTGCCGTCTGACAGTTAATTGTACTTCCACCCAAACACTGGCTGCTCAAGACAACTGGATTTCTAACTTCAAAGCCAAGCATATCACTTTGAAGGGCTGTGGATGTATTCCAACCAGCCTCCCCTACCCGCGCTCTGACCTCCATCCAAAAAGCCAACCCCACAAACACACACATACACACACTCTTTCCAAAAACAGGCCATTTCCCGTTAGCTTATTAGTCTTAATTGACAACTTCTGCCCTTCAAAGCACAGTTACTGTTTGAATTTCTTATGAGCAACGAAAAGAAAAACAGCACATGTTTTGAATAAGTGGCAACTTGGATGTGACAATGTGACAACTTGAACTGGGGGGCAGTTTAGGGCTGGGCAATCACAATTCTAATAACAATTTAGACTCCACAGGACAGGAAAACAAGTATTTAAGAAGTTACCATTGCGCTGGTTCCCTTGACTCAAAGTAAAGTAAGTGTTTTTGGATTGTTGCTGATAATGAGGCAAATGAAAGTTAATGAAAAGTTTATGTTTTGTTCATCATGCCAATCAACACAAACAAACTTATCTTTTGTAATTTTTTTAACCTTAAACATAATCTGCAAGAGTAATGAGATCATGCAACTACAGCATGGCGGTCTGACTGCCACAGCTAATGCACATTTAATATAGAGCTATGCTGTAAGGCTGTCAGTTTTCCTCAAAATCAAACTTGAACAGTTTTCCAACATACACGCAAATAACCAAAGAAATTCAGTTGTTGTGCTATTTTTGTTAGCTTTTCTTTAGCAACCATCCTTTTAAAATAACAATAACAGTTCAACATCAAAAAGTAAGGCAGCGTCCGATACATTTTGTATTGCAAGAGTAAAGGTTAAAATCCCTTTTTCACCACAGATATTATATTTGGTATTTATCATAATAGTTATCCTGAAATCTAGGCCTGTGCTCAAAATATCGATACAGCAAAATATCGTAATGCACCCTTTGCCAATACATGTATCAATACTAATTCTACAGAATCGATACAGCCTCAAATGCAGTGACAGCTGTTGTTGATACACTTTGGGCGATGTTATCAATGGCACAGTTCAAAGTCAAGGGATGGTCGCATGTGGCTGAGCACTACACGAGCGCCGCTGGACTGCAGTGCCTCCTCCTCCACCGCCTCACTTTGGCAGAAAGCCGACACATGGGCCATGGATTATGAGTGGGCCAGCTGCTTTGTGCGTAAGACACACAGCCCAGTCTTTGCTTTTTTTTATTTTTAACATCAACGCCCAAAGTGCTTCCATGCGATGCTCCTCGTTGCTTTGCCTGTTTGCCATTTTTTTAGGTGCACCTTACTGTTTGAGGTTAAGAGAGCAGCGTTAGTGTGTGGATGATCAGGTTGTTCTGGGAGTGCTCTCTGTTAGCTCTCTGTTGGCAGGAAACTGCTCCAGACGCCCTAATGTGCTGCAGCACTGTATATTTTCATTTCCAACCTATAATTACAGATGACGAATTTTTAGCAATTTTTGGGGTGTCGGTGGCGCAGCTGGATAGTGCGCTTGGTCAGTGATCGGGAGGTTGCAGGTTCAAGCCCAGCTCCGGGCAACACATGGCAATGTGTCCTTGGGCAAGACACTTAACCCCAAGTTGCTCCCACTGCTGCGTCAGTGGCGTGTAAATGGGCGTGAAAGTGTTAGCTGATGCTGATGGATAACTGACATAGAAACTCTGAACCATCAGTGAGTGAATGTGAGAGCGAATGGGTGTGAATGGGTAAGTGTGACCTGCGGTGTAAAGCAGCTTTGAGTAGTCAATGACTAGAAAAGCGCTATATAAGCTCAAGTCCATTTACCATTTAGGCCTGACTCAAATGCATATTCAAATATCTAGTATAAGATGACGGCCCAAATAATAAACAGTGTTATTGTGCATCATATCTTCTCCTCATGTTGAGCAGGCCCACCACACATCAGCAGACATTAGACTACACCAGAATTAATGTTGACAGCACTTTTTAATTTAATCTTTTGCCCTAAATATCTTGTAGTTTTAGTCAGAATTTAGTCATCTCAATTGTTTTAATTTTAGTCTAGTTTTAGTTGATGAAATTTTACAACAGTTTAGTCGACAAAATCTACTGTAAATGTAGTCGACTAAAATATGAAGTGTAAAGTGTAAGGCATTTTTTATGTTTCCTTGAATTTCTGAAGTCATGTTTTACACTTGGATAAAATGAAACATCTAATAACCCTTTACTGAATGCTAGTAAGGTCTGAATGTATAAATTAACAGAAACAATTTTAACTTTTGTGTGAAATGCAGTCACCTTTATTTAGGCTACCTGGCAGAGCATCTCAGTTACAACACCAGAACTGACAACAAACAGTGAACCTGCTCTACATGAATATATCAATTCATAAAGAGAGTAGCTCTGATTGGATCGCTCCCCAACTTATCCGGCCACCATGAAGCTAAGGCAGTTTTTGATTGGATGTCCCTCTTAACTCATCCAACCTTTCCACACAACCAAAGTAGCTGTGATTGGATATATTCTTCATAGACGAAAACTATGATGAAAATAATTAGTCAACAAATTTAACACTGGTCTACATCAGGAGTCTCTTAAACTGATCTGAGTTAGGCAAGTGCCACAAATGGAAAGCACTAAAAGTTAAATAAATGCATGTGATGCAGCTGTTATAAAATTATTGGATAACTGTGTTAATTCATCCGTTCATCCCTCCATTATCTTATCCCTTGTCGGGTGGAGGAGGGGCTATCACTGCTGTTCTTGCTCTGTTAGAGAAAACTACTGTACCTGGAGAAAACAGGGATAACAGGCAAACTGTACACAAGAAAGGCCCTCGCCTGCACTGGGGGGCTGAACCAGCAACCTTCTTGCTGTGAGGTATGAGCACTACCTGCTGCACCGGTGTTCATAATGTTGAACTCAAAATTAATCAAATAATTTGCCTATGATTAAAGCCATAATCGAGCAGCTCTTGTGCACACCTGAAAGAATCTTGGTGAACTTTCCTCCCTCTAGGATAGATTTGGGTTGCATATTCAGCTCTCTGTTTACCCTACAGCCAGGTGACATTTATCTTTAATAAAAACAAAATAAAAGCAACTTAAAAAAAACTGTTGCACACACTTAGACAGCACTCTTCCTCCTGCTGACAGGAAGACATTAACTTGGCTGGAGCCCGTGAAGACTTGTCATTACACTGTATTCACTTCATGTGTCTTTTCAGATTGTGTCATTACTCACAAAAGGTTTTGGTAAATGATGATGACAAATTGTTTTCCACCAGCCCATTGTGCGCGACTTGATGACTAACGATTAGTGGGAATGGATCCTACTTGGCTCAACAGATCTCACCACGTACAACGATGATGCAACTCTGACATTTCAGTAAGCAGTGATTATAACAGATCATCTGCACATTTTGAGAGCTTCAAACCTGAAACTGCTTCAGCATGGGAGGGTCACACCTGTATCAGCTGTCAATGACGACATTGATGATTTACTGCCCACAATAATAACCCTGAGTGATTAATGACTGCAAAATATCTTCCATTTTAAAAGTTTTATCCTTTCCCAAATTCAATCTAAAGACTTTACTGTACCTTTGACAAAATGTTCTGTTTAATCACCTCTCAGGAAATGTTGTCTTTAATTTCTGTTATGTTTGGTTTATTGGGTATAAAACTCCGTTTCAAGAGATAATGACAATAAATAGAAAGGATTAATCAATTAAAAAAAAACAGTAATACACCTTAATCTTGTACTTTTAGGTCCAGCCAGGAATTACAATTTAAATGCACAACAGCAATGGAATTTTTTGCTTAGTCAACCTGTTTTTAATCATTTATGACATTTGAACTATGATCATTTTAATGCAAATATGCAAAAATATATCAACTTCGGCTCCTTGCTTGTAGAACAGTGAGGTTCTCCTGTCTCTTGCATTGCTATTTTAGGAGTTGCAAGCTGAAAAGTTAATGGCATGTATGCTTATAAATACCATCACCAAATGAAGCAATATGTTTACTTTTCTACTTCACCGCAGAACTCATAAATGTTTAGAGAAGATTAGTATTTGGTTGATTTGGTCAGATAAACACTGCATGCCATAGAAAAAAACAGTCCAAATAAGAAAAAGATCAATATTACTATTTTTCTGTCCTCATTCAGACCTGGAAATAAAAGAACACAATGTCAAATTTTGCATATTGCAATGGAAATTTTCTCTAATAGAAAAATATTTACATAATAATCTTTACATTTGCTTAAAACCATGCCTCAATGATTCAAAACAGGTGGAACCAAATATGAGGTTAGATAAGTGTTCATTCTCAGGCTTCCTGGACATTTACTGAAAAGGCAGTGGCACTATCTAAGTTTAGACCACTTCCTCTATTCTTCTGTAGACAGAAGTCCATTTTGGGCTCTGATGGAAAACACCCCTCAGCCCTCAGGCCATATTTTCCACAGGCTTGAATGTCAAAATAAAAATGTCAGAGGGAAAAAAGGTAGTGGTGGTTTTGGTCAATAATAATAAAAGAGGAAATAGATTTAAGGTAAAGATCATTAAAGGTCCCATGTCCAAGTCTGTTTGATCATTTACATCATGTCTTGTGTGTCTACTAAGCAATTATTGAATTAAGTTTGGACAGAAAAATGATAAACTTTGTCTCTTTAGAGGACCAGATGCAGCTCTTTTTTCCTCTCCTTTGGAAACGCTCGGATCTGAGGGGGCAGGGAGGCTATAATAATAAGCTCTGCACTGATTGGCTACCCAAACAGTCATGGTGTCTGATAAGTAGAAAACACACATGTAGGTGGAGGCTGTATAGCTACGACTTAATAAACCCAGGAAGTACACAATGGCTCATTTTACAGGGCTTCTTCTTCAAAGAATTAATTTTTTGGAGGTAAACATTTCTCCATGAATTGAGAGTTAAGTGAAAGTTATCATGTTCTTCTGCCCCTCAAACCCCTTCTAACAACATTCAAAGCAAAAAAAAATATTTTGCAGGACATTGGACCTTTAAATTGTGGCTGTAGCTTCATTCCATGAGATCAGGTTGGTCTATTGATATAAAAGTTTGTGTTGTTGGAACAACGCAAGGGCTGAACAATATATCGTTATCGTATCGATATCGAGATATGAACATTCAAGATATTAATATTGAAAAGCAACAATAAACAATATAGATTTCCCCTGCGCTAAAACAGCACTTTCCACATTCTTTTGTATTATGATGTTTTTATTTTTCTGAAAAATGCTTGGTTTTCACCGAAACTGTAGTCATATCGTATCGTATCGATATCGAGATATCTGGCATGAATATCGAGATATGAAATTTTGTCTATATCGTTCAGCCCTAAACAACGCCCTCTAACTCTTTTTAGGTCCAAGGTTGATTAGAAGTTACAGATCTTGGGTCACCTTACTGCAGTCAAAAAGGCTGACCCCCGCAGATTTTTTAGCAGGCTAACAACAGCAGGGGACACTCTCAGATGTTGGGCTGATTTTGGGCCCAATGTCCCCTTTCAATCAGACTGGCTCATTTATCTGGTGATCCTGCAGATTATTTTGACAGTTTTCTGTTGTGGGAGGTGAGAGGAATGATTTTCCCCTCCTCATCTGCTCTGACAATAATGAAGCTACACTGTGATTTGAGATTTAAATAATATGTTTTTAATTACTCCAAAAAAAAAGAGACTTGGCTGGTTGTCTTTATACAACAGAAGGATGTAACATCAAACTAGAGCATTAAGGGTCATCTGATCAGTGTTTGCATTTGTTTTCGGCCTGATTGCTGATTTGATGTTTGATGAAATCATTGTGTTATAATCTGTTGTTTATTTTTTGTACAAAACTTCCTGTGCTGATGTCTTGGCCAGGGCTTGACTGTAAAATCTTTGCATTTCAATGGTGACACTCCTGGTAAAATAATGGTTAAATAAAAATAAATAAGTAATCAAAAAAACTAAGAATTCCTGCGGAGAGCATCGAGGACATCCTGGTGTGGGCTCTGTGGTGGGGCTACCTTGTTGATGGAAAAAATGATGATCTCAATTATTTTGATTGTTACTGATCCCAATTATTAAGCAAAACTGCCTCATATTTTTTTTTAACAACACTGATGCATACATTTTAAATGATTATATGAATTGCATTTCCATATAAACAATCACAGCTGTGTAACAAATTCTGTTAACTATTGTGAATTGACTTAAATTATGAATACAACTGAACTGATCCCACTTAGGAAGGGCTGAAGAGAGTACTGTACTAAACAACACTCAATACATTACACAGATAAGTTAAATCACTCTTCATTTTAGAGGCTATTTGGTTTAAGTTGTTACGAGGGCCTTCATAAACCTTGCTCTATTAGAATTATCTTACATACATGACAAGTGAGTGCCTAACTGCACAAAAAAGGTATGAAAAAAGGACTGAATTAATAAATATCACAAGTTTCAATCATTTATAAAGCTTGAACAGACTTTTCTTTTTTCTTTTTTTTTTTTTTTTTTGGACAGAGGGAAAGCATTCAACAACTGTGTAAACTTGCATCAATAACAGAAAAACTGCCCTGAAACATACTCAACATGATTACTTTGAAATGTCAACCAGAAGTTGAACGGAGCCTTAGATCAGGTCCAGGTTATACTGACAGGCAGAGCCGGCTCCAGTGAAGCTCTCTCGGCACACAGAGCTTTGACCTTTTGGTATCTGTTGAAAGCTGTCAGGACTCGGGTTGCGAAGGGCTGGAAAATTTCCTAGTAAATTTGTGGTAACTTTTCAGAAATTTTCCATTGGAAGATACGGTGAGGAATTTTGGAAAAAATTCTAAATTGGGAACTTTCCATGGAAATTATGGGAATTTATGGGAAGTTATAGGAAACAACTGGAAACTGGGGGTACTTTAAATGAACTGTGTCATATCCAAACACATATATAAACATTTTATTTTGCCATAGGCAGACATCCATTCAAAATAATACAATTCAACAGATTTATTTGTTGAGATCTTTATCAAGGTTTAATTTTTATACTGAACAATACATTTCAGCATCACTGTATGTAGTCCATGGGCTCAAATGTGTGGCTTCAATTGCCCAGGGTTCTAGAAATCATCTGTGCATGTGATGGAGGAATACTCAATGCATGTAGAGGGCGTAGCCTCAAAACCCCTGCAGTAAGCAGTGTGCTATGTGCGTGTGATTTAGGAATAGCAAAGGTATCCTCAAGTATACTTCATGAAATCTGGCTGTTTTAGTCTAGATTATGCTAATATATATTTCCCAATTATATTTTAAATCCCAGTTTAGTGCCAGCATTCAGTTGTGTAAATTCCAGGTTTATTCCCATTTATTCCGATACATTTCTGTTAATTAGCTTGGAAAGTTTCCAACTTTTCCAACCCTAGTTAGGAAACTAACAAAAACTGTTTAAACAAAATCGTGAAATGGTCTAGCAAGCTGATTGGAGAGTTTCAGCTTCACCCAGAATCCCTGTACACTAAACAGCTACAGAGGATAGCTAACTCTATGGTAAGAGATGACTCCCACCCTCTTAATGGTGAGTTGCAGCTGCTCACATCTGGTCGGAGGTTCATGGTACCTGCTTGCAAAACCAGACGCTACAAAAACAGTTTTGTACCAGCGGCCATTCGTGCTATTAACAAATGAGAGACACTGCAACATAACTAATGTATTTATTCCTTGTACTGTTTCTTTTATCTTGTTTTAGTAAGGCACATCTTTATCACTTGGCTTGGTTTGACTTATTTTTAGGGCTTTTTTTTTTTTTTTTGTCTACTGATGTTTTAACTTATCTTGCTTCTTATCTTGGGGCCGTCCTTGTTGTTCTTTTAGCCAAAGCACGGTCGTCACTTTGTCTTGTCTTGTGTTTGTTCTGTGCGTTTACAATACGAGAGAACTCACTCACTGTAAACCGAATTTACCCAAGGGTACAAGAAATATTCTGAATCTGAATCTGAATCTATGGTTTAGTATAATTAGCCAGACTTGGTTGCTGACACTCCTTGTGTCGCCTTCAATATCCAATAGCAAAAGAGGAAAGAGCAGGAGATAAAAGTTGGAAGCTTAGTGGTAGCGGTGATAAAGTTGGACAACCATATTGTAGTCCAGTAAAAACCTGACATCTTTTTACTCTTGCTTATGACTTTTGTGGTCCAAAAAATACGAGAGTAGTGGTCATTCATAAAGAACAATCATGTAAGTTTTGTTTACTTATTTTTGCCACAGACCTATCTTATCTTGACTTATAAGCAATAAATAAAAAACCCCTTTGTTGCAGCAACCAGCTCAATGCTAAGCTACAGGTTGGCTTACAAAAAAATATAATTTCTGGATCACTGAAGGAGCTAGCTAACCACATTTAGCTTGTCTACTCTTCGGCTTCATGATATTACTCACTTTAAGCCTAAAAATCCGGTTGTTGTTATGAGTTGTGCTGTGTTGGACATCTTATTGTAAAAAAGCTAAAAAGTTGATTTGCTCAGCTTGGGTTGATTTATGTGAGGCAATTTCAGGAAATGCTCAAAAAACTGTCTCAACTTGCTAGACTTGTAAGTACAGCTTATGTCACGGACTTGATTTACTCACCTAACCAAGTCTGTCATACAGGATCCAACTACCATCACATCCACAGCCTGATCAGCCATGATCTGGGGAGGAAGCACATAAAATCATTTCTTAAGGCGAGGTAGGACAATTTAATTAAATAGCACATTCTTGCATAACGAGGTTATTTAAAGTGCTTTTCGGAAGACATCAAAGATGATTATAAAGGAACACACTGGAGGAAAACATTCACAAAATCACAAAAACAGACAATAAAACCCATAAAGTAAATTAAACACAGACAAAAAGCAAAGCCACGAGAGAGAAAGAGGAAAAACATTAGCTTTAACAGAAGATAAAATGTAATCTGAGTTGGTGTACAATGTTTAAAAGCTTTAACTTAAATAGTACGTCATTATATAACAGATAGTTTAAAAAGGGATAGTCTTCTACCATGTTGTGTTTAGAGCAGCACCCATAGACTGCAGAGCAAATTGGACAAAGCCAGAGCGATGCTAGTGAAAGAGGGCGGGTATTAGACTGGCCTGCCTGCAGTCCAGACCTGTCTCCTATTGAAAATTTAGACTATTAAGCAACTATGTCGTACATCAAGCAGGAATGGGAAAGAATTCCACCTTAAGTCTTATAAAGTCTTCTGTTGTTAAACAGACAGGTGATGTAACACAGTGGTAAAACCAGTGATAGTTTTGACAGCACTTTTTAATTTAGTTTTAGTTATAGTCTTTCGCCTAAAATATATTTTAGTTTTAGTCATAATTTAGTCATCAAACTTGTTTTGATTATCATCCAGTTTTAGTTGATGAAATTTCACAACATTTTTGTCGATGAATCTACTGTAAATTTTGTCCACCAAAATAGGGTAAGGCATTTTTATGTTTCCCTGAATTTCTGAAGTCTCCACAGCGTCAAACAGAAGTGCTTGTAAGTAGGTCGACAAGCACTTCTGTGGTGGTTTGCACATGCACTCTGCAGTTTAGTTTAACAGGCTAACACTACCCATTGACTTCCAGTGTTTAAGCTAAACTAATTAGCGGTGAGTGAGCTCTGCCTGTCTCTTTCTTGTTACTGCACACACAGTCAAAAGAATGATGTCTATCCGCTTGTCATGGACTCAGGAGTGAGGGAAGACACGAAAACAAAATAAGTTGGTGCATCCCTTTAAAAATTAATGGCATAATTTATTAGACAGTGAAAAATTTTATTCCCGTTTCTAACACAAACTGTCCCAATTAGAGAAACCGGTAGTTTATGGTAAAGTGGGGACCCTGTACCCTTTAAAAAAAATAAGTATATGTATGTATCGGTATTACTTTTGATGAATTTGAATATATCTGCAAAGATCTAATTCTGTACATGCCTAGTAAATTTATCACATTCAATGCACTTTTGTGTAAAAGGCAATTCAGATCTAGAAGTGCAATGAGAGTACAAACCTCCACCGAGGCATTTCTAACAATATCAGTCAAGTTATCAGAAAAAATGAGGAAAACTGCCCTATCCTACAAAAAAAATCATCAGTCAGCTTCACTACAAAAATGTGATCTCTTCTTTCTTGTGCAATGACCAACATTACATTACCTGAATGTAGTCAAAATCTGTTGAGTCATTATTGAGTTATCCTACTCACAGAAGGATGGATGGACAAACAAACGGACAGTGAAGGCATAACCTCCTCTGCTGTGGTAAATATTCATGTGCCATATTTTTGTTGTCTTACTTAAACCTGGAAAGGCTTCAAGCTATGATCCAGTTAAGTTTTCCAGCTAATACCTTCCAGCTTCAGTCATCTGCAGGCCCGTGATTCAAAAGCACTGAAGCAAAAAAACATCTTATCTTTGTCGCTGTTTAGGCTCGTTTTACTTTCCACCAGAAGTACCTGCATCAAGTTTGTGAGGAAACTTCAAAGTATAAAAAAGATCTTGTATGAGCTTGTGACTCTAAAAATAGCATTATCAACAACTCCACAAGAACTATGGGAATGTCTAAAGTAACTTTAGTCCTAAGTAAAAGGCGTTCATATTCACCAGTACCATGGGCTTCTAAAAACCCCACTTAAAAACCTGAATTAACCCTTTAAAATCTTAATGCAGCAATACTAGCGTGATCTGCAAAGTGAAAGTCAGACCATGTTTTGATTAGTGCACTGCTGGTGGAAGGACACATTGCCTGTGTCATGCAGTATGGTAATACCAAAACAGTGGCTTGCAAGTGGAAAAGAAAGTCTTTTTAAATGTTTTGAATATAACATGTAATCACCCTACACGGTGGCTTATATTTAAGCTAATGCCATATGCCTTATACAACCCCACTTCAAAAGTCCTGAACTATCCCTTTAAGTGCACCTGTATGGAAAGCTACTGGAGCATAAACTTGCTATTAGTGATATCAACCGTAGTTCAGCTTTACTTGTACTCAAATTTGGTTTACTAGTGCATGAGTAGACTTTACTAGTAAAGCAAAAAGTGTTGCTAGCACTACTAGTAGACCAAAAATGTTCTCTAGTACTACTAGTAGACTGTTTTGGGTCTACCAGTACTGCTTGTAGACTAAAAATGTTAATTAGTATTACTAGTATGCCTTATATGCTAATAAGGGGGCAAGGAAAAGCAAATTCAGGCTTCCTATTGGCTTTCAAAAATGTTACATGAATTGGGTTATAATCCCTCCTACTTCATTTCCACTAGGTCTACCAGTACTACTAGAAAATCTTTTGGCTTTACTAGAACTACTATTAGACTAAAAACAATCTACTAGTACTACTGGTGAGATATTTTGAGTTTATTTGTAGAACTAGCAGACAAAAATTTGCTTCAATAGTAAATGTTTTTGGCGCACTACTGCATGAGTAGACACCACTAGTAAAGCAAAATCACCTACTAGTAGACAATTTTGTGTTACTAGTACTACCAGTAAAGCTTTGAGCTTTTTACTAATGAACAATTTTAAGTCCACTAGTAGTCCTAGGAGACCCAAAACAGTCTACTAGTGGTACTAGTGAACATTTTTGGTCTACTAGTAGTACTAGTGAACATTTTTGCTTCACTAGTAAAGTCTACTTGTGCACTAGTTGACCAAAATTCAGTACATGTCCTCCAAATTTGAGTACTAGTAGAGCTGAACTACGGTTGATATCACCGATATCAAATTTATGTTCAAACGGCTTTCCATACACCTGCAGTTTTTTAGGAGTTTGTTGAGCTAAAGGGCAATAAAAACTGAATGCTGCTTCTCCATGTTTGGTTCTGACTCCAGGAACAGGAAGCAGACCTTTACTAGACAACTTGATAGCAAAAATACTTCTCATGCTCCTTATTGAAAGACATTTATGATGATTTAGAACTAAAAACGCTCAACACTTGACCAGCCTATTCAGTAAAACCTCTGCAAAAATAAGGACAATATGTAAAGCATAACAAACTCCTTGAGGGCACATCAGGAAAAATATGTAAACTAGTTCCCAAAATTTCACCCAAACAAAAACCATTTGATATTATTTATCTCCCACATTAGCATGAGCTTGACTGAAACACGGATGAAGGTAAAAATAGAGCATTCATAGCTGGCTGAGTTGGACAGGTTCCAGTCTTATTGGGGGTGGAGGTGGGGGGGAGTTGTGGGGTATATCAATGCAACACGACGTGTATGTACCGCAGCCCAGCAAAGTCTATAATTAATTCAATCCTCGGCTTGTATCAGAGCTAATGCTAGTGTGTTAATCTCCTCAAATCTCTGCCTAGGCACTGGAAGATTTGGAAAGCCTGGCCGCTGGCTGCAGGATGGCTCAATTCTCTCTCCCACATCTCGCAGTATATTGTCTCCTCTCGGCAGGCATGCAAAAGCTAACCCAGAACTCTCAACATCTCTGCTGCAGGAAAACATTCTGAGATCTACATTGTTCCAGCTCTTAAAGCTTCAAGAAAGTTCTCTCCTTGTGCTGAATGTGAGACTGAATCCACTCTCAGTATCTGACCCTCCTGCTGAAGTGTTTGTGGAGTTAAAAAAGACGTTTTAATCATTTCTTTTAACTATAACTTCAGCAAATGTCACCTCAGCCCACAGGAAACAGTGCAAACACATCATGAATGAATTTAGAGATGATTTAGGAGTTGAGTCATACATCTTTAGGACAAGAACAAAGCATGCTCTCAAAAGAAAAGACTGCATTGAAATGGTTTATTCTACATGCAAATCCAAACTGCACACAGTGGGTTCAACTATTTAAACTGAGCCATAAGCAAAATGAAAAAGAAAAGAGAGTTGGACTCTGCTGAGAATCCTTACAAGATTACATACTTCATCTGGTTTAGGAGTTTGGAGTTTGATGGGTAATGACTGGTATAAAAAATGTAGACTTCAGAGACTAAGATAATAACTATAATCAGTGAAATACTTACCCTACACCCACTGAACCCACAAACAAAGCCAAACAATTTACCTAAATTGTTTTTTTTTTTTTAATTCTAGCTGGGCTGCTAGTAAGAGCTGCTACCTCACAATAGGGCCGGACGATACAGCCTGAAAATAAAATATCAGATGTTTCCACTCTAAACTTGATTGCCAAGTTTTGTGTGAATCTTATCAAAATGCCACAGAAGTAACCAGAATTTCACAAAAGATGATGCAGAAAATTACTGGTATGATATATGTATCTGCAGATATTGACCTGAAAAATTAAATGTGGACATTGTCCGATATTGAAATTTGCCAATGTTTGCAGCCAGTATACTGGCCATATATAAGTTCTATATATCCCTTAAATCACCTGTAATTAGGGTTGCAAAGGGGTGGAAAATTTCAGTAAACTTCCCGGAAATTTTCCATGAGAAGCTAAGATTGGGAATTTTGGAAATATTCAAAATTGGAAACTTATCACGGGATTAATTGGGAATCCCTAAAAAATTAGGGATCATTTAAATTAAAATGTCCAAACATAAATTTAAACATTTTGTTTTGTCATAGGCAGACATCCATGCAAAAACAAACAATAATTAAAAACCATCACGTCAACAAATTTATTTGTGAGTAGAACTTTATCAAGTTGTCATTATTTTCTTAAACAATCAGTTTCAACCTCGCTCAACGTCGTCCACGTAAATGTGTGGTGTCAATAGTCCAGGGTTCAAGAATCATGTGTGCATGTGATGGAGGAATGCACAGTACATGTAGGGGGCGTGACCTCAACACCCCTGTAAGAAGTGTGCAATATGTGACTGATAATATATGTGACTGAGGAAAAGAGGAGATATCCTCAAGTGTACCTGCATACATCTAGTTGTTTTAGTCAATTATGCTAAAACGTGTTCCCAACTAAATTTAAATCACTGTTAAGTGCCAGCATTTAATTTTGTAGATTCCAGGTTTATTATTATTATTATTATTATTATTATTATTATCATTATTATTATTATTATTATTATTATTATTATTATTATCATTATAAGTTCACATTTATTCCCAAGCAAAGTCTCTAACTTTGAAAGTTCTTGAAATTTTGCAACCCCACCCGCAATACTGGCAAAATACACAAATGTACCAAAATGCTTCACCTTATCAACACGCCATGGGCACATTAAAAAACAACATTTTTATTCTTTTAAGACTGAAGTGACGTTTTTTCTCGTTTTACATCTGTTCCTTTCACAATTCCGTTTTCATACAGACTTCATGCTCTTGATGAAAACGATCAGTATCTGATTCATTCTGTTCTCTCTTCACTTTCCAGAACGGATGATTAAAGCATTTCACCTTGCTTACAGGTTCTTTATTCAGTCAACACACACTGAACATTAACCTATGACATTAACATGTGCTCTAGCCAGCGTTTCTCATGCTCCGTGTAACACTCAAATCAGGCCCCTGGACAACACACATAGCGTGTAGATTTAAAGAAATACTGAAGCCTTTATTTTTTTATTTTTTAAATATTTTTTCATAGTCATTTCATACTAACTGGTATCATGTCATAGTATATAAGTCTTAAAAGAATAGACTTTTCTATAAATCAGTCAAAATCTTTGTTTGTTTATTGCCAAATCATAACAAAAGTTATCCCAACACTTTACAAAGGAGCAGGACAATGCCATACTCCAAACCCACAATGAATTCACCATGAGTACAGCACTTTGTCACGACAGTGACAGTGACAGTGACAAGAAAAAACCTCTGTTTAAAGAGTTTGGCAAACACAAATGGCTTAAGATGAGAATGCATGATAGCGATAATTTTATGGCCACCCATATCCTAAATTTGTCATCATATTTGTCTCTATCAAATTTAAACTTATTCGAGATTAGCCCCTTGAGATGTGGGACCTCGTTTTCAAGAGGCTCCTCCTCTCTTTATGGTTGTAAAGGTAGTCATTATGGTGGTATAATCAATACACAGAGAGACTGTATAAATATTATCATTAACATTAGGAATATTGGATACTGGAGTTGTTTCTGGCATACGATATTTCCAGTCTCATTATTGCAGATATCCGTACCATTATCAAATTTTGGTCAAGAGCACAAAGCCTCCATTTTACTAAAACTGATCTTTTTCTTTCAATTTGAGAGTCTATTTGTGCTGGAAACAGATTTAAAGCAAGCAGAGCAACATTTTGCCTTTAATAGATAAAATGATGTGAATAAAAGTGGACATTCAGTGATGATGAGGTAAATCATTCTGGTACATGTGTACATTCTGCAAATATTACAGCCAATACACTGGATATTTATGAACAATTTGTATGGCTAAAATATTGGCCATAAATATCAGTAAAAATGTTCATATCTGTTGATACCGGTAATCACCTTTTTAGGTAAATATCTGCCGATACTGATATGTTCTTATAAAATCTTTAATCCCACTTAACAGCTATAATGATCATGAAGCAGGGAGGACTGATGTTGATTAGTAAAGCAGCATTTAGTTGAACTGCAATTTAATTGGGTGTATCCATCTATCTATCCATCATCTACACTGCTTGTCCCTTTCGGGGTCATGGTGGGGCTGAAACCAATCCCAACTGACATTAGGCAAGAGGCAGAGTACACCATGGACTGGTTGTCAGCCGATCACAGGGTCACTTAAAGAGACGGACAACCATTTATGCACACACACGCACACACCTAAAGGCAATTTGGAGTCAAAACTGACCTAATGAGCATGTTTTTGGCCTGTGGGAGGAAGCTGGAGTGCCTGGAGAGAACCCACACATGCCATGGACAACATGCAAACTCCACACAGAACGGCCCTGGGATTTGAACCTTCTTGCTGTGAGGCACAGGCACTACCTGCTGTGCACTGTGCTGCCCTAAATTGGGTTTAATCAACTTTAAAATGAGAATTTATGTTAAATGACGTCACTGCTGTGGATGGTTGTTGCATAGGCTAATTGAAAATGTTGCATCTGTGAGAGAAGACACAGGCATACTTTTTGTTTCGCTCATTTACAACACAAAGTAGTTGCTTTATTATCCTGCTGGTTACAGACTTTGCTAAGTTTTAAATGACTCATGTTTTCACTTGCAGACTGCACTCTTGTGTTGTGTTATCCTGATTTAACCACTGCATATAATAATATAAATTATGGAAGAAGTTATATTGGCTTCATTTAAAGAGTAATTTGAACTTTACTTACACATCATACCATTAATCCATCTTTAGTGATCATATGAACGGTACACTGTCATAGAATAGTAATAAAACGACATCTCTGGAGGAGCTTCATGCTCTGTAACACATTTACAAACTCTGGAAAGAAGACAGCATGAGAATAAAACGTCAAAAGCTCCGAGGAAACCCGCCATAGCTTAATAAGACGACTCCTAGAGTCAGTTAAAGCACGTTTATGAATCCTGTTGTAGAGAAATGAGCCACAGAACTGACCTTGCTTTAATATTTTTCTCTGCAGAGTGGACAGCTTCAGCAAAGTGACGGCCAAAGTGCACTGGGCTGCTGCCTGACGTTACACTTAGCGTCACACATTAACTTGCTACTAAATCGAGATAGACAAATATTTTAAGTTCATTTAAGTTTTGTCGAACAATAACGTGAATTATAAGATGATTTTGAGCGACATATCACGAACACTGTTATTAGAGGAATTAAAACTATCCTTTTTTAAACAGGCATTGTTAACGTAGACTAAACTTTGGGGCTTTCACAGGACCCAAACAACATGTACCGATACTATGACAGCCTGAAGTAAACATTGGAATTTACGCTCATTTTTTTGGTTTTCAGTCGCTTTCAGAAACCCAAAGTCGCACTGACAGGTACATTTTAACAGATACTAACCATATGTTGAGTTTCAGAGTACGTTTTTATTCATACGAGGGTAATTTAAAGCTTCTTTCTGGGCTAAGCTAACAAATGCTAACAGATGGAAGTGGACGAATTGACAGAACATGAAACAGCTCACTATGAGTCAGAGACATAGGATATTTAAAACAATTAATGTGATATGTTGTCACATGCCGTTACTCATTTCTAACGTTTATGCATCACTCAGTATGACAGTGAACGTTCATAGTGGGAGGGTGATGGCAAACCATGCTGGACTGCTCACACTGATGTATTAGTTTAATATGTTACCGTGTTAACTGGAGCCTCCTGACCGATATCGTTTGTGCTTGTCATAGTTACAATATATGTTAAGATGTAAAGTTGTTAAATGAGTACCTCTTCCCTTTACTTTAACTCATGTCCATGGGATTTGGCATTGAAAGAGACAGAGGCCACATCAAGGTGTTGTCCATCCATTACACACGCCACTTATCGCTTTAGGGGTCGTAGGGGGGGCTGGAGTCTATCCCAGCTGACATTGGACGAAAGGCGGGGTACACCCTGAACTGGTCGCCAGCCAATTACAGGGCCACAGAGAGACGGACTACCAATCATGCTCACACTTAGATTCAATGTAGAGCCACCAATTGACCTAATTAGCATGTTTTTGGTCTGTGGGAGGAAGCTGGAGTACCTGGAGAGAACCCACGTATACACAGGGATAACATGCATACTCCATGCAGAGAGGCTGTGACCGATACAGGCTTCGAACCAGCAGGCTTATTGTTGTGAGGCACATGCACTGCCTGCTGCGCCACCTCTTGTAAATTTATAGAGATGCACAACACTGGATTTTTGCTGATATTCAATATGCCGATATTTTTTAATTCATTATTGCCAATACAGATATTTCTGGTCAAGAGCACAAGCTCTGTACTTAACAAAAATTGACTTGTTTGTTTCAGTGTTACAGTATATTTTTGCGAGGAACAGATGTGAAACAAGAAAAACAGCATTTAACTCTTGCAAAAATGAAACCCTTGATTTTTAATTGCACCCATGCAGTGATGAGAAGGTGCATCAATATTGTACATTTGTGTAATTTGCCGATATTCCATCCGGTATATGGTCGATATGTGTGGCCGATATATTGGCTGTAAGTATCTGCAACAATATCAGCCGATACGTTACTTAATCTTTTTAGGCTGATATCGGCCGATAACAATATCAAATCGATAATATTGTGCATTCCTATAAATGTATATTCAACAGAGAAATATGATAAAGGCAAATATATGGCCTGGGCATCCATACATTATCTCGAGTTGACTCTAGATCATTTTTGTTGTTCCTTTGTCCCAGCCTCTCTGTCATTCTACATCTCTCTTAAAATAGAAAAAAACAAAATAAAATATTAAAACCAAAATAAAAAGAAAAAACTTAAAAAAGAGGAGTATGGCAGTGACCTACTCTTTTGTAAAACATCTTGAGGTAACATCTGTTGTGATTTGGATTATACAAAATTAAGATTGATTGATTAAACCTCAGTAACATGGGAAAATACAAGCTTAATGTTTCTATTACCTTCATGTTGCAGCAAGGGATGGAACTTGATAAGCTCTTATTTATACCAATGCCATTACTGATTATGTTCAGTTTATCGGTTCCTGTGGGTTTTCTTTGAAGAATAGAGCCCTACTGAAGTTTTCATTGGGAAAAATGACACGTGACACTTATGATATTTAATGTATGGCTGCATAATTTCGCAAGGCGTTGGTGTCCCCTAACCTGACACACCAGAAACACAAATTAAAAATCTGACATTGCCACAGTTTTGATTTTAAAAATGTGTTGGAAAAGAATAGTTGCTAACAAACTGCTAAAAATGACTACAGAAATGGCATGGAGCCCAAACAAAAATTCTGATTGATTTTTTAATATATGATAATATGATCACGATGGCCACAGTCATCGGCACCAACGTGATAAAGTCATTGTAAAAGGACATTACTCTCAAACAAGAGGGTTTAACATAATAGCATATGTTGTAAGTGCAGTAGCTGCTTATGAATCAAACCTCTGTGTTGTAGTTCTGTAACAGAGTGGTGCAGAATGAGTCCAAAAACGTGGAAGTGAGTTAGCATTTAGCATCACTTGGTTCCCAAGCCCTCTAAGTAAATGACATTTTGAACACCACTTTCAGATCAATGCCTGAAATGGTGTTTGTGATGAACACACATGGTATTTCAATGTTTAATGGGACATAATAGAATAAAACTGATGTTGCTGTTTTTGAATCCTATACCATTGTTGTGTGTTTAAAATGATGGCAGGCATTTCTGATTGTTTCTTAAATAATCAATTATTCATACTCTGTGTGACTGTGCCACAGTCATCAGGACCAACTTAATCAGGATGCTAATTTCTAGGTTGGCCTGCAAAAATACATCATACCTGCACCACTCTATTTGTAGAGTGTATAAAGAAACATGTCCCCACACTCTCCATCCTCTGTGTATGTACTGAATATGTGTGTATCACTTTCAGAGGGCTGCAGTGTGCGATGGAAGAGGGAGTGGGTTGTACAGAGAAAAATGTGTCCAAGGTCCGGACAAGATTGCAAATAAAAAACACTGCAAGTTTCCTTAAAAATAGCATTCTATATAACAGGGAGAAAAACTATTGTAATTTCATTTTTGACTTATCTTGTTTAGCCCTAGTTTTAATCTAAACTTTGATTTATTTCCACAGACTCCTTAAGGTTGATAAAATGAACAACATGTCCCCTGAGGTTGCTCTGCACAGGATCTCTCCTGAGCTCCGGCCTTTGCTGTGCAGCGTTGTGCGAAATGGGAGAGTAGGACTCGACTCCACAAACTGCCTCCGTGTCACAGACCTCAAAACTGGGTGAGGAGAAGTTTCAGACCACAAGTTTATTTCATGACAAACATGTTCATATCGTGTCTCTTGAAACAAAATGATGCTGTTTTAAAGTGTAAAGGTGCGTTCACACCGAATGCGAGTTTGGCGACCAAGATTGCGTCGCAAACCCAAGTCCTGTCGCCTGTTCATAGCTCATTTTGCACCGTCGCCATTGCTCAGTGACATCACGCCTGCTCGAGTTTCACCCCGCGATCATATCATATATCATATAATAGGACGTATCAGCTGACATCATTCCGACTGTATCCTTTTCACTAACCTACCAACCACAAAACACTGCAGCTGATGGCCCTGCAGCAGCATCTTCTGTGAGTTCAATGTGGTCCGTCTAGGCGGAACTGATGTACTCACTAACTAATGTTCCCCACACTGACGTAGATTGTTACTCTGTGGACCGGAATAAAAACAGTCTGTCACGGGTGTCAATCACGCACCCACACAACGCTGATTGGCTCTCGCAGTGCGACATTGCCTGAAAAGTTCAAATATTTCAACTTTGGCGACGGAGCACGCCGACCTGCTCTGCATCCGAAGTGACCCCAGAGTTCCCATCTGCAGCAACAGGGGCGCCGCCCCCATGTCTCCAAAGATGCGACCAAGTTGCCCAGAACGCATCCGTTGCATCGCATGAGATCTGGTCGCGTGTGGTCGTGGCTGATCGTGGCTGTACATTGACTCTGCATGGAGAGTGGCCGCCGAGGTCACCCAAGTCGCGTTCGGTGTGAACGCACCTTAAGAGTGGTTGTGAAATGTAGAGCAAGCTCTGTAAAAATGAACTGTCCTTTTACATTAAGTTAATGCAGACGCTATGATCACCAATTTTTTAGAAGATAAACTTAAATGTGTTGGTTAAGTACCAACGAGCAGCAGTGTCTCCCTGAAGAAAATTGCCAGTTAAAGGTGGTGGTGGGTTGGGATGTAGGGTTGGGTGAATTTTCCTCTGAGTTATCTTACCAAAATTCTCCTTTGTACTTCAGCTGTCACTGAAGTAGTTTTACATAGAATCTTTTTGACTTGCTAATTTATTTTTATTACGCACTGTGTGAAGGCAGTTGAAATGACCACAGATGGCTTTTGTGGATGACAGGATGAGCTACTGTGACAGGTCAACGACACTTTTAAATGTCTGTTTTTTAAAAGTAATGATGAACCCTAGGGGCGGCATGGTGTCGCAGCAGGTAGTGCACATGCCTTGTTCACAGTCTCACTTTTACTTATTCATCTATTTTTTTCCTTTGTTGTGGAGATTGTTTTTTTTAATACTCTGCACATTTTAATTTTTGCATATTTAAATTCTACGGAGCCCCTAAGGTGCCACAGAGAAAAAAAAATATAAATCGTGCGCACGATATATTAAAACGTGCGCACGTTTTAGCTTAAACGTGTGCACGAGATACTAAAACGTGCGCATGATATATCAAAACATGCGCACCTAATACTTATTCGTGCGCACGTTTTAGCTAAAACGTGCGCACGAAATACAGTTATTTACCACTTTAAACTTTGACGTCAGATGTTTACAGACACACACAATGGAGAGAAGAAGTGAGCTAGTTAACTTTTACTTCCATTCTTGCTGCTCTTGCCATGAGAGATGGAATAATCCTAAGTTGGAGAACTTTGCTGCGCATACTAAAAGACAACAGACTCAGCTGGCGGAAGGAGTACTCAGACTCAGTCAGTGTCCTGACCTGGGATGCACAGGGGGGACTTGTTTGCTGCTACAGAGGCGAAGTTGTAGCTAACATCGGGGCTATCTCCCTCCACCTTATTCAGCGGGTGGCAGCAAGACACGAGCTTTGCTTGAGTCTTGAAAGTTGTGCAGCTTTTATTGAAGGTACTGATAAATAGCCTAAGGGACTGTAAATACCCTGAACTCCTACATTCACAGACACAGCTAACGTTGGCTGGCTACTGGGATGCTTCAACCGAGCCCGGCTGTCTTTTTCTTCTTCTTCTTCTTGGTTTTTACCGGCAGGTGACCACAATATTATGGGGCATTACCGCCATCTACTGATGAGCCCGGCTGTCTGTTGCCGCTTGCCTGTATAATTAGATCGAGCGCACGTTTTACTATCTCGTGCGCACAAATTATTTTTTTTATTTTCTCCGTGGCACCTTAGGGGCTCCGTAAAATTCTGTAATACTCTTATCTTATTTAATTGTCTTTATCTGATATTCCTACTGTGATACTGTGTATAAGAGCAGCTGAAACAACTGAATTTCCCCTTGAGTATTAATAAAGTATTTCTGATTCTGATTCTGATTTTGCTCTATATTCAGATGTACATCTTTGACTCCTGGTCCCTGCTGTGATCGCTTTAAACTTCACATCCCATATGCTGGAGAAACACTGAAATGTGAGTCACAACTCTATCTGACTTTTTGCTGATGAAATGAGTGCAGCCTCCTCTTTTGACTAGATTTTGTTCTTGGCTATTGAGAAAAAATTATATTGGAAAATTAAGTTTAACAGCTTTATTCATAATAAGGCTGCTTTGTAGAGAAGTATGACAGCTATACTGAATCACATCGTAACCCTCAAAGAGATTATGTAAAGCTTTTTCATGTTTTAGTTTTTGGCTGTTTAACAATCATAACATAAAATGTAAAACTACTGCATCTTTTCAATGTAGCTTGATGGTTTAAATAAAGAAATTTAGTTTTTTTTCTAATTAAAAGAACAACTTACACTTTTACAAAAGTTCTTCCTTTGGAGGGATCCTTTCTTAAATATTGTTGGACAGTTCTGATAACAGCTGGAGCATTTCAACTCTGATTTTGATGAACATACTTTGACTTGGGAAGCTTGTAGATATTATAACCTGTCTCAAAGAGTAATCTAGCCAGACATTTTTGCATCATTGTGACATTGTAAGTCTTGTAGCGTGCATGAAAATTTGAAAATAATTAAGTATTAAAGCACAACAGATATCCCAATTTATGTCAAGGCCTTTCTGTTAAAACTATTTTGACCAATTAACTGCAAGAAAAAGTCATTTTTAAGTAGAAGCTCAAAAGTCAGATCATTCTGAATTACATATAAGTCTACTTTGAGTCCATGTCTAATGAATTTGTTATTAAATAGAAGCACCGACAGCACTGCAGTTTACCTGAGGTTGATTAAGAGCAATGTACCTGCACTTTTAAAAATAAGGCATGATTAAATAATTACTTTCATGTCTCATCTCATTCGTATTGTTTGTTGATCCCCAGCTTCTTGCTTACAACAGGCTAGTTTAAATGAGGCTTGGTTTATTGTTTTTCACATGCTGTGCCTACAACATGGTGCGAAAATTTTTGCTCGTGCGTCTGTGTGTCCATGGCCCTCTGCAATATACCATCAAAATGCAGGTACACAGTGCAATTTGTAGATAGATAGATAGAAGATAGATAGAAACTTTATTGTCTGTCACAGGTGACAGAAATTCGTCTCTGACAGGCTCCTTTACATGCTGGTCCTTCTGACATTCTCTCTGTTTATTTGAGTACAAGACATCATGGCAACAGAAACATACCATCTTATGTCTGAGTATGTAGCTTAGAAATAGTGAGCAGTAGTTGACTGCTGTGAAGTTATTGCAAAAATGGAAAATAAGGAGGTATCAGATGAGTTGAAATATAGGACGACTGAATTTGTCAAGACAAAGCACAGGGGTTTTTAGTGCTTGTTTGGCCTTTAAATGAAACATGAATAAAGAAATACATTACAGATATATATGTAATTTGTTATTTGGTCTTCTGAAGCCGTTCTAGTACATTACTGTACACAAAAACCTGCCTGAGATACACTCAGACGCTAGAAGTCACCTGGTGCTGTATGATGGACCAATCACAGGGCTTGTAGTCTGTGTTGATCCGTTACGTTGTTAGGAAAGTGCACCTCAGATTATGTGTTGGCTCAGGACTTATGGTGGTTTCACTTTGGATGCATTTTCTTGCGTGATGGTGGTGCTTATAGTGTTTATATTTCGGCACGCATCAAGTCAAAGCTGCCAGACTGCCAGCGTGAGCCTCACGTGTCCCAAGAGTGCTGGAGAATTAAAGGCTTTTAAAGAGAGGAGAAGGATAAACAGAAAGCCATATTTACCCTGTTTCTCCAGATGAGTGTCCACAGAGGTAGAATATGGCACGGAAAAGACAGAAACAGTTTCATTTCTTTTACTGTTTGAGCCGTTTGAAGTTAAAGCTCAGTTTGACACTCCTGTGGAAATAATCTTCTTGTTCATACAGAATGATTTTATTCTGAAGCTCTCCTGGCTCGATAATTCAGTGAACAGGCCACTTGTTGGGAGACCTTTGGCTCTCTATAAATTGTCTTTTGAAGCTCTTAAATGAGGTGAAGTTCATGGAAAGACAAAGCTGTGGCACCAGGGAGACACAGCCTTAACATAGCGCACACACTTGGTATGAAGGCCATAGCATTTCCATCCTGAGCTGACGTGTGTGTGTGTCAGCTGCACTGTGGGAAGCTGCCACTAGACAATTGGCTAAGGCCGCATTCACACTCTGACATTTAAGACAGCTTTTACTGACGCAGAGGGAAACGACAAGCCATGTCGAACTAAGTCAGGCCACACAGAACTAAGTTAACTTCAGTTGGGCAATGCTAATGTTCGTCAAGTATGTTGAAAAACTTAATGCATGCTTAAGGGATATGCCAACTTTTTTTTTCTTTTCTTGCCTCAGTCCCAAGTCCATGACAAGCTGATAGACTCCATTCTTTCGACTGTGTGTGCAGTAGCAAGTAAGATATAGACAAAGCCCACCCACTGCTAATTAGCTTAGCTCAAACACTGGGAGTCAGTGGGAAGTGTTAGCCTGCCTCTGCCTACAGTCATCAGATAAACTCTTCAGCGACTCTAAACAGTCCTGTGTGCTTGCTGTGACTCATTATTTTTACGGCATTATGTTATGTTATCTTCTTCTGTCATCGTATTGTCTTCTTCTACTCCTAAACAGAGGCTTTGTTTGTTGACCTACTTCTGCAGGGATTTGCACTAGAGATGTGACATTCGCTAATGGGTCGAGCCTTTTGAACAGCTCTTTTAAGTGAATTATGAGAACTGATTCACAGTTGTGAGTCAGCCATTCGTTTGCATGCCACTCTTAAATGCAGATTGCCAGAAAACTGACTGACACACAGAGCTGTTCAAAAGACTCGACTCATTTGCGAACGTCACATCTCTGTCGCAAACCACTGTGAAAGTAGGTCAACAAAATCTCTGTTTATGAGTAGAAGAAGATAATACAATGATAGTAGAAGATAACATAACATAATGCGGTTACAAAACGATTCACAACAAGCGCACAGGACTACAGAGGCAGATTAATGCTACCCATTGACACCCAGTGTTTGAGCTAAGCTAATTAGCAGTGGGTGGGCTTTGTCCATATCTTACTTGCTACTGCATGCACAGTTGAAAGAATGGAGTCTATCAGCTTGTCATGGACTTGGGACTGAGGCAAGACATGAAAACAAAAAAGTTTCTGATGTTTGATCCAACAGGCTTGTAAAATTTAGCAGCTTACCTTTGCTACCCTGGGTTGGCTCCAGCTGCTTCCTCCTCAGAGCTGGACTACTGTTATGCAACTTGAGGCGCCTTTTAGGGACAGCCATCTTGCGTCTTCTAGAAATGGTGTTAGAATTCTGAGATCACCTGTGGTTGCGTGTGGTGAAATGGCATATATGTCCGCTTTGCATAGCATTAAGTAATTTGAGTGTGCTTCCTATGTGTTAAATCTGTGTTCGAGAACATTAAAATCCACTTACAGTTCATGAGGGAATGCCATAACCCACCAGCATGTTTCCCTCCTCTTTAGACACATGGGTGTGTGTTGAGCAAAGCAAAATTGTCTCTGTGAACATACTTATATGAAAATTTTGATGATTTCTCAACATTGGTCAGTATCAACTAATATACAGTATGTTGATGTGTGAATGGGCCCTAAGGTGTGGCTACATCCTAGAGGTATAAATTAGCATTAAGTTGTGTGACCTTGCAATGTAGATGGATCAGCCTGAGTCCTTTGGAACAGGAAGAGGTGGGAGCTAGGATAGGGACATCAGCAGGAAGTGACTGCTATTAGCATAGATGCTAACAGCTTCAGCAGGAGTTTGATCAGATCTGGACCACATTTCTTTATTAGATGAAAAACAAACTTCTCTACAGTAAGGATGTTTTAGCCCCACTTCTGACACGTTTTGCTGGGAGTTTGTTTTACATTGTGGCTTATGTTTTGTCCTTTAAACCGCTTCAATAGCATTAATCTGATTGGCCCATAATGTGATTGATGAAACGATCGTCCTGTCCCTTGCCGGCTATGATTTGAAGGTTTTGTCCTACGGAAAAACTTTCTGTGGGCTGTGTCCCAGATAGACTGGTGAAGATAAAAAGGTCCATCTGGTGTGTCAGGTGACATTAACATAATGTCAGAAACTTGGCAAAAATACTACTACTTTGTAAAAAAAAAAAAAAAAAATTCAGAGACAAACTATGTAAAGACCAGAGACTGAATGAGGACACTTGAAGTAAGGGCTTCTGCTGCAGGCCTCTCAATGAAAACACTCCACTAATATCGTGTATCAGCTGAAAGAAATGAAACCAAACAATAGCAGAAAGGTGGACATGTTTGATATTCAAGTTACTAAGCAGCTGTAAGGTCAAAAACAACCAAAGGAATCCCTGAGCACAAAAACAACATGAATATTATTGAGGTGACACAGTAACCAGTAAACATGGTGCAATTTAAACTTTTACTGGAAGAGATGCTCAGTGCTACATCAAGTCCCCACATCAGACACTCCTCCCTCTGAACACGTCTCCTTAAGAGCTCCATTGGAAACATCACTCAGTGTTGTTAAGAGATAATAATCGTGGTTTAGAATGATTTCAACTCGGTGTTACTGGAATTGTTGTGACTCACCCATGTAAGGCGGGTGTTTACACACGCGTCCTGAAAAAGATAGTATCAGTTATCATCTCTCAATCTGACATGAGCCTTTGACTTGTTGACAGTGAAGTCAAAAGTTGAAGTATTTCTGAAGAAAGTATCTTTGTCACTGGATCTGAATGACTGTGGGAGTTTTTTGCAAAGATTTCAGCCTCAGAGGGAGCATCATGAATAATTTGTTTAACTGTTTGGCAGGTTGGTAAGAAGTAATGTGTCTACATTGGTGGTTGGTGGAAATACACACCTGTATGCACAACTGCAACTGTCATCCTGATAATGCAGAAAGCGTAGTCCAGTAAAGGTAGCCACAGTCCGAGTGCCTCATCCAGGCTCTGCCTTCTTTGTCCTCCTTGTGAGCTCTCTCTGTAGACCTTTCTCTTTGTTTCTGTTACTATTGTCTTATCTGCTCAGTCCATTCCTCTTCTTCTCCTCTTTCTTTTTCCTCTTTTTCCTCAATTTCTTATTATTGTTTCTCTTCTTTTTAATGGGTAATTTTGGACATCAGTAGGTAGTTAGTGGGAGCAATTACCTGACCAACAATAACCTGACACACCAGATTGATCACTCAGTGTAAGTCCATCAGGGCAACAGTCCATAGAAAGTGTTTGGGAATGAACAGGACTTTTCAAAACAAATCCAGCAGGTAATTGGACGATTGTTCCGTCAACCTCATTTATTACAGGCCAATCAGATGCTAGAGAAGGAGGGCCCTACTGTTACGGTGAAAAGTACAAAACTTTAGCCACTTCAAAGAACAAACTCTTGCCAACACAGTAGAAGTTGAGCATAGGTGTTATTTGTGTTTCATTTAATAATGACATGTGTTCCATATCTGATAAAACTGCTACAGGACTCTGACTGGGCCGGACCATTTTGGGCTGATCACAACCGTTGTAGATTTGAGCTTGACAAGATGATCTGATTACAGCCCTTGAGTCAGGCAGATCCAGCTGCACTGCAAGGTTATGCCAAATAGGGTTGGTAGTAGGGATGCATGATATTATCGGTTTGATATCGGTATTGGCTGATGTTAAAATTTTTGCAGTTATTTACAGCTGATATATCGGCCACACATATCGGCCATATATCGGCCATATATATGTATCGGCTGGAGTATCGGCAAATTACACAGATGTACAATATTGATGCAGCTTCTCATGACTGCATGGGTACATTTAAAAACCAAGGGTTCCATTTTTAGAAGAGTTAATTGCTGTTGTTCTTGTTTTACATCTGTTCCTCGCAAAAATGTTCTGTAACACTGAAAGAAACAAGTCCATTTTTGCTCAGTACAGAGCTTGAGCTCTTGACCAGAAATATCAGTATCAGTATCAATAGTGGTATCAGCAGCAATAATTGAAACAATATTGGCATATCTATACCTGCAAAAATCCAATGTTGTGCATCCTTAGTTGGTAGTATCAGCATTGTCACTACCTGGAGTTTGTATGTGTGGAGCGTGGTTCTGTTGAAGGCAGTGGTGGTCCTGTTTGGGCTGTTATGGTCATTTAGTAGGGCAGTAGGGGTGTGTATTGGCAAGATTTGGTGAAAGGAGAAAACGTGATGGATGTTTGTGGACCACTGTTGACTAAAGGTACGTTATGTGACAGGGCCCATGAGGCTCCATAGCCATTTTATAAGCTTAAATGTGATTGGTTCTCATGTTTGGCAAATGCTGAAGTACCTTATTCCTACTCAGACCACAGATTAGAATAACAGGGGTCCTTCATATTGCGAGTAGGTGCATATTTCTGCGTCTTTTCTCAGAGGAGTAGGGTGGTTTCTTGGCTCAATTTTAGCAAGCTGCTACCTTTGGCTTGAGTTTATTCACTGCTTTGCTTTGATTATTGGGAGAGAGAAGGGCAACAATAGAAAAAAAGCTGTTTGTAGTTTAAACTAAAACTACCACAATTCATGTGTGCATATTGAACCATGAACGTCGTGCTGAGCAGTTCAATATTTTATTGAGGATTCTTTTTTTCTTTTTTAATTTTTTTTTTTTTTTATTGCTTTCATAACAAAGTAAACATATTAACAGCAGTTGGTGACGTTACAAAGACCAGTAAAGAACTTTGACAGGTATTATGACATGAAATAGAGTATATAATACATAAATAATGACACAGCATCAGTATCTTCATCTAACAACTTTAAGACGATAAGTCCAGAAAAGGCTGCCAGATTTTAAAAAAGGAATCCTCTTTAGCAGACAACATGTACCTGATTTTCTCCAAATGCAAGACGTTACTCAGCTCTCTCAACCACATATCAAATGTTGGAGAACTTTCGGATTTGCAGAACTGTAGAATTAGCTTCTTGGCTAATAATGTCGATAGGGAAAGAGCCCTAGCCTTGTGACTACTCTTCACCTCATTGGGATTGGCCACCCCAAATAGTATGGTGAGAGGAGCTGGTTTGCATGGGTGTTTAAAGGCCGTAGTGAAAAAATCAAAAACAGAGCCCCAGAATGATTGTATCTTATTACATAATAAAAATTGGTGAGATAGTGTCCCTTCTTCACACTGACACTTCAGGCATTGGGATGATATTTGTGGAAAAATTTTCTGCAGTTTGGAGGGAGAATAATGTAATCTATGTACTACCTTGAACTGTATTAAATTGTGTCTTGCATTAATTGAGCTATCGTGGATGTTCTTAATACAAGTCTCCCACATCTCATCTGAGATTTCCCTCTCCAATTCTCTCCCCCACGCCTCTTTAAATGGAGCTGATGATGTGCTATTCACAGACTGTAAAATTCTGTAAAATTTAGATAATGCACCACTTGTATATGGTTCAATTTGAAAGAGACTATCCAAAGCCCCATGCTGAGGTTTATTGAGGATTCTTGCATCCCAAGTTGACATCCTGATCATAGCTATGGTTATGTTCACAGTGCAGATCTTAATGTCAATTCTGATTTTTAGTGGAAATCCAATTCTTTTTGTGTGATTGTTTACATTATAATTTATATATGAACCAGTTACGGCTCTGAAGTCTGATGGCATGCACAGAAGAACTTCATCTTTATTATCATCCCCTGGGAAATTTGTTCTGCGGCAGGCATCAGCACACCAGTACATGATAAAACATAAAACATACAGCCATTAGGAAAATCAGGAAAAATCAGGTCAAATCCTGAGCACAACTGAAAAGGAAAGGCACTTAAACCACTAATAGCCAAAGAAGAAGACATGACATCACACGCATTACGCTGTGTTTACGGAAGTTAATATGGAAGCTACACATGTTAGCGTGTGTGTATCAGTTTGAAGTTGTTGTGCAATTACAAGTGACAAAATTATAAGAAAATGATAAAGAGAAGAAGATTGAGAAAAAAGAGAGCACACATTTTAATGATGATCTTTTGTGGTGCAGTGTATTGGTGGGACTGGGACGTGAGCCCCTTCACTCACAGAGCTCAACCATAGTTGTTTCCTCCATTGTTGACATTGGATCTTGCTGCGTCTTGCCTCCTCCTGTGCAGATTTGTGACATCTGACTCACTTCAGCAATGCAGAAATCTGATGAAATGCAGCATCACCGTTCAGTGAGGCCGCTCTGAGAAACAACTGATATGTGTCTGATTTAGGACCACATGTGAAAGCTTGATATGAAGAAATCTGATTTGTGCTGTTAAGACTCTGATGAAAAGATCAGATATGGGTCACATATGAGCAAATAAGTCAGATTTGGGCCACTTCTGCCTGCAGAGTGAACATAGCCTGAGTGACCTATGATTGTCCTTACATAACAGTCAATAAAAAAAGGAGGTCAGGGTGTCTTTTCACTGAGTGCTTATTCTTTTGTTATTGCACAAGTACCTCATGTTTCTTTTAAATGGAGATTTTTTTAATTAACAGATTTTTGAGACACTGTTTGAAACTCCTCTCTTCGACTTCAAGTGAAAGTAAGACCCATATCAGTTACATGGTTGAAACAGGGCTGTATTGCTCAAGAGGGAAAGTTTGTCTTTCTTTTTCAATGCATTCCAATACACGCAGACAAGCAGAATAACAAAAGGAGTCTATAATCTGCAGATCCTCAGGTCTGAGCCTGCAGTTTGAGAACATCATGCTCTTATCATTAAGTGTATTTTTATCATGGAACTCTCTGCAAATATGGTCCTGCTCAAAGAAAAAAAACACTTGTTTGTCAAGTCAGAGGAAGTTAGTTTTGCTTATTTTGCAAAATTTTTAAAAACTCTCTCAGGCAGAAAAGCTGTGGCCAAGCTCAGGATGTTGATGCTGGGCTGGAGGAAAGTTTAATGTTAGAATATACAAAACAGCTGGGGAGCTACATGGCAACATACAAGAGAGTTTATAATATGTCTGAGGGATTTCAGATCTATTCTAGAGGTTTTGCAGCTGGACATGAGGCAACATTTTGCATCACATATTCATTAAGTTTTCTGAATACGTTTGGTCTGCCTGGATTAATGTCAAAATGTGTCAAATATAAGATTATCTTATCCAAACTTAACTTTTTAAATAAGGGTCTTTCATCTAAACACTTAATCCAAAGTGTTCAAGTAGTGTAGATGGTAAATAACGTAAATAAAGATGAACAACAATAGTTAAGATTGGAAATACTTCACGCTAGAGATGCTGCAAAAAAAAAAAAATCCTGGCTGATGTAATCACCAAGTTCAATATAATAATTTGGCTGATTGCCAAAACAGATGCTGGATTCTTCTCTTGGATTAGGGCTGTAGAAAAATATTCATACACCAGCATATCAGGATATTTCTGTATCAATATTTCATGGCACCTTATTGATATTTTGTAAGTAAATAATTCATAAAATATGTGATATTTTTATGACATTTTTGTGGCATTCAGTCATTTTTCTTTCTCTCTTAAATTGATTTTGGTTCACTTTCAATAAAACAACTTCAAAGATTAAAGTCAAAAGTTTTCAAGCTCACCGAAAGGGTGCAGGCAGAAGCCAAAGCTTATTTAAGCCTATTCCTTCTACAAAAACATAACTATCACAGAAATAAGATTACAGCAAGAACAATGCTGATGCATTGTTGTTGTTTATATTCATTAGAAATATATACATAATAACAAAGACATATTAACTTACAAAATCTATGGTGTATGTCAAAACCAATTGATTCTTATAGTCTTTTGAGCCCTAGCAATGTTGTGCATGTTTTTATATTTTAGAAGAATTCCACAAATTTACCCCTGTGACTGACAGACAATGAGAAAAATAAATATTTCTCTAAGGTTGTATTGATGATTAATATATTGATATATTGATGAGAGATATCTCATTATAATCAGCTTCTGGATACTTTCTGGTAATTGTCCAGTTCTAGCCTTATACATTGTTTGTATTGTACTGTGTTCAACTATGTCCGAAAATTTTAGAATATTTAACTGCAAAAATAGAAGATTGGTCGGTTCACAATGGGAGTTTTTTTACTGATAATTCGTATGACTTTTTTTGTAACAGAAAAACAGAGTTTTTATTTGTTTTATTAGTGTTTCGCCAAACCTCTACACAGTATGTCATGTATAGGACGATGAGTAAGTAATGGAGTGCACAGAGATTTCTGGTTTATGAAATCTTGAGCTTTATACAGAATTGCAGTGGATCTAGACATTTTGGCTGTAACATGGTTTATATGAGATTTCCAATTCAATTTATTGTCAGTCATTACACCTAAAAATTTATTTTCAGACACAGTTTCAATTTCAACTTCATTTATTTTCATCTTATAGCAGAGGTTTGATGCCTGGTTTCCAAAAATCATGATTTGATTCTCTTTCTTCTCCAGATCATTACATCACATGATTATTTTCATGAAGTACAAAGTTAGAAAACATTTGTAGTAAAAACAGAATAAAAAAAATACAGTGTTAGGAGCCATTAGAGTAGTTGAGTAGATCATATTTCTGTCTTTGTGATGAAGTATGTCAAAAAGCATGCTACATCCCTGGCAGGCCAATATCATCGTGTATTTACTGACATGCAAAATTTGGTCTTTTATGCCTTAATCAATTCAAAATGCATATTCCCATCCTGAATGGCAAAACTGTCAAAATTAGCCCCTCCTTAAATGGCTACAAGTAGTTTTTACAGGCTTTATTGATCCCTAAAGCAATGCTCTTCCTTTCCTCAGACAACAGGAGGCATTGTTTGTATATTTTTAGATCTACAGACACCAGAACATGAAGGTGGAAAGGAGGTGTTGTCAGGCAGACTTAATTTCGTCCTCAGCTTGGCCTCTTTGTCTGTTAATAGGTTAATCTATTGTTTCATGTTGTGACAGAGCTATAAGGTCTTACTACATACTGTTTGTGTGGTATATTTGCCATGATCTTGGAAAAAGTCTTAAATCCAATGAGACATAAAAGATACAACCCTCCCTCTAAACAAAAAACAGCCCACCGGCACTCTGGCATGGCACGCGACATCTCTGCAGCTGCTGTGTTATACGAGCACCTTCCTGTGCTCTGGCCTGAGGAAGAAGGTTTGTTTAATCAAGGATGCAGGGCCGCTGGTTGGGTCTCTGCCAGTCTGCGAACCTGCCTACAGTACTGGTGGCGTGCAAAAGCATGGCACACCAAGCACAGAGCTCAGCACCATTAGAGCATGCCTGCCCCTCCTTTCATTAAACCACCAAGCTGGGTCTACTAACATCAAATTATGGCCTTTGTTGTTGCACCTGTAACAACCTTATTACCTCTATTATTACCCAGCTGACACACAAGTTATACTTTAAAAGGGCATGTTATACAGTGATTAGACTGAACATTTAAGCGAGGCTCCTCCTTTCTGACGAAGAACCTCATGTAAGATCTTACATCTCAGAAAGGAATGAATTAGACCTTTTTTCAGTTTTCAGAACTTGAACTTTGTCCCAGTTGTCTAAAACTACAGCCTGACCTTTATAGTGATTGACTGATAACAGACTATCATCGATGAATCATCATCTACTTATGTGTTTCCTGGGTTTGACCAAAATGTAAACCTCCTTTACAGAACCAGTAACGCAGGAAACAAGGCTAAGGCTCATAGCTTTGTAATAAACCTTGTTCCACAGATTCACTTCTGCTTCTTTGTGTAGTTTACCACTCGCTCAGCACATGTTCAACAAATAGCCTGTTAAATGAAAAACAAAAACTGTTATCCATACAGGGCTTGTTTAGGTCAGACATCTCCAACCACTGGACCACAGACCAGTACCAGGCCGTACATCATTTGGCACTGGGCCATAAAGACACAGAAGAGATTGATTGTGTTACTCTTTTTTTGAATAACTGAGACTGAGACTGTATAGCTGTGACATCATAAACCCCAGGAATAAAAAACAGAGCATTTCAAGGGGCATTTTTTAATAGGGACTGGCTGGCAGCTACTGCCTCTGTTCACAGGGGGGGAGGAGTAGAATTCCTAAAGCCATGGTCATGTTGTCTTCTGCATAAAATGTATACCCTGGAGTAGGAATCCTTAAGTTTCAAATATGACAAGAGATTTTTCAAGTATTGTATTCGATTTTTTTGTCGTTACTAAAGTTCAGTGGTAGTTTCACTAACCTCCACCATACCCAAAAAGAGAAACTATGGCCCAAGTCTTGAATTTGAGCTTCTGCCACCAAACATGGCGGATCATTACTGGACAGTATTAGGGATGCACGGTATTGGATTTTTGCCAATATCCGATATGCTGATATTTTTAAATTCATTATCGCCAATACCGATATTTCTGGTCAAGAGCACAAGCTGTGTACTTCACAAAATGGACTTGTTTCTTTTAGTGTTACAGAATATTTTTGGAAATGAACAGATGTAAAACAAGAAAAACAGCATTTAACTCTTGCAAAAATGAAACCCTTGAATTTTAAATGTACCCATGCAGTGATGAGAAGGTGCATCAATACTGTGTAATTTGCTGATATTCCCGCCTATATGCGTGGCCGACATGTTGGCTGTAAATATCTGCGACAATACTGATACTTAACTTTTTAGACTGATACCGGCTAATACCAATATCAAACCGATAATATTGTGCATCCCTAACAGTAGTAATTGAAATAAAAAGATGGCAGATGGGGATTAAGGCCCGTTGTCACCAATTCGATCACCTGTACATACTCCATGCAGCACCTTAGGGTCGTAAACATTTGCTGCTGTAGCTGCTTCTTCTGCTTCTCCATCTACCATGAGATCTGTGGAAGAGTCCTTAAAGCTTTGTTTTTACTCCTGCTACCTGAAATCATTAACTCAGGGTTTATGTTGATTTGATAAAGCAGCCTGAGTATTTTGACAATGACAAATATTGATAAAAGAAACTTGTGCAATGCAGCCCAAAATGAAGCCCTGTAAATTATCTGCATGCTTTTTTTCAGTCTCAAAGATTTCTTATCATTCAGGCCCTTTCATAATACATTCACAGCACAGCCTGCAGTTTCCTTGTTTGACTATCCTTCACTAAAAAAAAAAAAAAACTTCCTCATGTACCAGTTTGTCCTTCTTGCAGGAACGACAAAAAGCAGAACAGAACAATCTTGAAACACGTAAACAGAATTGTGTAACATAACGTAGAACATTGTGAATCAGCCTCAGAAATGGGTTATGTGATCATGTTATGATGTCTGATACTTTGTGTAGCGAGGTTATTTTTCTAGTCTGTACTTTTATTTTTTTTTCTCCTTGAACATATAGTGCCTCTATCAATTTAATGATCCAAATGATGACAGAAACTGTCCTTAAAATGTCTCTCTATGTTCTGTCATATAATGCTTAAGCAGTTATAAGACAGACCTGTTTGGCATGATTTTAGCGGCTTCAGGAAATGTCAAGTTTGCTCATTACTGTAGGTAATTAAATTAAAAGACCTCAGAGGTCTCCAGCATCTGCATATCATGAGGTTTTAGACAGCCTTTGAAAAGAACACACAGTACTTTAATGAGCCGTTGCATGTCAGATTTGAGCCTGACTTGGTCTAACAAGGTTAAGCTGTTTCCTCTGCAGTTTACCTTCATTTAGCAGTACTAAAATTATTCCTTATGTCTGTAAATTAGACAAAAGATGGCAGATTTTCATACTGATATTTGAACAATTACACTTTAGCGACTATGAATATATAAGGAAAAAGACCTAGTGGTAGCTCAAAGTGTGGGTGATGCCTGATATACTGATACCTATTAGTTAGACTCGAAGACAGTAGTGCTAGTACTGTTTGTATTTTGTATTTTTTTAAACTCTTTTTCCCTTTTTTTTAACAAGACATAGGTAAAGTGACAACATACAGATATGAAAAAAAAAACCACATATGCACAAAAACCTGGATATATAGACATCAATGCATGAACAGTGACAATAATAATAATAATAATCATAATGATAATAAGAAGAAACTTTATTTATATAGAACTTTTAAAAACAAAGGTTTACAAAGTGCTTTAACAACAGACAGGAACATAACGACAGCAAAGCACAGGAGCTTAAACACAAAGGAAAAAACAAGCTCTTTAGAAGTCTTGTTTTTCCGCTTAAGCATATAATGAATGCCAAAGGTCATTGAGTAAATGACCCCAGTTGTGCCTATCGTGTGTGATTTTTTCTAAAGGAAGGAATTGGGATATTAGAGTCGATAACATACTGCATGGTGATTCATTTTTCCAAAGGAGGAGTATACACTTTTTGGTGAAGTAATTTGTCATAGCAGCATCTATTTGAGTGATAGCTGTAGGTGAATCCCTTTCCCACATGCAGAAAACCCTGAAATTATGAAGGCCCTCATTTAACAATCTATTATAGAAACTTACACAGCTTTGAATACAGGAATTATCTTACACTAACGCCCACATGTGATTCATATAACATGCATATATGGCCCATCCCAGCGCACTAAACCGTTTGTTGATAATTGCACTGGCTGAAAACAATTGTCATTTGAGTAATTCACCCGTTAAGCCCAGAATTTATGACAGGGAGTGCAATAAAAAGAGAGGACATTTTTGAGCTGGAGGGTGACACTGTAAAAAGAGAAGAGGAAAAAAAAAATGTTTGACAGCCTGAAATAAGATTGATGAGAGTCAGACAATTGGACACTGGAAATCTGTTTTGTTTTAGAGAAAAGCATCGTTAAATGGGAAAGTCAAGCATTCTGCTGTGCAAATGAACACATTTTATTAGCTATTTTAATTGATCAGGCATAATAGCATTTTAATGAACCCCCATGGGCAACTTATTTTAGAACAATTTACAGCATAACTGACACTAAAATCTCTCTAAGATGTGGTTTATATGAGGGAGTTAGAGTTCATAATCATTAGAGCGGTGGTACAGGGGCATTAATGCACACTGAGCATCAGTTGTTTTCCCGGAAGCCCCCAGTGATTTTCCCCTTTTCTGTCCACCTATACCTGAAAGGCAAACTTCAGAAAATCTTGCTGCTGTGAGGGACCAGCGTGAACAAGCAAGTCAGGGATTTCCTGAGTAAGTTACCCAGATACCAGAGTGTTAACTAACTGCCACATGTGGTCATATTTGTAGATGGATATCTAAAGGCATGTATTCCCAAATAAACATTTTTAAAGTAAACAGGCTGACGGTTGCAGTGTTAATTTTGACAGCGTTTTTTAATTTAGTTTGATAGTATTTTGCCTAAAATATCTTTTAGTTTTAGTCATAATTTAGTCATCTAAATTGTTCTAAGTTTAGTCTAGTTTTAGTTGATTAAATTTCACAACATTTAGTCGAAATCTACTGTAAATTTAGTCGACTAAAACATGAAGTGTAAAGTGTAAGGCATTTTTTATGGTTCCTTGAATTTCTGAAGTCATGTTTTACACTTGGATAAAATGAAACATCTAATAACCCTTTATTGAATGCTACTAAAGTTTGAATGTATAAATGAACAGAAACAAATTGAACTTTTGTGTGAAATGCAGTCACCTTTATTTAGGCTACCTGGCAGAGCATCTCAGTTACAACACCAGAACTGACAACAAACGGTGAACCTGCTCTACATGAATATATCAGTTCATAAAGAGAGTAGCTCTGATTGGATCACTCCACAACTTATCCCACAACCATGAAAGCTAAAGTACCGGTTATTGGATGTCCCTCTTAACTCATCCAACCTTTTCACACAACCGAAGTAGCTGTGATTGGATATATTCCTAACTTGTCTAAGTTAAACTAAATTTCAGTTAATTTAATTTTAGCGTTTGTCCATGTGTGCTTGTTTTTATTAGTTACTGTCTAGTTGTCGTCAGGGAAAAAAGGTTGTTGACGAGAACTATGGCTAAAATAATTAGTTAACAAAATTAACACTGGACGGTTGTGTGGTTGGTTTCTGATCAATTTGGGCATCACTTCTGCATAAAAATTACAAGCTTTTTTAAACATATTAAGCACATACAACTGACAGTTGAAGGTGCCATTCATGCTGCATTTACAAGACGTAAATGCCAAAGCAAAAAGTTTCTTGGACTTCTTTTCAGTTCAGAAAAAACGTGTTTTCACTTCAAGTGTTTGTAAAACAGAGAGAACTGCATGGGAAAGGCCCACTACATTTGTTTTTGTTATAGATAAAATACACACATCCTATGTAAAGCTATCACAATCCATATCTTATTGCCATATTACACATTGTTACCATATATGGCATTATTTCCTCATATCTTGCAGTCCTAGTCCCTAGTGTTAACCCTCGTCTTTTCTTCCTATCTCAGGGGACATCATATTCAATGCACGGTATCCAGAACTTCCGCCAGATTTCATTTTTGGAGAAGATGCCGAGTTTCTTCCTGAACCCTCAGAACTACCAGTAAGTAATAACACACATTCATGAGAAAACAATAAGACAAGTTTTTCCGGAAGACATCAACGTGCATTGTGTTTTAAATGTAATTGGTGTGACAATAATTTCAGGAAACAAAGATGTCACTCAGTCTGTGTTAGCTTTTTCCACCTCCTAGAGCGTGATCTTCACATTCCTTTGCTGTGTTTCATGGCTTCTGTGTTGCCATGTTGCATGATTATAAATGTCAGACAAATGCGTCAAATTCCAGATCACATCGTCAGTGATCCGAGGAGCCAGAGGGAGTTGAGTAAGTGCCATCAACACCCTTTGTATGAGCGGGCTGCAGCCATCATGTGTGCGCAGTGTTGAGTAGCTGGAAATGTTGCAATAACTGGCACTTATTGTATTCCCCAGTGTCATAAATTCTGTTTTGACTCACTGTTATCAGCAGCTGAAATCCTCTCTATGATTCATTTGGAAACTAGTCTCAACATGATGAAAGTCAAAACTGTTTGTTTGTTTGTTTAAGATCTGCCCTAATCTCTCTGCCGCAGAGATAATCAGAGAACTAGTTATTTAAAACTGGCATCGACCACGACCAGTAAAACAGAATGAGGCTCACAGAGGGGAGTCACTGATGATGTCTGTTCTCCTTTCCAGTTTTCTAAAATATAGAAGTTATATGCTCAATTTATAAAGTACACCTAACACTGGGATGGACTTTAGCCTTCTTAACAACTTTAATTCTTTGTGGCAAAGATTTAACAACCTGCTGGAAACATTCCTGGGAGATTTTGGTCCATGTTAGCTAGGGCCGGGCAATATATTTATTAAGTCGATTCATTTGAATTATTTTTTGCAAAAGAATAAAAATTAAAAATAAAGATTTTAAGTGATTGAAAATGCAAATACTGAAAATTTACAGTTTGTATTTTTTTTTAAATAAGATTAAATATTGATCAGAGAGTTTTATGTTAATGTACTGTGAAAACAGCGCAGAATTTAGTGTTCATGTAGACAAACCTGTCTATGTTCAAACAACATAAACATTTTATGAAAAAATATCAGCATGAAACTTAATTATTAGAGGGAAATTCAGTTTTGTTTCAGAATATTTTTGTATAACATGACAGCAAAACTTGATTCTCGTATTTTTTTGTCACTTGGAGGTTTTTTCTTGACAAGGAAAAAAGCAATGAAAATCGTTAATCAAGTTTTGTGAAAAGAAAATCTGGGATTTTATTTTGAGGCCATATCGCCTAGCCCTAACATCAGCATGATAGCATCACCCAGTTGTGGCAGATTTGTCAGGCGCACATCCATGTTCTCCTGTTGCACCACATCCCAGAGGTGCTCTACTGGACTGAGATCAGCAGACCACTGGAGTACAGTGAACAGAAAAATTTGTTTTAGTTGGTTGAATGTTGTACTTGATTAATTTCTGACTTCTTAGTTAAGTCCAGTGAGCTGCTCAAATTTGGGTATAAGAAGGTGAACTCAGTTTCTCTTTAATTTGTGAAGCACTATGTATTGTCAGCAATAAGGTTTTTAAGATCACAGATTTTTTAACTTAAACTTTTAAAATTTTCAATAGTCCTTCCTTGAAAAAAGGTCTTTTTTTTTTCACTGACAGCTTGGTGTGCAAAAAACGGACGTCCAGGAAAAGTACCTGGAAATATTTCAACACATTTGCTGTAAATTCTTAAAACTTTGCTCATTTTGTAAGTCAACACTTCCTTTGTCACAAATACCTGTCTGCAACTTTTTCAGTATTTTTTGCTCAAACATACAACAAATAACAACATTTGTTTGAGTGAAAATATCAGGGCTTTGTGAATACTTGTAGGTTTAGAGTCAGAACTGGTTCTGCAGCATGGATTGCGTCAGTCACTCTCTGGTTTCGTAAGGTTGGATTGTATAATCTGGAGTATGATTAAAACTTCTGAACCACAAACAGCTGTTATTATATTACTACAAGTCTTAACAGTGTAACAACAGCATATTTTGTAACTTGACTTTAACATCTGTTCTTCTGAGAAGTATAAGGTCAAATCCAGAAGTTTTTAGAAGTTGAATGAATTGTGATTTACATAAAGAATCATCAAATTTCCCTTAATCTTGATTTCACCATTCAGTATCTCACAAACTTGAATTAAAATCTCTGACTGTTGAGCTATAGGAGTTGTTTTGGTTGTAGTTAGTGAAGTACTATTGTGGTTGGAGGGTGTACTTATTCACTGTTGGCAGATTCTTTATTAGATAGGTTCTGCAAAAGTCAAAAACGCATCACTTTCTGCTCCCTCTAGAGAACACAAAAGGGGGCAAGGACATTTATACAACCTTGGGAAACAAAATGTTAACATCTGAAAGAAAAGCATCAAAAAAGAAGTCTTACTTTTCAAAAAAAAGATACAAGGGCAAACCTTGGATTTTACTTTGCAATAAACCCAGTTGTGGACAAAGTACATGACATCAGTACTTGAGTAAAAGTTGTGATATTCCTGTTCTTTTTTTTTTTTTTTTTATTTTGACATCGAAGGTGTGGAGCGCAAAGTGCTTCCATCTGAACTTCTTAGATATTTTGGTGTTTTTGTTGTCAGCTCAGAGTGGTCTTGCCTTTCCTCCATTTATCAAAGTGTACTTCACTACTTATTGAGGTCAAGAGTAACCTTGCAGAGCAGTTGATTCCACCTGATTGGATGAATACAATCAGACAGATCCCTCTTGTCAAGCTCCAATCTACAGCTACTGTGTACAGTGTCCTTTAAAGCAGGGAGAGGCGGGAGCTACAAGAAAGACAACAGCAGAAAGTGACTGCTCGTACGTAGATTAGCACAGACGCTAACAGCTTCAGTAGCAGTTTTGTCAGATCTGGACTGCATTTCATTATTAAATGAAAAACTTATAATAACACTGAAACATTTCTCAAAAGAAAGGATTTTTTTGCTCCACTTCTGACATGTTTTTGCAAGAGTTTGTACTGTAAAATGGCTTTCATTTTGTATTTTACACTGCAGCAGTAACGCCCACCTACTACATGATCTGATTGGCCCTTAGTGAATGTGATTGACAGAGGTTCTGCCCATGGCTAGACACTTTATATGGGCTGTTGCCCAGATTACCTCATGAAATACATTGAACGGTCCATCTGGTGTGTCAGGTTGGTCAAGAGAGCAGCATTAGTGTGTTGATGGTCGAGTTCCTCTGTTGGATTGGGTGGTTCAAGGCTCCAGGCTCCTTTATGTTGATGCTGAACTGTATATTTTCAATGTAAATGTATATTCACAGTTTAAAATTTTTTACCCCTAAGTTCAAACAGATATTCAAATATTGAGTATAAGGTAACCGCTCGAGTATATACTGCATACTGCATCCTGTATATGGTTGTACTTTGTGGTAAGGCTGAAAGATTTATCATATTCTGATCGAAATCGCAATTTTAGACAACGCAATCATGTGATTGCCAAAGCTGCAATTTTTTGCAGTGCTCCTGACTGACCTAGGATCTGTTGTCAACTATTTTACACATACTATTTTACAAATTTGCAGGCAAGTTGCATTTAAGAATGGCTCGCAAATGAACGGTTTACTCACAACTACGGATCGGTTCTCATTGTTCACTTAAAAGAGCCGTTCAAAAGAGTCGACTCGTTCATGAACATCACATCTCCACCGCGAAAGTGCTGGTAAGCAGGTCAACAAAAAAAGCCTCTGTTTAGGAGTAGAAGTTGGAGTATCCCTTAAATAATGAAAACAGATTATTTATCATCAATATTAGATTATGAATAATGTTTTATGTGCTTTTGATCATTGATTTTCTTACTGTTGTCTATGCTGTAAACATAGTGAATATTGCACTGAAACTTGATTTGAAGAAAACTGTGAAATTACAATATCTGCCAGAAAAATCGTAGTTAGATCTTTTCCTGAAATCGTTCAGCCCTACACTGAGGCATAACTTCAAATGGCTGTTAATGCGGCATGCTGGATCCGGCTGAGCTGATTGTTCTTGTTGTTTTTCGGCGGGTGGCAACTGTTGTGGAAGGAGCATACCTGTCACCTACTATGTTTAAGTGTAAACCAGAGCAACAATCACTAAAATACAAAATTTATGTTAAACACATTTAACTGAAAAATTTCCTTTAATTACTTGGACAAGCCTGTGTGCCTTCCCTCCTAAATCCAACAGTTATCATCCATTTCACCATTCTGTAGATGTAACAGTATATTGCTGATGCTGTGAAGGAGTCTGTTGCCATGGAAATATGCTGTGGCCATTCGCCATTTTGACCCCTGACCAATTGGCACATTGCATGGTGGGAAACAGAACACGAGGTGGACTGGTCAGATGCATACTGCCAATTTTTCCCGAAGTAGTGATACCTCCATGTATTTTTGGCACTCTGTGGATGTCACAAATGCTCACATACTACATTTTGGCAAAATCAGTAAGTACTGCTGGTGTAGTGTACAGTTTTGAAAACAGACACTCACATATTTCTAGGGATGGGAATAGATTAGATTATGTTAATACTGCTTATCAGTCTGATTCTTACATGAATCTTGATCAATTCCTGCTGATTTTCTGTTTGGGGAAGAAATGCCTTCACAGGTTTTCAGTGGTAACAATGTCAAACACATCACGCCTGTCATGCCATGCATCACTGATGAATGCCTCTGCAAGTTGCTAGTGTTTCCACTTACTAAAGGTTGTGCAAGCGTCTTAAAGCCACAATTTGGATCACTTCTGCCCCGTCTGCCATGATTGTTCATGATTAGTGTGATCTACAAAGCCTACGTAACAACATGAGAGGACCTGATAAGGGTATTAATTAGCAAAAAGACAAATGATATTGAGTTGTTATCAATTCTCAACTGGAATTGGTCGTAGATTCCCATCCCTACATGTTTCACAGTCATTTCAGGTGATTTGAGGCCTTTTGAACTCTGCTATCGTGCAGGATGTTCTTATTCCTGGTGCCTGACTTTTCCTTTATTGTTTCAGGTCTCTGCAGCTTTGTTAGCACCAACATCTGGTGAAACATAAAGAAAAAGGGCCTTGGAGACAGCTTGTTGTGTGAGGACCTTATTACCTGAAATATCAGGCTGTTTTTTTCTTTTATGGCTAAACATAAAACTAATGCTCACCTAGAAATCACACTGCCTGGTCTAAATATCTCCAATTAATGACCAGCAGTTATTAAAGGGGACATATTATGCAAAAAACACTTTTTTAAGGCTTTTGAACACTTTTGTGAGTATTTGGCCTTCCACCCAGCCCACAATATGTGATAGTAGACAACAAAACCTGTATTTAACTGGCTGCATTAATGTAAACTCATGGTATTTGGCGAGCTGTTGAGTCTGTGGATATTCTGTTACGTAACAATATATTTTCTTTTGCATAAGCTTAACTTGATTCGTCTACCTGAGTATTAACAGTTCGTGTATTCAGGGAGAGAAGTTTCACAGTTGGCTGAACATAATCAGTCCTTTACCCACCCCATTACTGCTTCGTTTGTGCTAACGTTAGCCTAGGTTAGCATGTTGTGCGTTAGCCTGTGATGTTAGGGGGAAACAAGCTTCGCTGTTATCTGGTAACTGGCATGAATTAACGGTTCGTATGTGTTCAGGACTGTAAGTGTCACGTGGCTGGAGCGCTCCGCCTCACCCGAGTTACGCTGCAGGACTATCGTGAATTCCCGTATGTACGCTGCTTTGCTCTGACTCATCAGCATATGCAGGCGACCGCCCTCAAAACCAGCTGCTCTGAACAGAGGGGTTATCTGAGCGTGGAAAGAATGCAGCTGTGCTTTATTCATAGGCTTTTTGGACCAAAGCATGTTACTAGCGTTTCATGAAGACATCAAGGATCCATGTTTAACTGCAGAAAAGTAGCAAAATATGGGACCTTTAAAAGAAACTGAATTTCCATGGTGCTGGTTTGGCGGAGTGGTGAGCAATCAGGCACGACCCATATACATGCTTCTGCCGGCCCGGGTTCGAGTTCAGCTTGTGGCCAGCTTGCAGAGGGTCAATCCCTTACTCTTTTTCACAAGGCTATCCACTGTCTCTCTCTCTATCCTACTATCCTATCAATAAAGGCACAACATGCCCAAAATAATCTTAAAATTAATAATAGAAACTGGATTTGTGTTTGCTGTTATTGAATTATAAAGCTTATGAGGTCCTTGAATAAGTACTGCATTGAGTCTTGTCTTACTGTAGTTGTTAAGTGACTGCCATGCAGTGTTCCTGGTCTATTTTTGAGTCAGTCTAACACGGAGGAGCTAAATTCCCCTGCTTGTGTCAGAGTCTGGGAGTAGAGCGGGCAGTATTGCTCACCGTCTCACAAATCCAGCTGTGCACATAAGGGGAAGTACCTCTGCTGAGCCAGTGCTTGGCAGCCCCTCGCTTGTTTATTTTTCTCACTTGTATTCCTGCTGTGTTTTGCTGTTCCTGCTCTCATAATCCTCCCTCGTTCGTCTCTCTGTCCTGAGATTCTCCACTCCCTCTCACTCCTTTTTCCTGTATGTTTGCAGTAAGTACAGCCCCCTCTAATTCTAAAAAACACTGAATTTCCAGCAATTCCTTACAGCTCCCCCAAAATCCCCCTGGTAAAGTTTAACCATCAGGCCAGGACATGTGGATTTCCAAAGAATCCTTTTTAAAACAACAGTCCAGGTGTCTGCAGAAGCCTTTGGGGACTTGCATAATATATTTTCTTTCATCTTTTTTAGTTGAAAATGTCAATATTCTTGTTTTCATGACACAAATTTAAATGTATTACTCAGTTGGAGACTTATTCATTTACCCAAAATATACAAGGAGTCACTTCAGGCCATCACCAGCAATATGTTTCCACTCTTTGTTATCGAGTGGGCGTGAGCATTAGGCTAATTTTAGGTCCTCTGTCGGTGGCTGGTGGAATTCTTGATGTCTCAGCAACACATTACTCTTGTTTACAGCCGGCCAAGGGTATCATTAGCTTCTTGGTTTAGCTGTGTGTTTTTCCCAGCTGTCACAAGGCCTGGACTGAGTTAGTTATTCATGTTTCTCTTTTAATTAAAATGTAATTCTGTTACAAAAGAAACAAACAGGCCACCCTTCTTTGCACATTCTGAGTGCTAAAAGTCTTGTTTCCAAAAAGTAAAAATTGCTGTTTTTTTATTTGTATTTTATTTTACCATAAAGTTCCATTGAGATTAAAATCTTTTTTGTAAGAGAGACCTGGCCAAGGTAGCAGGCAATACAATGTTACAAAACAGCACAACAACTTCCAGCATTAGAAACAGGTTTCCAAATGTACAGTGATCTTTCAAGAAAAGCAGCTACATCTTTCTGTCGCCTTCATTCATTATGATCCTTTTAAATTTCTCAGTGAGATCAATGTCTCAATTTTAGCTCCTGTTGGAGTTTGTTCCTTGTGCATTGTGAGAAAATCTGTCTTCCCGAAATCTGTAAGAGCTCGGGAATTGTAAAGAGCAACAAAGTAGAGGAGCACAGCAGGTCACCAGTAGAGCTGAAACAAAGGAAGTTGCAGAGGTATGATAGTAGTTTACCAAATATTGCTTTGTACATAAAAATGTGCCAGTGCTGTTGTCTACAGACTAAAGACATCCAGTTAACGAGATTATAAAGAATGCAGTGGTGAGTGAGGGATATTGCATTAGTAATGAGGCGAAGAGATGCATGATACACAGAACTGAGAGTTCATAAAATTGATGAAGATGCATGCATATACAAAATGTCAGCATAATCAGTCACAGACAGCAAAGTAGCTATAACAAGTTTTTTTGACAATGCAAGACTTATGTCTGAAATAAAAGCTAATTTTCACCTTGAGGTAATTCATAGCAAACCATGCCTCTTTTAAAGACTTCACATGTTAATGCAATTGCACCTTCCCTCCTGAAGTATTTCACGAGCCCTTTTCACTGTGCATTTATATGCATAAGCACCACAATAAAGTTTTGTCATCATTACAGCTGGAGACATTCACATTAATTGACATATTTGTCACCACAGAATTCAATTCACAGTGCAAAACAGGTTTGGAAGAGCACAAGAGAGCGCGCCAGGACAAGTGTTTTCACTCACACACAGCAAGACAGCCTCCTCTGAGCAGTGTTAATTTTTTTGACTAATTATTTTCATTAACAACTTTTTTTTCCCCTGATGAATACTAGACTATAGCTAAAAAAAACAAATGTACATGGACAAAAAATAAAACTAAATTAACTGACATTTTTGTCAACAAATAAAAACTAGACTAAAATGTTTGACAGAGACTTAATTCAATCAGACCGAATCTGGTCATGTAGAAAGTAGGAACAAGTTAGGAATATATCCAGTTACAGCTACTTTGGTTGTGTGAAAAGGTTGGATGAGTTAAGAGGGACATCCAATCACAACTGCCTTAACTTTGTAGTGGCAGGAGAAGTTGATTATGAATTGATTTATTCATGTAGAGCAGATTCTATGTTTATTGTCAGTTCTGGTATTGTAACTGAGATGCTCTGCCAGGTGATTGCATTTCACACAAAAGTTGAATTTGTTTCTGTTGATTTATGCATTCAAACTTTACTTACTTACTTATGCCTCTTGATTCCTTAAGGAACAAAAGGCCTCAAACTTTACTAGCATTTAATAAAAGGTTATTAGATGTTTCATTTTATCCAAGTGTAAAACATGACTTCAGAAACTCAAGGAAACATAAGAAATGCCTTACACTTTACACTTCATATTTTAGTCGACTACATTTACAGTAGATTTCATTGACTAAAATGTTGTGAAATTTCATCAACTAAAACTAGACTAAAAGTAAAACAATGTAGATGACTTAATTATTACTAAAAATAAAAGATATTTTAGGCAAAATATTATAACTAAAACTAAATTTAAAAGTGCTGTCAAAATTAACACTGCCTTTGAGTCAGTGTGCTGCTCTCTTACCAATATTACACCTCTGATTCTACCCTTCAGCGATAGACGAAAAATAGGATGAGGGGGTGGTTTGTTATTGTTAGCATGGCTTGAAACAGCATTGTGAATGGAGGTAAACACTAGCAGTGTGAAAACGCCAAGAGACACACCTTATGTGGAATACATTTCAGTCCAGTTCTGGTTCTGCTTATTGAATGCAGTCCACAACAGTTCCTAATTCTGATTCCATTATCATTCAGGAAGTAAACTGTAGTTTTTTGTTGAAGAATAAAAATCTACTTGCTGTTCTTGTCGGCCCAGACCTCAGTAATGAGCCGTCAGCTATCGACCTTTCTTTTCCCCTTTTCCAGATTAACATCTTAAGAAAAAGGAAAGACTGCAACAAATGATTTTTTACCAAAGTAGTTAAATGTTCAAGACAGCCGGCTGAATTTCAAACTGAGCATCAGAATGAGAAAGAAGGTGATTTAAGAGACTTTGAGGGTGGTGTGGTTTTGGTGCCAGACTCGCTGGTCTGAATATTTCAAAAGCTGCTTATTTACTCAGATTTTCACACACAAACTTGTCTGCTTTTCTCAGAGCATGGTCCCAAATTGATAAAACATCCAATGAGCAGTGGTCCTCTGGGCCAAGAGGTTGAAGCCAGAGGTCAGAGGAGAATGACCAGAGTGATTGAGATGATAGAAAGGCAACAGTAACCAAATAACAACTTGCTACAACTAAAGGATGCAGATTTCTGAAATCATAACATGTTGCAGCTCAGAGCAGATGGCTACGGCAGCAGAAGACCACACAGGTGTCACTCCTGTCAGCCAAGAACAATAAACTACGGCCTGAAAAGACAGGCTCAGTTTAGACAACAGAGGATTGAAAATATGTTGCTGTATCTGATGATTCTTGAGTTATAGGGCTGCTAGATCATGGCAAAAATGATAAACTACGTTATTTCAATAGATATTGAGATCAGGACATGATTACTCAGTGATTTAAAAACACACAGCACATGCTTTCACTGAACGGATATGCCTTTGATACTATTATTTTTAACATTGAAGAACGGGCAATTCATAGAAATATAAATGTTAAAATAAAAATACATCAGAATAATGCTAACAGTTGAATTGAACTGAATTGAATTCATTTTGAACATGTATGCAAAAAAATTAAAAATGAGAAATGCCATTCACATACAAAGAAAAAAAAGAAATAAAGTAATTATACACATTCGGAAAGGAGTAGGAAGAAGTATATAGTTTTTGAATACCTACCCCTTATTACTGTTTCTCATGGGTCATATAAAAAATAAATTATGCTATCTATGCAAATCTATTATACATATGTACACTACAAAACATATAATCTATATAAATATGTTTATCTACAATAAAATCGATAGTAATGGGAAAGAAAAAAAAATCAACATGCCATGTGGCAGAGTAATCTTTTGATCTGGATTACTCAGTTTTCATGATTATGGAAGGCAGTAATTGTTATCTGGATTTTCATTTGATTAATTGCCCTGCTCTACAAGTTATGCAGAGACATTCAGATGTCATTCAGGGTCAGATTTTGGCATAAACAGCATGAACGCATGGATGCATCCTTGTATGAATGTTTGAGGTTGGTCATGGTGGTGTGATTGACCTTCAGGACCACAGTGTACTCTGATGAATTCTTCCAGGAAAATGCACCATGTCCATCCATGTCTATCCATCCATCCATTATCTGCACCACTTAATCCCTTTTGGGGTCACCAGCTGACATTGGGCGAAAGGTGGGGTAGCCAGCCACATAGAGAGACGGACAACCATTCACACTCACAGTCATACCTAAGGGCAATTTGGAGTTATCAATCAACCTAATGAGCATGCTTTTGGTCTGTGGGAGGAAGCCGGGGTGCCCAGAGAGAATCCACAAGAAAATCCACATACAACATTATTGCTGTGAGGCATGTGCACTACCTGCTGCGCCACCGTGCCGACCATGCACCATGCCTTAAAGCTCAATCTCAAATCATCTCAAACTGATTTCTTGAACATGACAGTGAGTTCACTGTACCCCAGTGGCCTCCACAGACAGCAGATCTCAATCCAATAGAGCACCTTTTGGATATGATGGAACAGAAGATTTTCGTTAGGGTCAGTGTTAGTTTTGTTGACTAATTATTTTCATCATAGTTTTCGTCAACAACCTTTTTTCCCCTGACAAAAACTAAACAGTAACTGATTAAAACAAGTGCACATGGACAAAAACTGAAACTAAATTAACTGACATTTTCGTCAACAGATAAAACTAGACTAAAATGTTTGACAGAGACTTAATCCAATCAGACCTAGTTTCATCATGTAGAAAGTAGGGACAAGTTAGGAATATATCCAATCACAGCTACTTTGGTTGTGTGGAAAGGTTGGATGAGTTAAGAGGGACATCCAATCACAACTGCCTTAGCTTCATGGTGGCCGGATAAGTTGTGGAGCGATCCAATCAGAGCTCCTCTCTTAATGAACTGATATACTCATGTAGAGCAGGTTCACTGTTTGTTGTCAGTTCTGGTGTTGTAACTGAGATGCTCTGCCAGGTAGCCTAAATAAAGGCGACTGCATTTCACACAAAGTTAGATTTGTTTCTGTTAATTTACATTCAACTTTACAAATGTTCAGTAAAGGGTTATTAGATGTTTCATTTTATCCAAGTGTAAAACATGACTTCAGAAATTCAATGAAACATAAAAAATACCTTACACTTTACACTTCATCTTTTAGTTGACAAAATTTACAGTAGATTTCGTCAAGTAAAACTAGACTGAACTTAAAACAATTTAGATGGCTAAATTATGAGTAAAACTAAAATATATTTTAGGCAAAAGATTATAACTAAAACTAAATTAAAAAGTGCTGTCAAAACTAACACTGATCAGGATGTGCGACAAATCTGTCACAACTGTGTAACACTCTCATGTCGATGAGGACCAAAATGCTTCCAACCGCTTGTTGAATTTATGTTAAAGAATTAAGGCAGATCTGAAGGCAAAAGGGGGTCCAACTTGGTACCAGCAAGGTGTAACTAATAAATTGGTCCATGAGTGTAACCGATTTATTTTAATGTTTTGGGAATAGAGTCTGTGAGGCTGCTTTTGAAGATCTTAGTCAAGAATACACAATGAAAACATGGTAACCACCACAAAGGCATGTAGCAAACACCAACAAGTCTATTAAAGTCGGCCTTAATGAGCCCCGGTGGTGTGTTGGCGCTCTTACATACAACCACCATAATGAAGACATCATGGAACATAAGTGACTATTAAGAAAGGTCCTTAAAGCATTTAAAGCCACAACACTCAAAGTTTAAAAGAGACTTTAATGCTTCTGCTGCCTGATGAGAGGCCACACACACCACAAATAAATACTTTACTACAGAACCGTTGCATGAACCCTGAAATACAGTATGAGCAAAGTCTGCCTCATATTTATCCAGGTTCACTGTTTCATTGTAGTTTTTGCTTGCAAGGGTTCATTGTTGAGGTCATTGAAGGCTAAATGACATCCAGACTGTGGGTTAATTGGCCACCGTGGCTGCTCCCCACCTTGAGGTGCTTTAATGCACACACAGTAGGCCTTTTTGTGATTGGTCAGTTAAGTCTTATGCTGGCTTCATGCATCTAATTTGGTTATGACTGTGGAAATTCATCAGTCAGCCTAACAGGTCTTTTTTTGTTGGAGGGAGACATTTTCCTTTTAGTATGGAAATAATCTGAAAGTGAACGATGGTGGCCTTATACTGCTAATAATTTTTTGACCACTCTGACACATTCAGCCGTCTAACCCTCAGGCCTAATTAGCTCCAGTCTGTAGTTAAACAGTGGCTTTTACATAATTGTGGGAAACATGAAGAGACTGCAGTTAAAGTTTTAAATAGTATAGGTCATGAAATGGTGATTTTACCATGGGAACTGAATTAGTGTAAATACAAATAAAGGTGTGGGTGACTGGAAAGGCTTTAATGTCCATGCAATAAACTGTATGAAAGTGGCTGCCATGCTGTCACCCATTGGTTCAGTCATGTTTAAAGCAGGCCACATCTTCCAGGGGGCTAAAAATGGGGGCCCACGTGGAAGTGCCAAAACCTGCAATACCCTGAGAGTCCACTTGAGGCTGACTGCTGAACAACTGTGTGCCCTTTACTGCTTTGTCGTAAGAAGAGTTTATCTACACTGAAGCGAGGGTCATTATTATTATTTTTTGATGCACAAAAATGGCTTTTTAAATGTTCTCTGCTTGCTGTTTGCAAGCTGTTTTAATGTTGAGTATGTGTGTGTTTTCAGCTGTTACCATGATGTTTATAGTATGTGGCTAGAAGGCCACTTTGGAGAAGCTGATTTATTACTTGTTACTTGGGGTAGGAGTAAATGGGATAACAATAAAAACATATTAGGACTTGAAAACACAAGAACAAATCCAACAAAAAGGACAAAAAGCTCAAAAAGACCACAAAAACATATCCTGCTCTGTGTCTGACTTGCAGCTTTTTGTTCCTCAAATCTCTCGCCAATATTTAAAAGCCTTGCCCTAGTTCGACTCCTTCCTTGGTCACTCTCTCTTTTTTCTTCTTCAGCCTCATCTTTCGTCCAGTTTTTCATCTCTTTTACTCTATTTATTCCCACCAGTGTGACATCCCACCGTTGATATGTCAACAGTGTAAGCCAATTGGCTCACATTACTAAGTCCATTGCAGAGCACAGAAATTAGAATGAATGCAGAGTTGTTGACAACATGGTACCACGCAGCGCTGAACTGAACAGTTATCACAGATTTTAACTGTCAACAAATCAGAGCAGACCGGGCCTGCATAGAGCAGGGAGTCTTAAATAGACAGAAGCTCTCACACAGCATCACAGACGGAGAAAAAAAGCATCTGTCCCAATGTGATATTGTGAGTAAAGTTGGGTAAATTGGTATTTTAACCTCATTTCATGTGGTTTTTAGATGTATGTACAATACGAGAGTTGGAAGTGGGGAAAGTTGGTATAGTAATTAGGCCGGTCAAAGCAGGAGTGATGGGAGTTTAACAGAGAGAAAAGTAAAAAAGAGCAGGAAAACAGAAGTTTAACTTGACTACCATGAAAAGGTTGGAGGGAAGCATCAGCTGAGTGGAGAGTATACATCTGAAAGACTTTGCCAACTCAGTGACAGGAAAACTGCAACATTTAACCTACTCATGATTTGCCTGGAAAAATGAGCAAAGAGGAGGAAGTTACCAAAAAGCGGCAGGAAAGAAGGGAGGGGGGTGAGGTGGAGAGAAATACTACTGAATTTTAACTGACGTAGAAAATGAACCGTTGCTTAATGCTGTTCTTTTATTCTTCCCTAAATTGGTTACTAATGATGAAATGTTTCACACAAACACATTTTTGAGAACACTTAGTGTCTGATGTAACATAATCTCAACTGGCACACATTTAAGCAGCACATCTGGTTATGATTGGGTATTTTGCTCGATGCCTTCGTTAGAATTGTAATTTTGTGATTATGAGGTTCAGTTCTGTAATCATTAATGATCTGCTGTCCACTCCCCTCTGTGATTTGCTTTTAGACGATTATGGTGCACACCCATCTCGATTAGGCAGTGACAGTTTTACTGTTGTGTAAGATGAACCATATGAGGGAGCTTGAAAGATTTGTACAGAGGTATTTGTGTGTCATAGACAAATAAAGCCATAAAGTGTCCCTTCGATGACTGACTTAAATTTGAAAGAACATAATAAGACTTTTATGTCAACAACAGAAAGTCAAATTTCAAAAAGTGAGCAACTATTAAACATTATAGATGTTTACTTCTCCAGTATTCAGCTGACCTTTTTGATTTAAAAAGCAATTTGCAGTTTGGAGACCACATTGGATCAGTTTGTGAAAAATAACTAAGGAACCATATGTTACTGCAATGGACTCTGGAGTCAGTTTTGTATGTTTGATTTTTTTTTTTTTAAGTATTTTTGGGGCATTTTTATTTGATAGTGGAGAGAGATAGTGAGAGATTTTTACTCAATAAAAACAGCCACCTAGCTGCAATGTAAAGAACAGGAGCTTCACTGAAATTGCCCACATTTACATTTATATATGTGTGTATGTATGAGTGGTACAGGAATGAGTCCAAAACACAAACTTAGTTTGCTTTTAGCACTTCCTGGTTCCCAAGGCCAAAAGTATATGGGATTATAGAATACCCTATTTGGATCAATACCTGAAATAAAATTAGTGACAAACACATGCACACAGTATTTCAGTGTTTAATCTGAAGTAATAAAATGCATCTTCATTGCCAGCATATGAATTTTAAAGCATTGTTGTGCATTTAAATTGACTGTTGCTAATGAGCTGCTAACAAGGAAAATGACCGGGGATCAAAACACAAGGATCCTGTTCACTTTTTAATAATCAATAATTCACCCATTACCACAACTATGAGGACCAACTTGAACAGATCGCATGATTATGATGAAACCTCGCAACAAGAAGTTAAAACGCGACGTTGTACGTTGGAAATATTGTATCTGCTTCCAAGTTGAACCACCATGTTGTAGTTCAATAGTAGCTAAATAATAGGTTTTTAATTTTGAACTGCAAGCTTAAAAAAATCAAGAAAGTTAGATTCTTTTGCCAAAACTAACAAAAACATTTCAGTTTCATAATTTTTTTTGTTTGTCACAGACCAGTGCCACAGTGAAAAATCCCATAGACTTAAGCCTAGAGAACCAACGAGATGCTAACTTCCGTGTTGGCTTGCAAAAATTCTTCATCCCTAGACACAACACTAGTACAGTTTAGTTTATAAAGGGGAATATTTTTTATTTATACAGTCATAATAGAGTTTTAGTAAGGCCAGGATGAAATCACAACAGAAGAGGAGAAATAAAGTTCTGGTGTGATGTGAACAACCGGAGAATAAACAGGTGTCCAGGTGAGTGAGCAGCATCAGCTAGTAACATCTGTCAATGTGTTCATGCTGAAGGTGACTGCGTTTTTCACTGAGTTGTTTTAAAATAGAGTGGACCTCTTGTACAGTCATCAGAGACTTACAATGAGCCCATTTTCCCTCACGCCAGCGGTGTTTCATCTGTGGGTGCATGAGAGCAGGAAAGATACTTGTATGAACCATGTGTGTGAGGAAGATGTTATTATAAATCACTGTTTGTAAAGTTCTCTGTGAGTTTCAGCACTTACCAGAGTCAGTGATGAGCCATGTCTTTCTAACCCTCCCTGCCAGTGTTAATTTTGACAGCACTTTTTAATTAATTCTATGGTCTTTTGCCTAAAATATCTTTTAGTTTTAGTCATAATTTAGTCATCTAAATTGTTCTAAGTTTAGTCTAGTTTTAGTTGATGAAATTTCACAACATTTTAGTCGACAAAATCTGCTGTAAATGTAGTCGGCTAAAATATGAAGTGTAAAGTGTAAGGCATTTTTTATGTTTCCTTGAATTTCTGCAGTCATATTTTACACTTGGATAAAATAAAACATCTTTTAACCCTTTATTGAATGCTAGTAAAGTCTGAATGTATAAATGAACTGAAACAAATTGAACTTTTGTGTGAAATGCAGTCACCTTTATTTAGGCTACCTGGCTGAGCATCTCAGTTACAATACCAGAACTGACAACAAACAGTGAACCTGCTCTACATGAATATATCAGTTCATAAAGAGAGTAGCTCTGATTGGATCGCTCCACAACTTATCCCACCACCATGAAGCTAAGGCAGTTGTGATTGGATGTCCCTCTTAACTCATCCAACCTTTCCACACAACCAAAGAAGCTGTGACTGGATATACTCCTAACTTGTTTCTACTTTCTACATGACCAAATTAAGTCTGATTGTCTCTGTCAAACATTTTCGTCTGGTTTTTATGTGTTGACGAAAATGTCAGTTAAGTTAGTTTTAGTTTTTGTCCTTGTGCACTTGTTTTTATTAGTAACTGTTTAGTTTTCGTCAGGGGAAAAAAGGTTGTTGACAAAAGTATGACCAAGATAACTACTCAACAAAATTAACACTGCTCCCCGCTCCTAAGTTCAGCCTGTGTGCTAAGTTGCTGCTTCTGTAAGCGTCAATGTATTCAGTTAGGCTGTTTCATCTTATAAACTCTCAGACAAATTTAGTTGTGGTGGCTTTTACTGTAAAGAAGTTATATGAAACAGAATATGTTCATCATCTAATCTGACTCCACTTCAGCAGAAGTCAACTAAATAACACAATGAGAAGATTCAGTAATTGGACAAACCAGCGCGTTCTCTCTTTCATGTTTGGGGAAAAGCAACTAAATGTCCCATCATTCTGGAATTTTCAGGAACAGATAAGGTCTTCAAACCTTATGAAACTGAAGCTTGACTTTGTACTTCCCAAGTCTAATCAGATCTTCAACTGAGAGAGAACATTTAAGCAAAGTCTGACAGAAATCCTTGAAAGAATTCTTGAGGTAGTAAGTTTACAAGCAAGAGATAATCACAATGCTAAATGACATTTGGCCTTGACCCTCCAAGAGCTTACCATTCATTTCTTACTCAAAGTTGGTGTTAATGCAAAATGTGCAGAAAATCCTTCAAAGCATGTATAGATTTTAATCCATGACCTCCAAAACTGAACCAGGGAAGAGGACAAATATTCAAAGTTTGACAAAAATTGCTTAAATTTGTATATGTATGCTGTTTTGGTTGTGATTTCATACCTTTAATATTGTGCATCCCAACTGACATTTAACCAGCACATTTTCAAAAGCATGACACCCTCATAATCTGCTGTTGTTAGATAGCTGTAAGTATGCCACTGTCTACTTTAATTACACCTCTGTCTGTACTCTAATTCTCCTATTTGTCTGCCCTGTGTCCCTTTCTTTGTGCCTCATGTGAGATTTGTCTGGTCTAGACTTGTCCAGTGGAGCATGCAGCCACTAAGCATTCTGGGAGTTCCCCTACTGTTATGCATTTTTGTGTTTTGAGCACCTCTGTCCCCAAACCTGTTTTTATCTGTTCCTCCTATAGGCTGTCGAGATACAATCACAACATGTTTTCACTCATCTTACCTGAATTACGTTGTGTCCTACAAACACTCACAGTGGAAATTCCAAGCTTGTTGTCAATGAATAGTTTTGATTTTTTTTCTCTGTTTCATTTCCTTTAGTCAGACTATTGTTTAAAAGCAGAACTGATGCAGATAAATGCTCTGCTTAATAAGCTCAGATTCGGCACAGAGTTGAAATTACATGATTGTCCATAACAAAAGTAATTACTGCCTCTTTTGTTGTTCTGAATATGCCAGCTTTATCTTCATATTTGACCACTTTAAAGTTTAAATAGTAACAAATCAGTCACTTTTTGTAGCTTTAAAGAAAATGACTCCACGGTTTTCTTGCCTAGATTCATTTGAATTAAAGGCTTTTCTTGTGTACACTAATTAGTAAAGGTGCCTCGATTGTATTGGTGCCAATCAGTATTGGCCAATTTTTGTAAAAAAAGTAAACAAAGAAAGTGATCGGTTGATTTGAATAAATGCCTGTTAACCTCATTTATACTTTTGGATGCCATCTACAAGTTTAAATGTGGAGGCAGTAATTGTAATCTCAATTAAAATTTGATTAATTGTCCAGCTGTAAAAGAGAAACACATCTACTTTATCACCTGATATGTATGTCAACAATGTTAGAATACTCATAGAGTAGAAGTGCTCCGCAAACACAAACTTCCCCTGAGGCATTTTCAACACTGGCAAGCAAATAATTGTCAAAAATATGGAACACCACCCAATATCACAGTGTAAACAAATTAGGGATGCACGACATTGGATTTTTGCTGTTGCGATATGCCGATGTTTTATAATTCATTATTGCCGATACCAATAATTCTGGTCATGAGTGCAAGCTCTGTACTGAACAAAAATTGACTTTTTTCTTTCAGTGTTACAGTATATTTTTGCGAGGAACAGATGTAAAACAAGAAAAACAGCAGTTAGCTCTTGTAAAAATGAAACCCGTGACTTTTAAATGTACCCGTGCAGTGATGAGAAGGTGCATCAATATTTTACATTTGCCGATATTCCAGCTGATATGTGTGGCCGATATATCTGCTGTAAATATCTGCAAAAATTTCAATATCGGCAGATACCAATATCAAACCAATAATATTGTGCATCCCTAAAGCAAATCCTTGAAAAAAAAAAAAAAAAAATGAAGTCTCTTCTTCATTTCGCCATGACCAACATTCCCTGAAAATGTCATCAAAATCTATTGAAAACTGTATGGGTTATTAGCGAAAATGTTGAAAACTGCCCTGTCTTACAATGTTAAGAAAGTCCTTTAAAAAAATCTTGGATCAGCATCTGGATTTGGATCACCACCAGAACCTAATCATTTCCCCACTTTGCCGTGACTAACATTTCTTGAAAATTTCATCCAAATCTCTTCATTAGTTTTTGAGTTGTCCTGTTCTCAAACTAACAGATAAACTAAGACACACAGGCAAAAACATATCCTCCGATGGGGGTAACTAGGTAACCAATGTACGGCTTCACCGTCTGTTTGTGTTTATAAAGTGATAGCTTCAGAGAAAAACTGTTATGTTTGTGCAGAGCTTGAAAAAACACGCAGTGCCTTGTCCAAATAATTTATTGATGGCGTAATTGGTCAGAGACAAAATACAAGCAAATATTGGACATAGAGCCGTCTATTCTCCTACTTTGTCTAAAAAAACATGACTTGTCAGAGAAGGTATGGCCTTTAACAATGAGACATTGTTCAAAATTTAGAAATCAGGAAAGCTCCCACAACAAAAATCAAGTTTTAAAGCCAATCCAAGCACTCTCCTGCGAAGGAACGGGAAACCTTCCAAACTTCACTGGACCCCCTGGTAATCCTGAATGCCATGCACTGGTGAGCACTTCCTATCTGCTGGCCCAGCTCGTCCCCTGTTACTGCTCTAACAATGGAGCTCAGATGGCCCATAAAGCAAAGATTATGTCAACCTGGGCATCGTGTACCCAGTGTTTCTCCAGCTTCCTTCCCGCTTTGGGGAATAATGCATTCCAGCCTTTATTAGATGTTATTATTGGCAGGTCTGGGAATGCTTTTAGTAGGTACGCTGTTGTTTGTGCCCTGAGATGGCTGATAGAAAGAGGCTTAATTCTTCAACACCAGCTGATAGATGGGAGAAACAAAAGGCCTAGGTGACAGGACAAAGACTGGACGTCAGAATCAGTGTTGGTGCTGGGCTACATCATTCACTGAATCACATCAAAAGTAGTCAGAAAAGTGCTATTTATGTCAACAAGTTGTAGTGTTGGACACAAACAGCACAGATCACAGTGAAAAAACAGACTGGGCTGAGAATGCCAAGTGTCTTAAACACATGACAAGAGCAATTTAGCATGATCTTAGACTTGGCACTCTCCGGGGGCGAAACAGGGTGTGAGCCCACACTTGAATTAGAGACTAACAGAGATTAATTTAATACTTGGGAGTTTTTTTAATTCCTCACACTTTCAAGTCTACAGTGATTTATTGGATCAGGTTGCCAGCATCTATAAAAATCACATTTAAGACGTAAAAACAAATATCTTCTCTTGGCCTATATAATTATCTTGTGTTTTCAGATGCCAGACCCTCTCTCATTGGCCTAAGATAAATATTGGAATTGAAGATGGTACAGACGGATGGCACAGGAAGACATAATTCTGTCAACTTGGGTCTATTTAATGTGAAGTGCCCAATTTAGGTGTACATTTTGTCCTTAAAGAAAAACACCATCCCTGGTGATTTATATTTATATTTTTTTTTACCTGTTTCTCATCAAACATTTGCTGTGTGATTTACTAATTCAGAGTGTATAAGCCTCCTGCTTAATATGGATTTGTCTCTTAGTTTAATGTCACAAGTCTCACATTTTAAGTCTTATTTTGTCTCAAAACAAACAAAACTGCTTATGTTTCAATGCTGTTACTGATATAATTGCAATTGTTGCCTGTTTGGCAGGGAAGCAGTAGAACTTGAATATACTCCTTTTTGAGAAATTGCCATAAAATATGGCACATACACTCACAAACCACTTTATTAGGCACATCTGTTTAGTTGGATCCCCTTTTGCCTTCAGAGCTGTCTCAATTCTTCTTGGCATTGATTCAACAAGATGCTGGAAACATTCCTCTGAGATTTTGTACCATATTGATATGATAGAATCACAGTAGCTGTGGATTTGTCAACTGCACATCAGTGATGCTAATCTGTAATTACATTACACTCCAAGTTGCTCTATTGGCTTGAGATCAGGTGACATTGGAGGCCACTGGAGTAGAGTTTGACATGATTTGAGTTAGATGAAACGGCACTTTATCCTGCAGGTCGTGCACTGTGGTCATAAAGGGATGGACGTGGACAGAATCGATTGAGGGTTTAATTTGTATGACGGACTGGCAGTTCTACTCACTGAGTGGTAGAGAACAACATCTGGTCATTGACATTGGTGGTAAGAAACAGGGAAATGCTTTAAGTTATCATAAAAATGACTTCTACATCAGGGAAATGTATATTTTAAGCTGATATTTGTTTGAATCATTGCTTAAGAAAACTTTTGGAGCCATGACGTTACATTCAAGATGCAGTTTTTATTCGCCTGAGCTATAGAAGCCCTGGAGTGACTATAACTCTGCATTTGTGTGATGTTGTGTAAATCCAAAATGAGATCGATGCACCCAAGCTTTCCGCGAGCATACGGTTTTAGCATCAGTTAAACTGTTGTTTCCTGCCCTTTATTTTTAATGTGACACCCAAACTAGTTGTGAACTTTCAATTGATAAAAAAATATTCAGAAAAAACATAAATAGTTGGCCAAATCAAGTCACATTGAATTAATTATTTCATCAGTTTATGTTAGATCTATGGACTTAACTTTTTTTTAAGCTATTCACTTTTAAATCAGCAGTTGTAATCAGACTTCTCCGCGTCTTATGTTGACTCCAAGCATGAAAACATAATCTAATGATCTCAGTGCCTTGTCATTTAAGATATATGGCTTGCTGAAATTTGATGTCTTGATTTATCTTTAAAGTAAAAACCAGAGGAAAGAGAAAGAAGTGGGGTTCATTATTAACTGAATACATACAGTATATACTCAGTGATATGGTGCAAGCAAGTGTAGCATCACAGCCTCGTCTTCATTATAAACCTGACGTTACGGCTCTAAACATTCCATAAAATCAGCTGAGGATCTATGCTGCCCATGGTGAACATTATTAAATAATAATGATAACAAAAACCTTAAACTTTTCATCTGAATACAAGTGTTTTTTTACTTTGCATTGATTGCTGTTGTCAGTCTGCGCTACGGCTGAACGATTTTAGGAAAAGAGCTAATTGCGATTTTTCTGGTAGATAATGCAATTTTAATTTGATTCACGATTCTCTTCAAATCAAGTTTCAGTGCAATATTCACTATGTTTACAGTATAGACAACAGTAAGGAAATCACTGATCAAAAGCACAAAACACATTATTCATCATCTAATATTGATGATAAACAATCTGTTTTCATTATTTAAGGGATACTCCAACTTCTACTCCTAAACAGAGGCTTTGTGTTGTTGACCTGCTTACCAGCACTTCCTGAAGATTTGACGTTCATGAACGAGTCAGCTCTTTGAACTGTGCTTTTAAGTGAACAATGAGAACTGTTTCGCAGTTGAGAGTAAGCCATTCATTTGTGAGCCATTCTTAAATGCAAATTGCCTGCAAATTTGTTATTGTACACTCACATAATATTGCAGATATATTAAATAGAAAACAGATATATCTCCAAAAGCCAAGGGTATCTTTGGAGATAGGATGTGCACTTTTAGCCACCTCAGTGTTTTAAAGCAGGACTCAAATTATCTTGCATGTAAAGCTCTTTCTTTATATAGTATTCTCAATGATGGTGTACATTCACAATCAGTTGCTCTGCCACTAGATGCCCGTAGCTCTGCCTAAAGGCTGCTTCCTTGCTGCTGAAATGCCCTTTAACTTAGATGTAATCAAAGAGCATTGAATATGTGTTATTGGACAAAAAAGGACAGCAATGGGATCTTGTGAAGTTAGCATGGTTAGCAGTATTTAATCTAGAAATTGGGGATTCTGTTGAATATAGTCTATGTCAGGTAATATTTGAGCAAAACCAACCCAACAACACAATGCTGAACTACATTCAGCACAGATATGCGAACAGTTACCTGGAAATAAAGAGTAAAGGCTGGATGCTCCTCCACTCTGAAAATAAACTTTACATTGTTTGCCTATTGTTGCTGATACAGAGCCACATGGTGGGTTGCACTCATTCTGTAATGTGTGGCAAATGAAGCACACCCTCCCCCTTTGAGATCACTGCACCTGCAGCGTTGAACCTGAATGCCCTGAGCAAACGACCTTCTTCAAAATTGATTAAACAATATTTCTCCTTAAACAGCAAATTCTTTTTTTCAAAATTTCACAACCACAAGCAGTCAGTCTGCCTAATTTAAAAACATATTTTTGGATGGACTAATAAGGAGACAAGACTTTTCTTTTATTTAAGGTTTAAATGTTAATGTCTGCAAACTCCTCTGTTTTGAGTCTCATAAACATCAGCTTGGACGTGGTGATAAAAGGAATACTAAATCCTCACAGTAATGTGATTTATTTGTAATTTGCAGTGTTTAATATTATTGTCAAATAAAATCAAACCCTTATATCTTAAGGTAATATGATTATTAATGGCTTTGTGCCCTTTTCTAGAAAGGAAGCCATGCATGGTTTAATTATTAGAGGTGACATGTTTTATCATAAGCCAAGTTTCAACATTTCACATAGGTTTAGCCAGTTTGTTATGACAAAATAATTGGATTACAGGGTCTGAATTGGACCAGGTAGTTTTGTCAGGAGCTGTGGGATCTGCCCCCTGTGGATAAAACCCTAAGGAGGCTGTTTGTTTCACAGAATGAGCTCGAGGGCATGTCATTCTGTTTTTCAGTGCTTTTCATCAAGAGTTCAATCTCTGCTCTCAAATAGCCTGGATTGTGCCATTTGCATCTTTTGTTTTTCATAAATCAAATCTGTACATTTTCTGCAGGGCTTATCCTATTCATGAAAAAAACACATAGATTTGTTTTGGCACACAGTGCCTTCAGCAGAGCGGATAAAATCAATTCAGTGAGAAGTCTGTACAGACTCGCATGTCTACACACAAACACATAAACATGGCAACACATGGACATTGCTCTGCTTTTTTACTATCTCTCCCTCCATGTTCGACCATGGTGTGCTGCAGCTTTCAAGCTCTACCTTGTTAACTCAAAGTCAGAACATGCAGTACAATACAAGATGTACCAGAGCTGCTTCCTGTTATTGACCACAGCAGTGTTTTTAGCCACAAGAGCAGCATAGCTGGAGGGATGGCAGTGATTTTAGGCTCTGCCTGTCAGCGGGTCAGTCCAGTGCTTCGATGCTTTGGTCCAAATAAGGGCTGCAATATAAACCAGTTTTTTTACTTCTGCAATATGAGCTTTTGCAGTGAGCACATGGAAAGAGTCTGAATTCATTCAGAACATGGAAGAATGTTCAGGGAAATGTAGGATTTTGATATGTGATTACAAAAATGTTGAATCTCATTCTTTAACACAGTGCTGGAAACATTCTTTAGATATTTTGGCCAATGCTGTCATGAGAGTGTCACGCAGTTGCTGCAGAGTTGTCGGCTGCACATCCACCTCTCATTCCACCCCGCTCGAATGCAGTGGCCCCCAACCTTATTTTACCACGGCCTGGTTGAATAATGTCGAGGTCCAGCATTGACAGGGGACCATGAGGGGACGTGACACAGGATCAGAGGGATCCATGGGCTTGTATCTTAACCCAGACAAAGAGAGAGTCAATTAATCAATCAATCTTTGTTTGTATAGTGCCAGTTCATGACAGGTGTTATTTCAAGACACTTTACAACAGAGCCGGCTGAAGCCATACTCTTCATTTTATGGATACACATATATACATATATACAAAAACATACAAATATATTTATTTGTATATACACATACGGACATCCTGAGATGTATGAATCCGGGCAGATACAAAGGAACTAAAATCACATTTGTCTCTGCTGAATATAGTCTCATTTATTAAAGGTAAGCCCCTTGAGATGTGGCATCTCATATTCAAGAGGGTCCTCATGTCTATATGGTTGTAAATATAGTTAGTATGGATGTATAATAAAACCATAGATAGAGAGATCAATGTAGTATTAAATTAACATCTATAATCAATATAATCTGGAGAGGGATGATGATGATTAATATAGCAGCATATAGCTGAACTGCCATTAAAATGTATTTAACTGATCTGAAGGTAGGAATTTTGTGTTAAATTATGTCATTTGTGTTGATAGTTGATGCAGGATAGTCATAGAGACTCACACTGTTTTCTTAAGCTGCTTAACAATGACATTTAGGAATGCAGTTTGCTGAAAGTCACCTGTTGACACAGTAACTAATTTAACATTGCACTTTCTGAGCGTAGAGGAAAATGCAGTAAAAACAGTGTTCATATGGTGCTAAAGGCATGCATTATGTCCATCAGGCATCAGTCTGAGCTAATCGATATCTCTAATGTTTACTGATGGGAATTTTATTAGTCCCAACCTCTGAGAGAGTTGAACGCTGTTGTGTATCTCAGCTGTCATCCAATTACACACATGGTGCAGAGGCAAATTTTACAACTACATCCTGAGCACAGGTGAAAAAGTGCATGAGCACAAGGTTTCACGGTGAGTTTATCTGGTTTTACTTTTCCGTTCATTACAGTGGCGACAGTGACAGAGAGCCTGTGTGTAAGTCTGCAGGTCGAGCTACGCAGATGGATATCCAAGGATCCGGTCATCCTTTCAAAATAAAACACACCTTGGTCCCAGTTATTCAAAAAATGGAAATTAAATTAATCACTTTTGTTTCTCAATGGCCCAATACTAATCCGTGACCTGTTGATTTGGACCCCTGTTGTACTGGATTGGGATTTGGTGACTATGGAGGCCATTTTGGTAGAGGGAACTTATTATCATGCTCAAGGAAGTTGTCTGATTTGAGCTTTTTGGCATGGTGTGTTATCCAGCTGAAGTAGCCATCAGAGGACAGGTACACTGTTGTCATAAAGACATGGAAATGCTCAGCAACAGTACTCAGGCAGCATGTGGCATTGAAACAGTGCTTAATTGGTAGTAAGGGTCCCAAAGTGTGCCAAAAAAAATGTCCTCCACACCGTTACACCACTACTTCCAAGGCCCGATGGATCCATGCTTTAATGTTGCAAACGCCACATTCTGCTGCAACATTCATCTGAATGTTGCAGCAGAAATTCGACTCATTAGACCAGGTATCATCTTTACAGTCTTTATTGTCTAACTTTTGTGACTCCATGTGAATTGTAGCCTAATTTTTTTTTTTTTTTTTACAGCTTCGCTTAGCTTAGAGGAGTGGTGCTCAATGGTCTTTTGGTCGCTTTTACACCATAAAATAGTGGATTAAAGTCTCTTTCCACAGAAGCATCTGTCCCACTCTGTCAGACTGTCCAGGTTACCTGCATTTAGTACTTTATAAGTCTGGCAACAAGCAGCGGTCGTCCTGCAAGACGCTGCACAAAAGTTGTTTGCCTTTCTTCTGTGTTAACAATGACATTTAGGCATGCAGTTGGTTGAAAATCCCAGGCTGACTCTGTGTTTCTAAGGTGTAGGAGACGAAAAATAAGATGAAAGAAGACAGTGATGTACGAGGTAGGAAAGGAAAAAGAGAGGAAGCAGAGAGTGTAGAGTAAATAATGGGCAGGCTTTTACATGTTGGTGAGAGCTTCAAGAGAAAAACGGCTGCAGGTCAGACCCCGAGCTGGCTATTTTGTTTTTGTACAAGAGAGTTCAGTTGTCAATTTAAGCTTTTTTTCCTTTTGCACTTTCAGACACAGTGCTCATCTTGTAATAGTCTTTGTTTAAACATAGAGAAGTCAGCCCGTTCCAGCACCACCCTGCTTCACCTGGAGCCACCCCAGAACAACCTCAGCTCATCTATTAAATAGCTCCATGGAGCACCTTAGGTCAAACAATGAGCAAGAAGAAACCTTAACTGTTATACAGGGAGTGTTTCCAACTGGTCCTTACAAAAGGGACTACTTTATGTTCTTTTTTTTGCCTTTATTGTTGAAAAGACAGTAGAAAGGGTCAGAAACTGTGGAGAAAGGGTTGAAAATGATAAATGGAAAGTAGCCACTGACTTCATCCGGGCTCCCTGATTTAACGGCTCTGATATGTGACCTGCAGACATAACCACTAATCTAACAGTGCCCCAGATCCAAGGAATTTGCTTAAAGCTGTTCAAAACAACAAATGCCAGACTGGGACAATACATGCATCACCTGCACAAAGAGGTGAGGCTCGCCCCATCCTTGCTTGTGAACGACTGAGCCTTTCGGGGATGCTCCTTTTATATCCAATCATGGCACTCACCAGTCTCTAGTTAACCTGTGGAATTTTCCAAACAAGTGTTTTTGAGCATATCTCAACTTTCCCAGTCTTTTGTTGATAGAATATGTTGCAGGCATCAAATTAAAAAAGAGTGAATATTTCCAAAAAAAACTATGGTAAACTATGTTCTTTTTAGTGCATTCAATTGAACATACAGTGAGTCAAGCAGGAACCCAATGTCCTAACATCATTTGAATTGAAGTTCAGATATTGATAGGCTTCTAACACACACAGTGAGTAAAATATTGTGGGTTTACAGACTTCTAAAGTGCACCGCTACAGTTTTAATGACGTTACATCTCGTACATGAAACAAAACTTTGTTTCTGTTGGAGTTAAAACACAGAAAAGCTAAAGTTACACAAATGTAGTGGATTTTACACTTTATTTAGTGAAGCTTCAGTCTTCAAATGTTATTAATATATCTATATAAATAATTCAGCCACTCATCAGTCTGTGTTTGTTATTCTTGTTGTGATGACTTGAGAGCTCTGACATTTAATTACCAACGACGACAACATGCATACACTTAGACACAAACAAACTTGTCTGGACCCACGGATCACTGGATAAACTTTCAAATTTTTTTGCCCAACTTTTGCGTCTTATTGTGGAGATAATATAGGACTTTTTACATCTACGAGCCCACCACTGACATTTTAATCCTGTCATGTCTCGGAAAAGAAACAGAACTTTGGTCCCGTTGGTGTTTTCATTTTCAAAGATCAATTTTAGCTTGTAGATGTCTTGTCTCCACCATGGTAAAATGGCTTGTGATGTCTATGTATTTCAGATATTGTCATACTGATTAGATCCACTTCTCCCATTTTGTAAAAGATAAAAGTTAAGAATTATGTAGCACAAACAAACTCAAGCTGACTGACAACTGCTCAACGCTCTGCTCTACTGTTTATGAGTGACGAAAAAGACTGTGTGACGGCAAGTGACAAAATAATAGCGCGGCAGAAAGAATCGATAACCAATTTTTAATTAAAGACAACACTTTTAATCATCGATAAAACTGAATTTATTAAGCTAAGTCCAAAGTTTTCAGCTTTAAAATTTTCAGTCAGATAAAGTCATTAGCGCTGTTGATCGACTGATATGCCGTTTTATTACTGTTACTTTTTACATCGTTTTTAGGTTGATCTTTAAATACAGTCTCAAACATTTAAACATCAAGTTTTTTCAAGTCATCAGGCGAAAGTCCAAGTGAAGTCACAAGTCACTGCTATACAAGTCTAAGCCAAGTCATCTCAGTTCAAGATGTTTTCAAGTCAAGTCAGAAGTCCCCAAAATTGTGTCTTGAACTCAGGTTCACACCTCTGCAATGCACAACAACAAATCATAAAACACAAGTCAAGAAACACCACCACAAGTTGCAAAACACAGCAACAGAGAAGGAAATGCTAAAGCAAATAAGTAGACACAACAACATTCCAAAAACACAAAAATGAAAAAAAACAAAAAGACAAAGAAATCACCGAAGTAAATTCAATTAAAACAACAAACAAATGAGCACAACAACAAAAAAGAAGATAAAACAAAAGAACAGCAAAGAAGAAAAAAAAAAGCAATGATGGAAAGAAACACAATGACAAATCACATAACACAACAACAAATAACATGAAATAATAATTTCAAAACAATAATAGATAAGAAAACAGCACAAATAATTTGTTCTTGTGTTACTTTTATTTGTTGTGGTTTTGATTTGCTGACATATTTTTTTCATTTTTTCATTTTTTAACTGTTGTTTTCTTATTTGTTGTTGTGTTTTGAGCTTCAGGGCTACTCCTAACAATACTTTTAATAGCTGATATATGAGGATGCCTTGCAGGACTTCATAAGTGATTAACACATTTCAGAAAGAGTCTCTGTTTTACAGGAGTGTAGCATGGACTGGGCTGGTGCTTATAAAGACTGAGCTTTGTTAACAACTGAGCTTCTACGGTTTTGACATTCTAGTGACTAACTTTTAGAGAACTGTGTGATATTAGTGAAGATGTGATTACAGTGGTCAAAATGAAAGAAAATTAGGGTGTGTACCAGTAAGTCTGTGTTGTGTCTGGATAGCTTCAGTTTCAAGTTTACACTGGAAAATACAGCAGTCTTGCATCAAATCCTGATTTTGGTCCATGAAAACAACATGATTTCCAAACTAGGACTTCATATTGTTAGCCAGGTACTTAAATGTCAACTACATCCAAGACTGAATCACAGCACAGATTTCTTTGCTTAATTTTTGTACCATTCACTAAAACTGCATTTCCACTAAGTATGGTTTGGTACAGTCACTTGTCTTTCTTTAGTTGGCCATAACCTTAATTGAGTGCAGAGATGAAAGCTGGAAGATAATAGTCTCATCTGTGAGGTAATTGCTTAGTGAGGTAATAGCAGTAGTGCAGCATTGAAAGAATTGTAAAGCAGAGCCGAGCATCAGTGAAGGACATTCAGCAATTTGTGATCTTTCTTGGCATTAAGCTGTTGATAACAACATAAATCAAGCTTTTCATAACAGAAGGTTGCACGCTGCTTATAAAAAAACTGCAAAACAAAAAATTAGAGTTAGGGGTGCTGATACTTGGGACCTCAGCTGGGGAAGTGACAATTCTTTTGACCATTCAGAGTAGGTTCAGAAGGTCTTAGCCTGACACGCTAGATAGACAGTTCAATATATACTATACAGGATATATTTCAGGATATGTTTTACTAGTTCATCTGGGCAACAGCCAATAGAGTGTTCAGTTAAGGCAGAACCTTTCAAAATATCCAGAAGGTGATTGGTAAATTATTCTCTCAATACCATTCATTACAGGCCAATTAGATGAGGTAGTAGGCAAGCGCCACCGCCAAGGATTAAAGTAGATACACAATGTGAACCGGTTTGTGAATCAAACCCTTGCCAAGCCTGTCAGGAAATTTCTATTGAGGAAAGCTTTCCTTTTTAATTGTTTTTCATATAATGAAGAAATGCTGCCTAGATCTGATAAAACTGCTACTGAAGCTGGCAGTATCTTTACTAGTCTTTGCATGGGCAGTCGCTTCTCGCTGTATTCACACTCATATCTCTGCGTCTTCCTGCTTTAAGGACACTGATCAGACAGGGCTTCTCTAGACCGAGCTCAGTCATTTTGGCTTGGAGCAGTACAGACAATGGCTCAAGCTGATCCAGCTGGACTGCAAGGTTCCGTAGCCTTGATACCCCAAAAGAAGCCAAAAAGGAAATAGTATGCATCACTTATGTACCCTTTCCCAGCATTTGGCAACAGAAATACCAGTAGCTGCATACTGCACTGAACCAAAATTGAAGAACTACATGGGGGAAAGACATCATCAGTGTCACAGCCTAATGGCTCTTTTCCACCAGCCCGCCTTGGCCCTACTCTACTCTACTCTACTCAGCTCTACCCGGTTTGTGTTGCATTTCCACCGGCAAAGTACCTCCTAAAACAAACCAGTTTTAGTACCTACTCTGCTCTGGTTCTAAGTGAGCTGAGTCGACACTAAAAGGTGACGTCGACCGACTGCCGGCTACTGATTGGTCAGAGAATGTCGTCACCGATGGGTCATGAGCACGACGTCCAAAACAGGACTGCAGTACATATACACTTTGTTACTTTATGGCAATAACTTGCTGCCATCACAATGTTAAACACAGGACTTTATCATTACGAGCTAGCTAACAAGCTAGCAGTAGCTTCCATTAGCTTACCCTCATACATCTTTTCTTTGCAGCCCGATTGCTCTCGGCCTCGGCTTCAAACTGTTGTATAGCTTCCAAAAACTCTCCTGTACTTCTCAAGGGTATTTCTTCTCACCGCCTGCAGCCTTCTTCTGCTTTTCTCTTTGTAACAAAAAGCCACAGACCGAGCAATAAGTATACTATACAAGTCCTCCATTGTTTTGGTTGTTGTGTGTGCTCAAAATGACATGAACGCAGTGTCGCCCAGCTGTTTCACGGCGACCCCGCCCCCACTGGGCAGGGGACCGGGTTGGTGGAAAAACAGCCCAAAGCGAGTAGAGTAGAGCCGGGTAGAGTCGGGGAAAGCCGAGCCGAGTAGAGTAGGGCTAATGGAAAAGGGCCATAAGATGCTGAACCCTTTCTATCTTCTCCACACTGTGAGCCATCCAGTATTGCTGTCCAGCTACAGAGAGGAGCATTACAGGTGGCAGAAGCAATAACACATGGGTGGCAACATGATTAAACATTGTTAATGTTCTTTTTACCTCTTAAGTATTGGTTCAAGAATTGAATCTGTGTCATGTTTTAAGTATCAAGATGGAGCCAGCAGCAGGAAAAACTCATAACGCTCAACCCATCCTGAGAGAAGCACTCATGACTGATGGTAAATGGGCTTGAGTTTTTTCTGAGTTTTTCCTCCTCTTTCTGACTTCTCAAAGTGTTAAATTACACCACTGGTCACATCTACGCATTCACACCCATTGACATCTATTTACATCCATTCACTCACTGGTGGTTCTGAGTTTCTATAACCATTAGCATTTCCCAACACTTCCATGGTCTTTCTTACCCATTTACACCCCACAAAGCAGTGGGAGCAACTTGGAGTTAAGTGTCTTGCCCAAGGACACATCAATATTTGACAGTCAGAATTGGGCTCAAACTCTCAACCTTCTGATAGATTGTAGACTACCAGACTCAACCACCCACACCCGGAGCACTGGTGGTGAAGGAAATTGCACCCTTTAATAATAAAAACTTAAAATTACTGGCATTAAATACACTTTTCAGTAAACAAAATAGAATGCTTATTGTTGTAGGATAAACATAATCAAAGTAGTTATCTTAACTATCTTGATTAAGTTTTTATGTAAAGTTGGCCTAATTTTTTAACTTAATTTGGAAAAACTAAGAGCACATGGTTCCCATAAAGACCACAGCTTCAGGAGTTCAAAACTAGTGCAGTGATAAGTGACTGGGTGCAAGGAAAATATGATTTAATCTCTTACTGAGACAGCCTTAAGTTTTTAAGTATTTTTCACACAACTCAAAATTATGACTTTGGACCAAACTCAAAAATCTAGTGCAGGCAGTTACCTTGATATTTTTAGTATTCTGCGCTTTTATTTGTTAATTTATTTATGTACAGTGTAATGGATAATTGAGCCTTATGAAGATTTAAGGTTGTCGAGACTGTTGGGCTTGGTAAACAAACAAAAAATAGAGCTTTATGTCATTGGCATTACAGTGGGACATGATACCATGGCAGATGCCAAGTACATGACCTAATGGTACTGAGGTACCCAGAGGGTAGCTGCAGCAGAGGGAGGTGCATTGTTACCTCCACCAAGGAGGTTATGTTTTTGCCTGTGTTTGATTGTCTGTTTGTTTGTTTTTTTAGCAAGATTACACAAAACCTACTGGACAGATATTGCTGAAATTTTCAGGAGATGTTGTTAATGGCCCAGCTTAAAAATAATCACATTTTGGTGGTGATCCAGATAACCACCATTAGCAAACAATTGTTCTTGCTCAATAACTGTGTAACTAATCGTGATATCAACATGATTCAGAGTGCTAGGTGTGGGTTTTCAGGGTCAAGGAATCATATTATGATGGTAACTTTGTCATAGGACTATTGCTTATAGATGTATCAGCAATATGTGAGCTACCCATGTTGGAGGTTTGCGCTCTCCGAGTCCTTTCTAGGTGTTGGTTGTTGTCTCTGAAAGACACTTAAAACTTCAAATTAACAACTAGATTGTTTGCTAATTTTGGTTATCTGGATCACCACCAAAATCGAATAATTTCTGCGTTGGGCCATCAACAAAATCTCCTGAAAACTTCAGCAAAATCTGGGCAGTAGTTTTTGCATATTCTTGCTAACAAACAAACATAGGCTAGCAAAAGCATAACCTCCTTTGTGGAGGTAATTAGAAAGTTAAAATCTTATTACAGTCATTAAAGATTTGACATCAGTTTTCTTTTTGCGTTGTAATGACAAACACTGAAACCAAAACTGAATCAAAAGCCAGTTTAGGTCAGCCACTTGCCTGAGCTCTCCAGCCTCTCCCTGCTCTCACCACCTCCCTGCCTCTCCTCCTCCTCCTCCTCCTCAGTAGAGTTTCACTGATATTCAGTGTCACACTCCTGACACAGCACTTCCTCCGTCTCTCCTCAGTTTCAGCTCGCTCCTGCCCCGGAGCGCTGACTGCATTCCTCTCTTGGACAATGCCCATCCTTGTTTGCGTCGCCCCCTCATTTCGGGAATCCCGGCATTGCTGGTAACCACTGGGGGATCAGGACGATGAGGTCACTGTCTCAGTTTAGCCAGGCCTTGCATCCCCCCACCCTCATCCTTTATAAAACAATGGAAGCTTTCATCATTGGGCTGATATGAGCTGCCACTCAGGCGGGCAGACAAGTTAATGTGAAATATCCTGCTTATGTCAACATAAAATATTAAGAATTGATAAATACATCATTAATGTCTCATTATAATCCTCTCTGTAATTCAGTTCACACCAAAATACCTAACTCTAGTGTTAGTCACTCGCAGGAAATTTTGTTTTATGGCCTCACTTAGTGGCCTGTAATAGTACAAGTATGCAATATGAATCACTCTTCATTTAACTCCTAAATACTTGATTACACAATTCACCACTGGATTTTTAATTGATGGACGGATCATTCATCTGAATTGCAAAGTGAGGTTTTGGATAGTCACTGATTGAAATGCTGCACAGTGATAATGTAAACTGAAGTGTAGTGTGTAGTATGACGGTTTTATGTAAACAGAACTATTTCGGGTTTAATTTCTTTGAGATTTTTTCCCTGCATATGTTGATAAATTCAGATTTTTTCGTTTATAATTAAACAGAAAGCAGAGAGGCGAGGCCCTTCTGTCTTCATGAGTCCTCCTTGTGCCCTCTTGAGCACCCAGGAACATACATGCAACATAGAAATGTTTTCATTCTTTAAATCATACTGACTGCCATCAATACTTTTGCTACATACACTCGATATCCACTTTACCAGGTGCTACTTGCTAGTGCCCAATTTTACCCCTTTTGCCTTCATGACTTCTTTAATTCTTCATGGCATAGACTTATCATGGTGCTGGAATTTGGTCAGTATTGACGTGATTGCTTCACATTTGCACCTAAGTTGCTTTATGGCATCGACTGTTGAAGCCACTGAAGTACAAAGTAACCAGTTTTACGTGAGTTGAGCTTCATGACATGGCGTGATTTCCTGCTTGAAGGAGCCATCAGAAGATGGGTGCTGTGGTCTTAAAGGGTTGGACATGGTCAGCAACAATATTTAGATGAGCTGTGGTGTCCAACAGATGCTTAGTTGGTACTTAAGGGCCAAAACTCTTCCAAGAAAATTTCCCCTGTAGCATAATGCCTCCCAGATCCATGGATCCATGCCGTCATGATTCAGAAATGGTCTTTTGCATACTGTGGCTGTAGAAGTGGTTATTTGAGTAATTGTTGCCTCTCTATCATGTCGAACAGCTCTTGCAATTCTTCTCTGATCTCTGGCATGAAGGAGGCAGTTTTGTTTAGGGAGCAGCCACTTCCTGTATGTTTCGTCTTTTTTGGGGCGTTTTTTGTAAACTCTCGGGTGGTTCTGCATGAAAATCCAAGTGGATCAGCAGTGTCTGAAATACTCAGGTCAGCTTGTCCAGCACCAACAAACATGCCCTTTTAAAAGTTGCTTAAATCAGTGTTTCTCAACCAGGGGTTCATGGACCCCCTAGTAGCCTGTGGTGTTATTGCAAGGGATCCTTCACAATAAAATATATTTAAAAATAAAGATCCTATGACATTTGTAAAAATAGGATTATTTAAAATGTGGCTGAGACCTTTATCTACCTAAACTGCAGAGGGTATCAGGACTTTTTTCTCTAATTACATCTGTTTCACAAGTGTAATTTATTTATTTAAGTTTCTATAATACAAACTTAACATGACCTACATCTTTTTCAAAACATGAGCCCCCTACTGTCTCAGTGGGCATACACCATTCATTTCATAATAATGATTTTATTGTGATTCATCTCCAGGAAGGTGTTCTCGGAAATCTCACTGACTAAGGTTTAAGATTATAAGCACAGATTATAAGCACAGTTACACAAAGAAGAAGAAGAAGAAGATCATGGAAACAACCCCCCAACCCCCCTATCAGGGTAGATCAAAAATATGCAGGGGGTCCAGGACCTCGAAAAGATTGAGAACCACTGGCTTAAATGACCTGTCTTCTCCATTCTGATGCTCAGTTTGGACTTTAGTGACTGTTTATCTAAAAGCATTTTGTTTATTTGCATCAGTGAGCAGTTAAATGGCTGTTCTCAATTAAGTTGCTGGTGACTGAATGTCATTCATTGTCCTGTGCATGTTTTGCATGTTTAATGGAACAAAAAAGGGAATTAAGTGACTTGTCTTGAGTTTGGACCAGACACAGAAATCTATTGTCAAATGCTGGTCGGCTGCTATGCACTGCTGTTTGACAGGAAGAGGGCTGACACTCTAGCCCTTTTTAACAGACAACCCTGATATTATCAGGATAATGTCCTGGTAGTCTGCCAGGATAATTCCCCGTCACGGCTGTTTACACTTGTTCCTCTCAGCAGGGAGTATGCCCTGTTGGACAGGGGAGAAGTGGTGGAGTGGGGGGGGTCAGCGTTCATAATATAATGGCAGACAAAGCAGCAGAGCTTTATGCTATCATCACAATTTATATCCTAACTTAACTGATGCATGTTAAAAAGTGTATCAACAGCATCAACAAAAGAGTTGAGAGGAGCATTGTAGCACTCAGTAGTGAACATTAAACAGCGCCACAATGAAAGAAAGAAGAAAGAAGAAAGCTGCAGCGTTTTAGCTCCGTATCCAACAGCAGCACGAGGCAGCTCTTTGGATGCATTAGAAACATGGTGGTTATTGATTTGAGCAGATGTTTTACAGAACTTGGGTGATATGCTGTTGAAACACTTTCAAGTGTCCAGATGCACATCTGAGTTTGTGTTAGTCTCCAAATAAACTTCTGCCACAACAACAGTGGTTTTCACCCATCCTGTCAAGTCTTCCTTTTCCGGTTTTGTGCCAGTCGATGTTAGTTACCTGGGATATTAGCTAGGGGTGTAATGATCCATCGATCTGGATCGATACATCGATTGGTTAAGCAACGATCCAATCAAATCGATGGAAACTCAAAACCTTGATCAACATTGTTATCCTTAAGATATGCCTTTATTTTGAAATTCAGACCAGATATCCTTTTCACAGTTTCCGCCCAATTGCGCCTCGCTCAGAAGCTTCCAGGGCTCTCAAGTCTCAACAACTTAAGTGTGTGACAGACGCATTTGAACCTTTTCGCTCTCTCACATGCCACACCTGGTATTTCTCACGCATTAAAATTTATTTTGTAGTGCCCACCGAGTAACACCGCTATATGTGCTTTGGAATGTGTAGCAAGATGCTCTGAGCATCACAGAACTCAAAGGTAGCTTGACATATCAGCCAATCAGAAAATAGCACTGGTAAGATACGGTCAATATGACCACAGATGATGCATACTGCACGCACACTACAGGAGTGCCTACTGACACGAGTACAGTAAGTTATCTCATCATTTGATTTTGTAGCGCATGGATTAATGAAAGTACTTATTGTACAAAAGGTAAAGAGCGAGAGCTTATTCTTATTCTTCCTCCACACCTACCATTAAACAGTGAAGCAAAGTCTAATCACATTAACATACAAACTGTGGTCACCAGGCATCACAGTAAAACAAAATCATCAATGTTGAGTTAGTAAAGTTAATAGTTCTACTTAGAACATGAGAAATGTTTGGTTTTAATTAAAGTCAAAACTGCACATTTTTAGTTTAAAGAACATGGTCAAATGTTGGAGGTGAATAATAATAAAAATAAAATAATAATGCAAAAATTTGTATTATTATTTTGCATCATTACTTGATATAATATACTAACATCACAAAGTATCAATAACACCCATTAGGTAATTGTGGCAGCAAAAAAAGCACCTGACTACTAATTAACCTAACATTAATTTTAAAACAAGATTAGTTCATATAGATGGTTATAATCCTCTATAAACTATCATGCCCAAAGGTCAGCACATTGTTTTTACATTTCAGTAATAATTACCAAAGCATCAAAATTGCTTTGTGTTTCTTTCATGCTTTAGTTGAAATGTAACTGATTGTGTTAAATGCGTACATAATATCGCCTTGAATCGATCGAAGGCCCCTGAATCGTATCGTATCGAAATCAAATTGTGGCAGACTTTGTGATATCGGCAAATACCGTATCGTTGTCCAAAGAATCAATATCGTATCGTATCGCCATGAAACTGGTGATTTAGACCCCAAATATTAGCTGCTCCATTCACACTTAAGCTCATCCAGACTTTATTGATACAAGGTAAGGTAATCATCCAGGTAAAGTCTGAGTGAAAAACTTGTCTGTTTGCATTTACAAATACAGCATAATTCATGTTTTTTTGCAAGTGTGAATGGGGTTTCTGATTGGTTTGAGTTTTGCCCAAAACACACCCTTTATCAAGGCATACAATCTGTCTTCTCTGTGTGTGCCACTGGGTTTTTGTTGGGATATTGCACCATCCAGATAGCAAAACATGAACAGATGCCCTAAATCACTGCACTAAATGGATAAGATAAGATAAGGTATTCCTTTATTAGTCTCACAGGGGGAAATTCCAAATTTACAGCTGCGATAAAATACAATAAAAGAAGAAATATAAAGAATGGTGATAGAAAGGATGTTAAGACATCAGGCTTCACATCATCAATATAGTGCTCTCAACTCTTTATCATTGAATTAAAAAAAGGATGTTTTGTCATTCTTACCTACACACATTGTGAACAAGAAATCGTACTTTTCTTGAAAATGTGAACATCCCTCCCCATTTCAGGGTCAAACAAACAGGACATGTTGTGCTGTTCAATTGGCCTGAGTGTTTCAGCAAGGCAGAGAAAACAATGATGAACTCTAGCTGCACACTTACTTTGGTATTGCAGTTATGTCATCAGTTTGGTTTTTTGTCTAGTCATATTCTGAGTCTGCCAGCAGTCTTACTTTCAGAATGAGCTGGGAGAGGAATCACTTTCACTTTTTCTCATCTTAAAGCTGCAGAAAGACTCACATCAAACTCCTGCAACGCACTTAATATCTTTTTTTTCCTTAAACATCATCACCACATTCAGTTTACTCCACTTTTGATTTAAAGGGAAGCAATAATGTTTCCCCATCCGCTCATTCAGTATTACCTTTTATCTAAAACAACATCTTCTGAAAATGTAGTGATTATGTGAGAATCTGGATTTACAAGCCGTCATTTGCCTCTGCAGCATAAATCTTTTTTAAATTAATGAGCACATTTATTTCAAAGTCCTCATTAAACCGGTTATGGGCTTTTTGTTTGTGCCTTGCGTGCGGTACTTCTCTATTAAAAAGCTCTTCATTCTGAAGTGCTCAGCCATCCATTCATCTTGATTAGTCCTGACATGTTTCCTGCTATTTATTTTTGCAGTGTCGTGCGCATTAATTATAAGCATTTTATTCCTTGCGCATCAATGGACAGGTTGCACTTATTAGAGGGAAAACTTCTGTTTGGTAGAATAAGCCGGGCTGTGGGTCACGTACGGTCGGCTCTGTTTACTCAAACGTGACAGGTGGAGGCATTTGAATATGGAGCTGTGATGATGATTTGCATATGGGTACCTGGAGTCAGTCTCTTGGCCGAGGGGAAAGTCCGTGCATCATGGACCATGCAAATATATTTCTAAGACTAAATGAGAAATCTAATGCTAAAATGTTTTTGGTTGTTTGGATTAAGAAGGTGCACCATAAACCCCATCGAGTGGTAATGTGTTGAAAAACACACTTTTTCCGCTACCTGTTATTGTGGCAGATGAAATTAAAAATCTACCTTCCACTCGTGTTTTCACCAACCACTTAATCTAACAACAGATGTATGAAAAAAAAAAAAACTTAACTATAATTATACTGGCATATACATTTTAGACAATGAGCTTTTTCATTTGAAGCCAATCACATGAAAAGCTTAATAAATTAGAGCTTAAAAGAACTTTTTTCATCCATGTAATAAGCTGTGTAGTAACAATAGAGCTTCCCTACTGTCCATTTTACAATAAGGTTCTAGTAAACAACTTTTCTGTATATCTTGGCACAATATATATGCCTCCTAAAATATAAAATTCTAAGTGAAATGCCCACTGTGGCTAATTTGTTAAAATCTTGTAGTGGGCGCTGCTGAGCTATTAAGCCACACCATTTAGCAAATATAATATCAATCTTTTCCCCGGCCCTCTGGGAATGTTTCTACCCAGTTTCGTGGTTTTACCATCTTTTCTTTAATTTCTAAAAATAAATAAATATATATATATATATATATATATATATATATATATATATATATATATATATATATATATATATATATATATATATATATATATATATATATATATATATATTTATATATACATATATATATTTGAGCAATTAATTAACACCATTTAAAAACCCCAAAATTCAAAATGGCGTTCTTCTTGTTAATTTTACAGTGTGGGTCACAGAGGCTTTTTCGTAGGCCCTGGCATGATACACATGGCTACCCAATCTGAATATATAAATATGCAAAAAAGATATACACCATTAACATTAAGACTTCAGCAAGTAATTGTGATATAGAAATTATTTATTTGATAGCTCTACTGTAAATATTTCATGCTTCATGAAAGATGAAATATTTTCATGAAATATAACATATTGTCCTCTTTTTGGTTTACCTTTTTCAGTCTTAAAGGTCCCATGACCTGCAAAAATAAACTTCCTTTGCTTTTAATGTTGTTAGAATGGGTTTGAGGAGCAAGAGAACGTGACACCTTTTACTACACTCTCAGTTTACAGAGAAATGCACCTCAAAATGCCCCTTAAAACTCTCAGTTTTCACTTCCAGGAAATTTAGATGTCATAGCTATACCACCTCCACCTATATGTGTTTTTTGCTTGTCACAGGCAGATGCCATGACTGTTTTGAAAGTATCCTCTCCCCCCATCTCCCATCAGGCATTGTTTGCGCAACCAATCAGTGCAGAGCTTATTAACATAGCCTCCATTAGCCTCCCTGCCACTTTAGATCAGAGGGTTTCCAAAGGGGAGGGAAAAAGAGCTGCATCTGATCTCCTGCAGAGACGAAAATGTTAATTTTATTAGTTTAAATCAGATCCTTGGTTAATAGACACCAAACTATATGTTGAAGTAGTCAAACACAGCAGGACATGGGACCTTTTAAAAACTTTGGTCTACCTTGATTTTTTGAATATGCAGCATAAATGAAGCCGACTTATCAAACTAAAAGAGGCCAGGAAAGCTGCAGAGAGAGGAGGAGCTCATACCCTCGTACTTTTCCACATTATCTACCAGTTAACCTTTGTGTGGCAACAGGAAATCCTCCAGCACGGCCCTTTTCCTTTTGATCTGGTAAAGGAAAGCACGATCAGACTCCGACAGAGTCTTTTTTTATTCATTCAAGCCAAACCTTTTTCCTCCTTCATGTCCTTCCCAACAAATACTGCAGCTTTAGCCTTTTTCCTACACATTGATTCTTGTCATTCTTAGATTCTGACTAAAGCTCTCTGGAGTGATTCTCAGTGTCTCACAGTGATTGATCGTACTCTAGAGATTTTCATTGTACATATAAATCTAGCTGGACGTGTCTGATTCAAGCACTGTGTGCCTTTCTACAGGGTTTGTACAAGCTCATGATATCCTGAATAATGCATGAATTTTATTTTTGTTGACAAGGTCTGAAAAGCTTTGGATTGAAGATGTGCTTGAAATTGACTATCAGCCTCTTAGAAAGATACTTATCTCATTGAATAGAATTTAGATGTAGAATAACATAGTCACACATTTTTTTTTACATTAAATTCTTTGTTAAAATATAGAGAAATCATGTTACAAGGGAAAAGCAAGTTAAAGAGAATATCAGGCAGTAATCAAGTCAACTTGACAGTTAATTTGTCAAGGGTCATCAGTAGGGGTGGGACAATTTTAGGTGTTAGATTTTGGATCATGTTATTTTTCACATTTTTATACTAAGTGTTGATCTATATTGGGGTGTATTCTTGAGTCCCTTACCTTTGCCTTGAAATCATTCTGTAAAAAAAAATATTGTCTTGAATTTTTCTTTATAGTGTTATACTTTATTTTTATTTTTATTTTTAATCCCAGTGCCTTTTACAAATTTTGACAAGCCTTTAGTTACAAAAATAACAGGGATCAAATAAGACAGTGCAAGATACTTAAGATTAACCTTCATATTGTTATTTAATTATTTCTCCTTTTTTAATGAAGTATTTTGGAAACTATTTTTATCAACAGGATGCTGACCTCCCAGGCTATTTTTTGCTGTTGGTTATAGACATAAGTTCTGTTGTTACTTTAAGTCACAAATACTCTTAAATGTCACATGAGAAAATCCTGTTCATCAACATTTTTAGTTTAGATGTTTCAGCAGACATGGTAGAAAAAAAGTCTTTCATCTACAGTTATTAGTAACTAAATTAATTAAATCCAAATGTGTAGTGAGTTTAAGGGTCCATATCATGCTTTTTGTATGTTCTATGTCCTTTAGTGTGTTTGATGTATTTCCTCTGCATGATACAGTACTTCTGTGCACGTGTCAAGAACTCCTCCTGCCTACAGCGCCTGTAGGTGCCCAAAAGAGCTTGTTACTCCGGCCCCCGCTGATAGACTTACCAGTGTGACGTCCTACCATTGTTTTGTCTTCAGTTTAAGCCCGTTAGCTTATGATGGCAAGCCCAAAGCAGAGCAGTTACCACAGACCAGACCTGTTTACCAATTGGAGTGGACTGAGTGTTAGTGGTAAAGAGAGCCTTAAAGTGACAGTGTCTCGTAGGAGAGAGAATACAGATGGATCAGGGGCACCGTCACAGACTGAGCTTATCAGTTAATTATTTGATGTTTCCTATTTTTAGATAGATTGTGAGTTATTTGTTGTGTACACATTGTGTCCACCTTGTTTGTTAAAACTGTGTTTTCTGTTTACTGTCTTGTGAAATGTGCTGTTACTTTAATCTGTTTTTTCCTTTCTCTGTAATTACTTGCCTTAGGACAACGAATGAGATTTAGCTTTTGTGTTGATTCCGGCATATTTACATTGACATGTATTGCAAAAATGTTGACTGATGTGCACTGTCCTAATCAAATAAATAAATAAATAAAATATTATAGCTTTTATAGACAACACGACTTGATGTTCAGTATTATGACATCACTCAGTTATTTTGTTACTTTGTCATATAGTACTAGATGGCTTAGATGCCATATCAAGTTTGATGTATTCAGCACATTAGCCATATTTTTTTGCTAATTTTTTTTCCAGACAGTAGCTTGTTATCTTTGATAATTCTGTGACTGTTGCTGCTGTGCTTAAAATAACAGTGTCAACTTTGTTTGCTGGTTACAGTGCTTAACAGCTGTGCTCCTCTGTTGTAATCAACCTAATATGGTGTAGCCTGTTGGTGGCTAAAACCTGATTTATGCTAATGCACAAAAATCTTTGTATTGGTTTATCCATGTCACACTGCAAATACTCAGCCAAAGCGCCAGTTGGTAGTACTGTTTGTCTCTTTGTTTATGGTCAATGAAAGTTGCAAGTGCCAGAAATATTTTTTTTGTTTGTTTGTTTTACGTGAGAAAAACTTTGTGATGCAGAACCTTAAGGATTTATTAACTCTGACTTTTTTAAACCACGATCAATCATCACATCATGTAATTTTCCCTTCTGTAGTCATCACCTTCACATAGTCCCATAAATTGTATTTAAAAGAATGTTATTCATCTAGTCAAATTATTCTTATTTACTTAGTGGTGCTTTCCTTTAATTTGCAAAAACACAATTTCGGTCGTTTCTACCGTAACATCTGTTTCTCACTGAAGTCGTTTGGTTGCATGAAGGCTGTGGTGTTTTTCAGCTGTAATTATAGCAAGAGTGTCATCAAGCCAGAACCTTCACAGGCTGCAAATCTAAAGACAGGGCTGAGTATTGGGGCTTGGTATTGGCACTTGTATTTATAACTCTCTCTGTAATTTTGCATCCATTTGCTTTATTGCTATGAGGACTTTTTAGATGTCATGATGTAGCTGAAACCATCCACAAGATTTTAAGCAGTGACAGGTCAAAAAAATGTAACTGATGCAATAAAGGGGTCAATTTTAGTATGACTATTACATGCCGATTTGTTAAACTATAAAAAGAATAAATGTCACCCTTTGCATCAGACCTGATGACTCTTGACTTTTGTTTACCCCAGCACCTGGTCCAGTGGGATGCAGGGAATCCTGAGTGTTTACTCCAGCTGGTGAAGGAGCTCATCCAGCAGTATCACAACTACCAGTGCCAGCGCCTGCGGGAGAGCTCCAGACTGCTGTTTGAGTACGACAGTCTGCTGGAGGATCCCAACTATGGACGCAACATGGAGATCTATGCAGGGCGCAAGAACAGCTGGGTAGGCAAAAATTAGATTACATTATGTTTTTATTGATTTAGGGGTGAATCAGGCTTTTGGGGTGAGGTGTCCCTGGCCCTATCTTCTGGTTGGCATGGAGTAAAATTATAAACCAAGGGGAAACACAGCTTACAGTAATGAGCCTTTTTGTATAAACTGTATTTAAAATAGCTGCCAAATGTAACACTGATCCTCATCTACATGCCAAATTTCCTAGGCGAAAATGTCTTTGCTGTTATGTGAGTGTAAATTGATTATTTTAGCCAATATTAATGGGAGCTTTACACATAATATGACCTTTATTAGCTTAAATTGCTAATAAAGGTTCTTTTGTGTTTATTAACAGGGTGATGTCTTTTAGTGGACGGGGCTTTGCTGGTGGCAAATGACCCCCCAGATGCATCGGCCAGTGCTGATTGGCAATTTGTTTTTGGTTTGTTTTTAAAGTTAAAGATAATGATATGGGTACAACTGTAATAATAATCGATTATAAGACTGTTTTTGAGCCATTACCAGTACCCGTATCTTGATACTCAACAATCCAACAATTAGACATGTCATAAAGTCCTTGCTGCTAGCCTGTGGTGGTGATTCATGTCTGCCTGTTTGGTTTACATGAGAGGTGCCCGACCATCAGCCTCAGATCAGCAGTAGGCCATAGATCATTTGGAACGGGGCTGCCCCTGTTTAATAACCGAGAGCAGAGGATGTTTTATTTTGAAAGAATGGCAAGATCCTTGCATATCTGTATGTGTAGCTTGACAGAATAGACTTATACAGCCCCCTGTCTCTGCCCGACTGTGCTGTGATTAACAAAGAAGTACAAGCTGAGATAAACTCACTGTTAAACCCTGTTTATGCACTCTTCCACCTGTGCTCTGGACCTCGCTGTAAGTATATTTGACTCTATGTGTAACTGGCAGATACCAAAGACAAACCAGAGCACCCAATTTTCTAAAGTTAAAAGATTCAATTGGGAGGTAAGGACTAATAAAATTCCCGTTCATAATCAATAGAAACAGCAGATAGCTCAGACTGATAAATGGACATAACACACTGTCAGTATGGAGCTATAACACGGCCAAGATTCTGAAACTGAAAACATAAGAACTGAAGGCGAGAAAAAGAAATCTAATACCAATATGATAAGATTTTAATCTGAAAATATTAATCCTGCAACTGACAGAAATAACACATCACATGTTAAAATATATGTGTATATAAAAAATGAAAATAAAAAAATGATTAAAACAACGACAGAGCTGAATCAAAAGTATATTTAAACTGAAAAAAAATTCTCTTACACTTACTTTTAATTCAATTTAGTGTTTTTATTATTTTTTAATTCAAGAGCAAACATTAAATTATCAGTTTTAGTCTTTCTTTATTTTCAACTTACGCCACTTTTGGCCTGGATTTAGTTCCACAGTCAGCACCTCATGCAAAACGACTCCACAGGATTTTCCTCTGCACTCAGAAAGTGCATTAGTTAAATTGCTCCGAGAGAAGAAACCTCCGTCAAAGTATTTCCAACATTGTCTGGCGAGTAATTGTTAAAAACGTAGGAAACTGCCCTGTCCCACAATGTTAACAAACCATTAAAAAAAATCCACATCTGAATCACCACCAAAATCGAATCACTTATCCCTTAACCTTGACCAACATTCCCTAACTATGTCACGAAATTCCATTGAGAACTTATTAAGTTATCAGTAATAATGTGGAAAACTGCCTTTTGTTGCTATGTTAACAAATCCTTAAAACATGACCTAGATCCGCATCCAGATTTGGATCACTGTCTAAATGTAATCAATCGATCCTTGGCCCATTTCTTACATATCTTGAAAATGTCATCATATTCCATTCTTAATCATTTTAGTTATCCAGTTTCCAAACAAACTAACAAATGTCCCTCGCTCCCCCTTGGTGCCTGGTCTGTGACTAGATAGTACATAAATCTGAGCCGTGGTCCAAATAAGGTCTGGGACCACTGGTTTATGACTTGTTGTCCACTTTGTAAACTTCCTCCTCTGTTTATGTGCTTCAGACAGGAGAGTTTTCAGCACGATTCCTTCTCAAGCTTCCCGTGGACTTCAGCAACATCCCGGTCTACCTCCTCAAGGTAAAAAATGAAAACATCAGCTCTCACACCTTCTTATCTACAGTATGTAAACACGTCACATGCTTTGGTCCTGTAGACAGTGATGTGAACTGTAAAGCCTCAGAGTTGATTTTGTTTTGATATCGGGTACAGTGAGATGTAAATATGAATGTTCATTTCTTTTATATGTCTGTGTTTTCTCTTGTGTTCAATATGAGTAGCTGTTGTTTTTGTTGTTAATTTAAATTAAGTACAATGTGACTGTGTGTGTGTGTGTTAATGTGTGTGTGCAGACTTCAGTCTTGGGGGCTGTGAGTTGACTAATCAGCAAGCCGTCACTCTCGATCTGCTCTGAGCCGCGTGGTGTCTGGAGGCAGCTTAGCCCGGACTCCTTCTCTCTCTCCCTCTCTCTCTCTCTCTGTCCCTTGTCCCTAGTTCTCTTTTCACCCTCTGTCTCTCCCCCCATCTTGCTGTGCCGGCACGCTGGAGGCCCTGGCTCTCTGGCCTTTTCCAGCCTGGCCTCTTGTTTGTGAAAGGAAATGATGGTAAACATAAGGGAAACAGCAACCATCATCAGCCTCACATCACACAGCCTTTGTCCCCACGTCCCTCAGACCTGGAGCACTGAGACTTCTCTGGCTCTGTGCTGAATTTGAGTGGACTTAACCAAAGTCGGATTTGATACTCATGGTATTGGTGTCATCAGCTGTAGCCTAAAAAGTTGAGTATTGTGTTTGCATTTTTTCCAGTCTATTAGCTTCACACATAGGTAGAATGTTGGAGTGCAGAATAATTACATTTTCTAAGTTTTAATCAGAGACAGAAGACAGGCCTCATTTGTTGTAGCTATGTGCAAGTGCAACCACAGTCCAGTCCACTCTCTGGTCACAGTCCAGTCTACTCTCTACTCTCAGGCTGAATGTTACAAGGTAGCTCATGATATAGTAGGGCTGTCACTTTTCCCAAAAATCAAACTTAATATTTTTTTTGAGCATACACTCTAATAACTGAAGACATTCAAATACCCCCCGTCACAACACAGACACAAGGCATTTCTATTAGATCATTTTGCTGTTTACCTGTCCTGAGGACACACCTGTGGGCCACATGTCCTTGCATATGACATTTCTCAGGGGCGCCTGCTTTGGAGGATGTAGCCGCACAGGGCTTGGGTGGAAGGCTGACAGATGGGCCCACAGATTTGTCATGGATGAGGAGTGGGCCAGCTGCTTTACACATAATCAACACTAGGCCTGTGCTCAAAATATCGATATGGCAAAGTATCATCACACACTTCTTGGGGATACGTGTATCGATACAGATCCGACAGAATCGATACAGCTTCATTGTTTTGACAGTTGTTGTCAATACACTTTGGCTGATGTTAACAATGGCACAGTTCAAAGTAGAAGCCAAGCTACATGATTAAGCACATGTTCCAAATTTTAACTTAGATCTACCATCTTTAAGGACCTGAACTGAAGTTTCTGAAGTTGTAGAATCATTTGAAACTCATCCTTGTTCTTTTTCTTCTTGTAATTAAACACAAAACTTTTTGGAAATTCTGTTAAAAGCGTAGTCAATGTTCATAGTTTAAGTGTACAGGGATACATATCGTATCGTGGCATCAGTGTCAGGATACATATCATATCATGAAGTTGCTGGAAATACTGAGCCCTAATCAACACACAGCCTGGCTTTATTTTTTATTTTGCCATCAGCAGTGTAGAGCCCAAAGTGCTTCCACAGAGTGACTTTGCCTGTCCTGTATTTTCTTGAGGTGTACTCCCTGTGGTTGAGCTTGAGAGTGTAATGGATGGTCGGGTTGGGATTGAAGCGCCCTCTGTTAAACCAGGCAGCATCTATTTAAGTCTCTTACCCCCCAGTTTCCACATTGTTCGCCTGCTTAGCATACGATACGAATTGCAGACTCCACAGCCAATCATTCCCCACTCTCTATATTAATTTGGTTTAAACAGCCTGCACCTTGATCCATCTGCAGCGTGTGTCGGCAGCGGAGCTCCGCAATCATGCACTGGAAATGTCCCACAAATCTATTTTTAGCAGGAGCTGCTTCAATTCTGTGATAATCTCCACCAAGCAGATCGACCCAACACAGGAAAACAAACGCTCGTTCCAGGTAATTTCAAAATACAGTGGAAATAGTGAAATAGTAAATATACGTCAGAAAGGAAATATAACCGGTTGTTTACATGATGTTCTTCCTCTTATCTTGTAAACTCACAATTTTGAAGTAGTGTTTCTCCCAAGATCTTTATGATCTCGTGTTTCAATCCTCCAGAGCACGCTTTAAATAAAACTTCCTGTGTTCGAGGATACTCGCTGTCGGTCAGAGTGTGGAAAGGATGCTACGCAGTCAGACTCTGTGGAAATAAAGGGTTAGACAGCCATCATTTACAGACCTCAGTAGCCTCTCACTGTCATGACGCTCATAACTCCTGCCTCTTTGTCCTCACTGATTGGTCAGTGTCTATGCCGACTCAGCTAAATTGTGCCATCTTGATGCACTGCAGAATGGATTTACCCGATCATGAAACCAGGCGGATCCAGCTGCAATGCCAGGTTATAATCAGTATAAAGTGTATTGTATAAACATTGTGCACTATACTCTTAAGTGTATGAGCTCTATTGTGCATCCCTGCACTATAATGCATCACTGGTTGTGATAGTTTTCTCTATTTTTCTTACACTTCCTGGATGTTTGAAGGCTGAAAAGTTTCTACACCTTTCAGCCCTGTGGGGTGCTGTGCTGTGACTCTTTTTCAAACGACTGTGCTGTCACTTTCCTGAGGTTTCAGTGCAAAAGCTTTCAAAAAGGAGGCAGACACAGTGACACGGTTAACCAGTGGGTGGTGGTAGCAGTGTAGCCATTGACACAGTGTTGTCAAAGAAGAACTCTCTGTACTATTTAGTGATTTTATTAGAGACGAAATCTTGGATATGGATGTATGTTCCCGTCACCTTAATCATATCATGTTCTCTGCTTCCTCTGCACGCACACATATACACAGACATAAACACACACACAGAGTTGTGCCATATTTGGCAGATAGGGTATACATAGTATCTCCACAGGAGCACTTGAAGACGAAGGAAGAGTATCGACTGGCAGAGAGGAAAGTAATGAACATCAGCCCACACTTTGTCCACCTACGCTTTACAGAGGAACCGGATTATGAAGCATATATGCTGGACTCTAAGAACACAAATATACTGTACGCCAAATGGATGACCTGAATCTTTGCTTTGACAGTTGTCACACAATTAGTTCTGTCAGTTTTATGCTGTCTGCCATCCTTTATACAACCCTCAATTCCAATGAAGTTGGGACGTTGTGTAAAATGTAAATTAAAACACAATACAATGATTTGCAAATTTTTTGACATATATAATTGAATACGCTAAAAAGACAAGATATTTAATGTTTAAACTGATGAACTTTTTTTTTTGGGCAAATATTCACTTATTTTCAATTTGGTGCATGCAACACATTCCAAAAAAGGGGCATGTTTACCACTGTGTTACATCACTTTTCCTTTTAACAACACTAAATAAGTATTTGGGAACTGAGGACACTAATTGTTGAAGATTTGTGGGTGGAATTCTTTCCCATTCTTGCTTGATGTAAAACTTCAGTTGCTGAACAGTCCGGGGTCTCCGCTGTTGTATTTTGGGCTTCATAATGTGCCACACATTTTCAATGGTAGACAGGTCTGGACTGCAGGTAGGCCAGTCTAGTACCCGCACTCTTTACTACAAAGCAAAGCTGTTGTAACATGAGCAGAAAGTGTCCTGGCATTGTCTTGCTAAAACAAGCAGGAAGAAAAGCTTGAATGGCAGCATATGTTGCTCCAAAACCTGTATTTACCTTTTAGCATTAATGGTGATTTCACAGATGTGTAAGTTGCCCATGCCATGGGCGCTAACACACCTTCATATCATCACAGATCCTGGCTTTTGAACTTTTGGACTGTTAAAAAATAACTGGATGGTCCTTTTCCTCTTTAGCCTGGAGGAACCGCAGGCCATGATTAAAAAAAAAAATTGACATGTGGACTTCTCAGACCACAGAACACTTTTCCACTTTGAGTCAGTCCATCTCAGATGAGCTTGGGCTGTTCATCATTACTGTTTATTTATCTACTGCATAGCACTTTACTGACTGAATTCACTTTATGGAGTTTTGTCTGACTCTTTAGCCTTTGGCATTTTGTGTTTTAAGTGCTTTCCTTTTCACTTGTGCTCAGGATTTTTCCTGATTTTCCTAATGCCTGTATGTTTTATGTTTTATCATGTACTGGTGTGCTGATGCTTGCTGCAAAACAAATTTACAACTGGATAATAATAAAGTTAAATTTGAAGTTGAAGCTGAAGAGAGGCCGGTGGCATTGATGGGTGTTGTTGATGTATGGCTTTTGCTTTGCATGGCAGAGTTTGAACTTACACTTATAGATGTAGATATGAACTGGGTTAACTGACAATGGTTTTCTGAAGTGTTCCTGAGCCCACGTGGTGATATCCTTTACAGAATGATGTGGGTTTAATGCCGTGCCACTTGAGGGAATATAGATCAGCCATTGGGCTATAAAGAGGGGGAGAAAGAGGAGCTCTTACGCCACCGAGACATGTAAAACAATTTGAAAGCCTTATAAAGCTTGAAAAAGCATAACACGGCTCTCTAATGCACTCCTACTTAAGTATGAGCCTGTGCTGCATGTATGTAAAGGTATTTAAAGGGTTTGGAGCAGAGGTAGCCATCACAGTGCCCTCAAGCACTTGGTAGCCCTCAGGGAGACTTTTGGTGCCCAAAAAGGACATTAGAAAAACTGATGCCACCGTAGAGCTGAAAATAAGTTGCCAACTTTTATATTAATGTTTATGTTTTTCACATTAACAGTATTGATATCAATACAAAAAACAACAGATGTAACTAGTGCACTACATTTTAAACCTGTTTATTTTCTTTTCAACCATGACATGAATGGTGCCAAGGTTTATGTTGGTGTGTTGATGCCCCACCTCTATCACCACTGTTGCCAGCTAGAGCCCTCACGATGTCACTTGTACAAAAAAAAGTTTCTTGTTAGATTTAAAAGACAAATTTGATGCACACAAGTACATGACCTCATATTGTTTATCAGTCATTAGTAATTATTATTGTGATGAATCAGTAAATATAAAAAATAAACATATAATGTCTTATGTAACTGTGTAAATGCATAATATTAATCATTTTAAGGTAAGCTATAAAAATTAATATTACTCAAAAAAAAAGTAGTAAAAAGTAGTCCTATGTATTACTCCTCATCTTTTGGGTAGCTCTCAGGCTCAAAAAGGTTGGTGACCCCTGGTGTAGATGAAATAAGAGTTGCATTTACTGCTCCATTTTTAGAGAGCCCCATTCTTGAGTAAGGCACTCATTTCCTCTGTGTGCCATGCCCCCAGTACACATGAATCAGGCTAAAGTTAACCTCCTTAAGCAGACTCAACGACAGTGCCCACATACAGGGCGTTTGTGTTCATAGTGATCAATATGATCCTTGGTGCTTTTTCATTTGTGGCAACTGCTTGACTCAGCTGGATACTACCTGCTCAGTTTCCCATTACAGTTTGGACTGTGTCAGTACCTCTTTAAGGTGGGCAGGACCGTCAAAGCTTTGCTGCGTTACACTCATAAAGCATCATAGAGACGATAGAGCTGCCGTCCCCATTGTGTCTGTTGTAGCAGTAAGGAGATTAATTTGTTCCAAGGAAGTTTGCAAGCAGCAAAACAACATGCTATGTCTTTTTCCCATTCTTTATTTAAAGGATAATCAGAAAAAATCCTTTTACAGAAAGACAAGGTCTTAATAAAACAAAAGGCATTACAACCTCATCATCATTTTTTATACATATATTTATATATGCATTATTCATCCAACATATTTAGAAGTAACTATTTACACTTTAGAAAAGGGATCGGGGGGTTAGGAGACATGGTTATCTTATCATTTGGCCGCAGGCAGGGATTGAAAATATAACAAACAGCTACTACACCAGAACAGACTGATAGGCAAGATGAGTGGGTCAGCCAAACAACAACAACATACAAGGCCTAGATCCTCACAGATATCTAGCACTTGCAAACCTATGTACATATACACCCACATATCTGCGCATACATATACATTTACATTCACATATACAAAACCCAAAACCAGTGAAGTTGGCACGTTGTGTAAATCGTAAATAAAAACAGAATACAATGATTTGCAAATCCCTTTCAACTTATGTTCAATTGAATACACAGCAAAGACAAGATACTTAACGTTCGAACTGGTAAACTGTGTTATTTTTTGCAAATATTAGCTCATTTTGAATTTGATGCCTGCAACATGTTTCAAAAAAGCTGGCACAAGTGGCAAAAAAGACTGAGAAAGTTGAGGAATGCTCATCAAACACTTATTTGGAACATCCCACAGGTGAACAGGCTAATTGAGAACAGGTGGGTGCCATGATTGGGTATAAAAGCAGCTTCCCTGAAATGGTCAGTCATTCACAAACAAGGATGGGGCGAGGGTCACCACTTTGTGAACAAATGCGTGAGCAAATTGTCGAACAGTTAAGGAACAACATTTCTCAACAAGCTATTGCAAGGAATTTAGGGATTTCATCATCTACGGTCCGTAATATCATCAAAAGGTTCAGAGAATCTGGAGAAATTACTGCACGTAAGCGGCAAGGCCGAAAACCAACATTGAATGCCCGTGACCTTCGATCCCTCAGGCGGTACTGCATCAAAAACCGGCATCACTGTGTAAAGGATATCACCACATGGGCTCAGGAACACTTCAGAAAACCACTGTCAGTAACTACAGTTCATCGCTACATCTGTAAGTGCAAGTTAAAACTCTACTATGCAAAGCAAAAGCCATTTATCAACAACACCCAGAAACGCCGCCGGCTTCGCTGGGCCCGAGCTCATCTAAGATGGACTGATGCAAAGTGGAAAAGTGTTCTGTGGTCTGACGAGTCCACATTTCAAATTGTTTTTGGAAAGTGTGGTCGTCGTGTCCTCCGGACCAAAGAGGAAAAGAACCAGCCGGACTGTTATAGACACAAAGTTCAAAAGCCAGCATCTGTGATGGTATGGGGGTGTATTAGTGCCCAAGGCATGGGTAACTTACACATCTGTGAAGGCACCATTAATGCTGAAAGGTACATACAGGTTTTGGAGCAACATATGTTGCCATCCAAGCAACGTCTTTTTCATGGACGCCCCTGCTTATTTCAGCAAGACAATGCCAAGCCACATTCTGCACGTGTTACAACAGCGTGACTTTGTAGTAAAAGAGTGCGGGTACTAGACTGGCCTGCCTGTAGTCCAGACCTGTCCCCCATTGAAAATGTGTGGCGCATTATGAAGCGTAAAATACAACAAAGGAGACCCCGGACTGTTGAACAACTTAAGCTGTACATCAAGCAAGAATGGGAAAGAATTCCACCCGAAAAGCTTCAAAAATTGGTCTCCTCAGTTCCCAAACGTTTACTGAGTGTTGTTAAAAGGAAAGGCGATGTAACACAGTGGTAAAAATGCTCCTGTGCCAACTTTTTTGCAATGTGTTGCTGCCATTAAATTCTAAGTTGATGATTATTTGCAAAAGAAAATAAAGTTTCTCAGTTCGAACATTAAATATCTTGTCTTTGCAGTGTATTCAATTGAATATAAGTTGAAAAGGATTTGCAAATCATTGTTTTCTGTTTTTATATATGATTTACACAACATGCCAACTTCACTGGTTTTGGGTTTTGTACATTCATATTATGTATGTGCCCGCATCTGTTAATTTACTCTGAATTTGGCTGTGATTTTCCTACATAAGAAACCCATTCGGACCATAACTCAGTAAGTGAATCCATTTGTAAACAAAGTGAACAACATGCTATTTCATCAGTGGAGAGTTTGGGAAGTCATACAGCATCCCCATGAATACCCCCAACTTGTGCTGTTACTCTGACCATTCAGATGTCAGCAGTGTCTCCAGGCCATGTTAAGTCTCGGCTCAGCTTGCTTGGAACACAACCGAGGTGATAGGAAAAACTGTGTTAGGTACTTCACTGTTAACCCAGATAAGTTGACTTTAGTTGAAATTTGAGGCAAGTGATTGCATTTAAATGGTTTAAGTAATGAAATAACTAATCAATTATTTTAAGTAAACTCAACTGCAATTACAAATGGTCAGGGCTTAACTGTTTAAGTGGAATCTACTAAAAGACAAGTTATTTGTACTTGAAATTTGTTGTAAAAACAACCTTCCCTTGTGAACCAGACAACTCAATATTTTAAGTAACATGTACTTATTTTCTTAATTACAATCAGACACATTTGTCATCCATTAAACTACATTTATTAACTCGTTAAAACTTAAAATTTATACCATTTAACTCAAATATTTAAGTTGTTTAAACTTAAAATTAATTTTCCAAAAATTTGTGTTGGTAAAATATATACATTCAAAGAAATACAAAAATGCAGGGCATTAATAATATTGTGTTTTATTAAACAAAAATAGAAACCATCAATTTACAATTTACAATTTTGTTGAAGTATCTTACTTTTAAATCATATTGAATTTACGGTTTTGCCGACATATCTGAAGTACAGAAGAATTACTATATCAAAGAGTCCGATAAAGATGTTATTACCCATATTGACGGGAAACTTTTCAGTTTTTTTCTAGGCAAGGACCTTTTGTCAGCTGCACTTTCGATGGGCTTTGGCCTTCACTGTCTTGAAAGCAGAAGATGCCCACTGGAATGGTCCAAGTGTCTCTCTGTAGATCCTACAGAGTTTGAGAGACAAGAGGAAAACAAAGACATGCATGTCAACAGTTTGTCTCATGCTTTTGGGCAACTGTACATCCCATTCAAGAATTTTTTATACGTGGAGAAAATAAACAGATCATTCATCAGAAATAAAATATGAGAAAGTGTAGCACTGATGATAAACCATTTTGAGATGTAAAAAGTAAAAAAAGATAAATATACAGGCTTAACACCTGAGATAAAATTCCCAACTTATTAATCCAAAATATCAAAACACAAAGTTAAAAGTCAAATGCATGAATTTTAAAAGGTAAATGTCTGGGGAAAAGTGAAAATCATTAGTTTACTCAAATGACTAAAATTTTAACCGTATTTAACCAAAACCAAAATGGTCTGCATGGATATCACAAGGACAAGGTTTTTTTTAAAAATGTTTTTAACTAACCATTTATGTATGATAATTTCTTCCCAAACACAAAAAACCCACAAAATTCAACCCACCTTTTTTTTAATGGGTCAAATAACAACTGACCAGCTAGAGTTTTCTTCTTCCTGAAGATTTCCGTCAAGCCTGGGCACAGGCCAAAAAGGTAATCAAAGAAGACTTCCTTAAGGTTTCTTCCAACAACTCTGTTCCTAAAAGACCTAAAAAAAATGCAAAGAAGAGCAGTTTGGTACTAATTAAGAGTAATTTATAATAACATCAAATAGGCTATAGCAAGGGTGTAAATGTATACTCTACAGTGTTTGAAATAAAGCACTCTTTTCTCGTATCTAACAGAACAGTACTTGCATTTCCAAAGCATTTTTCTCATGTCTGAGAAGAGAACGGTGGCATTACAACTGCTCTTCACATTTATTCTACTTTCAGCAAAGTACATTTTTTTGTATTATCAACAATGTTAAGCATGTTTAGCAGAACTGGTTAGGAGTGACAAAAAACCTTTGAGATAAACCACAGTTAAATGTTGATAATGGTTCCCAATAAAATTAGCACAGGAAAATAAACAGTACTTTTTTAAAGTAATTAAAGCTACAATAAAGATAAAATGATTTGTCTTAATCAGTAAAAAAACAAACAAAAAAATCTCACCAAGTTCCAGAATGTTAACAGTCGATTGAGGAGGAAACTATCTTCTTTGCCGCTGTGACTCAAACAAGGAAAAGGCGCAGTGTTATCTCAAATAAGCCCAGACAAGTTTTGAAAAGCAACCAGCCAATCATTTGCAACATCTTGCCGCAGTTTAGTACAAAGTTGATATTTTAAGTCAACTTAACTTAAAATTATCAGTAAACCCAAAGTTTAAATTAAAAACTTGAAATTTTAAGTTTATTCAGTTCAGAACAAGTACACTCTGCAATCATGTAATAATAGTAGAATACACCTAAATCATTTAAGTAATGCAACAGAACTTATTTTTCTTTAAGCAATATTTACTTAAATTATTTGCTTAAAATCAACTTTGGGGTTAACAGTGTTGGTGTGATCCCTAATGGAAACCAAAATAACCGAATGAAGTCGAGTCATAGTGGAAAAGCCCGTATGATGCAAATGGATTTTGGCCAGTGTCTCTTTTCATGAGACCACTATTTCCATAAACCACAATGCACTGTTTTTGTTCCTGATGCTAATCAGAGCTGTGAATACATTACTTAACCCTTACTTCCTCAATCATTTTCATCATCTCACAGGTACCTAAAGCCATACAACAGGGCTGTTTACCTTCTAAACGCCCACTGAGCCTTCAGTAGCTGGTCTTTTATGAAAAAGTCAACACTTGAAAAATCAAAAAGGTGATGCTGTTCAGACAGAATAAAAGCCATCAGCCAGGTACTGCAGAGGTAGAGGGCACATTGTTGACCCTGATTTGAATCAACCTCCTCATCAAATCCATGCATGTCCTTGCTTGAGGAAGGGAGGGTTTGGCACTGAAGCGGAAATTTGTTCAGACATCGGCTACTCTGCGCCGCTCGTGAATGCCGAGATGTTGCTGGTGGGCGCGGAGCTGTGGAGGACGACTGTTACCTGGAGCGAGGCATCCGCGTGGTCTGAGCTCACCGCAGTGGACATGTTTACCTTCCTGCATGGACTGCCCAGCCTCGGGGAGGGGGGAGGAATGAAAGGCTTATTTATTTAATTCCTTGTTTTAAAGGGGGCAGCTCTGACGAAATGAAAGAGAGGGAAGGACATTGGAGAGAGGAGGTGAAGGGAAGGATAATGAAATGTACACAGATGGATGTTGGCAGATTTCCTCCCCTCTAAAGGGCGTTTGGTGCTCTCAGGCACGGTCTTAGTGTCTCATTCTTTGATCGTACCTTGACCTCTGACCTATCACCTATCTGATGTTGCCTTTACTCATAGCATCACATTCACAACTGACCTTTGACCCAACAGTGCACAGCATATTCACCATATTGGATACAGTTGTAGTTGCAGTACAGAGAGCTTTATTTTCTGTTTTACTGAGCACCTTAATGCCTGAAGGTTTCAGGAGATGCAGATGAAAATATGTCTTACGCAAACTTGTTTTTTAATGTAAGGCTAATGTGATACATTCCCAACAGTTATTTGACAGATTTCAATTGTTAAAATGTTTTTTTTTTCAATTTTTATTAGCATAATTAAACATTACTTACTTTGTTTTTTAGGGTAGTAGAACAGGTGAATAACGTTAAAAGAAAATTACATTGCAATAATTCTACCCTTTTTGTTTTTTGTTTTTTTTGTAAGAAAACAAAACAAATGGAAACTACACCAGATTCATGCAGTTTTGAATTTTCCTACGTCCGTCAAATTTTCAATAAGACAATTACAAAATTGTCCTGTGCTGGACACTCTCATTAAGGACTAAAATTGATTTGTTTCTGCTTTATTGCAAATTCCTAGCTTTTCCTCACACCAGGCCGCAACATCTGGGGCTGGAAACGTAGGCCCATGGAAAATGCCAAAACCTGTAGTACCAATGCAGGGTTAGACAGCCATCATCAAGAGTGTCCACTTGAGGCTGGCTGCAGAAACCTGAACCCAAATGACTGCGTGTCATATGACGTCATATGGCTTTGTCCAATTCTTTGGCAGTCTATGGGAGTAACATGTTTCTTTATAGTAGGGCTGTTTGATTATGGGAAAATTATAACTGTAATTATTCTGATATATATATTGAGATAACAATAAACAAAAACCGTTTTTCACTGATATTTCAACATGTACCATGTGCAATCACAGGATACCAACAACAAAAAAAAAATGAACATTCTTAAAATTATCATTCTTAACATTGAAAACAAGCAATAATTATTAAACAATAAATTTTTTTAACTTTGCATGTGAAAAAGCATGTGCAATACATCATCATATGGTACATTAATCTTTTAGTCTTGATTATTTTGTTTTCGTAATTGTGGTGAACACTAATTGAAATTAAAATTCAATTAATTGTTCAGCTCTACTTAATAGCTTGAAAATAAACTTCTTGCATGTTGTTTTGTTTCTTCAGCATCATCTTACAGCCTTGGTTCCCAACCTGGGGTCCAGTCACCCTCAGGGGAGGCGTGAGGTTCTGGCAGCTTTGAGGCTGTCAAAAATAGATTTGCATATGTTAACTAAAATATTAATAACAAGTTAATGTTCTTTAAAGATCTTTGCACCAGAACTACTTGTAGGTTCATCTTATCTTGTTTTTTTCAATGTTCATATTTCTGAAGTCATTTTCGCTGATATTGATTACTACTCTTACTAAATATAACCTGTGCCTTTTATGTTGACAGTATATTTGCATTAGAAACAGACATGAACCAAAAAAAAACACATTTTATTGTTGAATAAATTAGACTGTTGATTAGAAAAGTGGCCATTAGTGATAATGACGTAAACCACAATGGTACATCCATATATTCTGCCAATATTACACGCAATATGCGTTTTTTTTTTGTTATGTTTTTTTTTTTTTTTTAATTAAACTATTCAACCAGGAAAGCCTCATTGAGATGAAGAATCACATTTACAAGAGTGTCCTGGCAAAGATCTGCAACAGAAAAAGATACAGAAATAAAAGAAACATACCGTAATTTCTCATTTATAACACTCATTTTTTTGCTCTTAAATAAGGTCTTATTTTCGGTTGTGTATTATACACAAGCACAAGCAAAATATGTAAAATATTTCGTCTCGCAATTACAATACATCTTATACCCACAAAATACAGTATTTTTCCAGGCAAAAAGCATGAAAAAATGGGGTGCATGTTATAAATGAGGGCGTGTTATATTCGAAAAATTACGGTAGATAAATATATATGAACAATTCAGAGTGACAGAGCAGAAAGTCAAGAGCCAAAGCATCTTCAAGCTGAAGCAACTTCCTCTAATGTTTTAATCTGCTTTTAAAAAGGCTTATAGAGACCACCTCTTTCACACCCACATTTTCCTGAAGCAGATTCCAGTCTGTAGGTGCAGCATATCTGAAATGTAATTTTTTTCCCTTCATGTATGCCTAATATATCCAAAATGTCAGCGGTAAATATCTACAAAAATGTTCATATTTGCTGACACCAATATTGAACTTTTTGGGTCATTATCTGCCAATACAGATACTGATCTGATAATATTATGCATCCCCTTTTATTTTGTACTGCAAAATAAAAGGCAATGCTCCAGGACAAAGTGAAGCAGCTTGTTTCATGATTTTGAATGCCTCATTTTAAAATAAAAACAAAAGCTGCGAAACACGCTAACCATCGCAAAAGACAACAGATCTGCCTTGAGAAGACAACATGAAGAATAACATCATCGACTAGTGAAAAAGGTGTCTTACTTGACAGTAACTTAAAATAAAATGACAGCTTTCCATGTTAATCTGCCTGTGGATCATATTTTCAGTCAGAATTCTGACAAACAAGAAGATAAAGTTCTTTCTGTGGCCCTGCAATTGGCTGATGACCAGTTCAGGAAACACCCTGCCTCTCGCCCAATCTCAGCCGAGATAGGCTCCAGCCCCCTGCAAGCCTGAAAGGGATAAGCGGTGTAGGTGATGGATGGATGGATGGATGGAAGAAGATGAAGTTCTGCTGATGACAGATAACAACCTCTTTTATAATAACGCTAATCATTAATTTGTCAAACATATCTCATTTTGTTTTCTGTTGATTCTTCTAAACAGACATCTTTTTTATGTATCCCTCCTGTCCCCTTATGCATCTCACTTTGCAGTCTGTCTGACCGTCTGTCCGTCTGTCCTCCCTCTGTCAAGCTTTCGCAGCGTCGTCGTCTCCATAAACGTCCGCGCTGATCTGCATGGAGCGATGCCACATTCGTGACTGAGCCCTCTGCTCTCGCTTCACTTGAGCTTTGTTTCCCCCACAAGCACTGACCCATGTCACCAGCCTCACTGTGGTTGAGAGTGTCGTGTGTGTGTCTGTATAAGTGTGTTTGTGTGTGTGTTTAGAAAGAGGACCAGCCTCAAGCAGTTGTCATCAATAGGAAAGGATATTTCAGGTGACCCAACTCTTGAAAGCTAAATGGGCAATCGGATAACCCGTTTTAGCTATGAAACTGGTCAGAATATGAGCTCGAAGAGTTTTTTTTAAAGACACATTTTTAATTAAACTTTCGACATGTTCTGCCTGCATATGCTTTCTTTTCCTTCGTAAGATTGAACTGATCTGATCAGTTGTTGAAGAAAAAAATGTTACTTCAGAAAGAAGTTTTTGGCTTAATTTATTTATTTATGTATTTAATAGGGACAATGCACATTAATGAACATCTATTCAGAAAGCAATAGATGTAAATATGCAGGATTATAGCAACAGTGCTAATTTACATCCGCAGTCCCTAGGCAGGTACCACAAAAACATGATACCAAAGACACTGCACACGCAAAAGCAGGACATAGAACAGGACAACAGATCACAACACAGGATATTTCTAAAACCTCAAGAGTCAATGGGTACAGGACTGGTTCTCTTTCAGCAACTGCTTGGTGTGTGTTTGGAAAAGTTTGTAATATGGGACAGTCCCTTTTGTAGAGATGGAGACTGTTCCAGATCTTGCTGGCCTTTACAGAGAGAGCATTTTGTCCAAAAGCTGTTTTTCTGTATGGCACTTCACAGTCCCCTTTAGAGAAGGCCCTGGTCATAGGACTGGGCAATTAATCTAAAAATAATCAAAACCGACATTTAGACCCTCTAATCGAAGTAATTTTACTCATGTCGATTATTTTGATTATCTTCCCTGTGTAAGTCACGTGACCACGCCCCCTCCATACAGTCTGCGTTCACTTTCGCCAAGAGCGAAGGACGTGCTGCCAACACGGAGGAGACAAGCGCCAATCTATCAGAGGACCTTGTAGCCAATAAAAATGCTGTCTCCATTGTTTGGGCACATTTTGGATTCTGTGCAGAGGACATCAAGCATAAAGAGGTTAAGTGTAAATACTGTGTGAAGACCGTTTCGACAACCATCTGTAACACAACCAATTTGTTCCAGCATAGCACAAAATAATGTTCATTAATCGTAATTGAGGTAAGAGCTTCAATTAATCATAATACTGAGATTAGGTAATATCTTCCAGCCCTACGCTGTGAGCCCTTATTTTAAGAAGGTCAGACATGGGAGGCAGAGCAAGTCTGTACTGTCCTCACGGTGAGTAACCGATGTTCAAAGCTAGACAGTCAGCTAACAACTTCAAATCCTCCAAGAATTGCGAGGCGTAACTTTTCTTGTCATTTATTGGAGGTTATGTTAGTTGTAAAACTGCAATAAAGCACAAATTACAAATTGCATTCAGAAAAATTAACATAAAATAAGGCACAGTAAAAATCATGATAAGCAAACTTAAAAAATGCACTGTCATGCTGCTAGCTTATAACTCTGCTAGCTAAAACTACACTGCCTACAAATTTAAAGTGACAAACACAAAGCACAATCTGAAAAACCACCCTCTGCCTCTGTCTCCATCACAAAACAGTTAAAAAACCCCAAACTTATGGACAAATAGTGTCCAAGGCAACAATGAAAAGATAATCCCTGCAGGAGATGAACCTAGCTGCCTGCTCTGCAAGGCTCCCACATGGCAATCAACTAGTACACACCCACTGGACTCTTCTTCAACCAGGAGGGGGCAGTGTGAAAACAAAACTTAACAAAGACTGCATACAAAGTTTTACAGGCAGGGGGCAGTGCAACACCAAAATAACTGGCTTTTAAAAGGGCATGACAACGTCCATGTAACACCTAAAATATCAAACAAATTTAAAATTTGTAAAGTTCTCGCAGCTCAGACAAGTTCAGTTCTGTGGGCTATAAAGAAAATAAATCACAGTGATCTGATGGTGCTTTCCATTTACCTCAACACTCGGACATGGGAAGTGGGAATTGTGTCACATTCCAGTTAAACGTGTTCCAGTTATGAGCTCATAGAGTCCAACTTTCAGGTAGAAACTTCTCTCAAATCTGCAACTCGGACAGTCCGACTATTGAAATCAAATGGAATGCACCATGAGCTTGTGGGGTGCGCTCCAGTTTACGGGTCTGTGTAGAACACTGAACTGAAGCATAGTTCCACGTGTATGCATGTCATACCAAACCAAACAGCCCGTACTGAAACGGTTCGATAAGAATACATGCACCATTACACCCCTAGACAACAGTCAACCATGCAAAGCATTCAGCTTTACTTCAGAAATTCCAAAACCATTACTCAAATCCCAGATTGTTTTTGAACATGTTTGGACCATTTTTAGCTCAAGCCTCAGAAATGCCCAGAAACCTGCATCCCACCTCCCTCAGGTCAATCCTGTTCCCTTCAGAGCGACCTGAGGGCGGGTTACTTTGGGCCTGCAGTGTTCCTCTATCCTCGTTTGGTCTGTACAAACTGTGCATGCTTCAACAACAGCACTTACATCTAATTAGTTTTACTCTAATTATTTTTGGTCCCGCATCCATCCCCCTCCTCTACGCACACAGAGAAACACACACACAAACATTCACACACGCAGCGCACACACTTTAACCTTCAGAGCTCTACAGGCAGTAACTGACAGCGGAGGGTCAGGGTGAAGCACAGCTCCGGGCTCTCGTTCTGTCTTTTCATTTGTTGTGTGAGCGTCACTGACTCCATAATTTCCTTATTTCCTTTTCGTTTGCTGTCTTATTTTAATCTGTTTCATCCAAATATCAAAAAATGAATAGCCAATGAGCCAATATTTCAATCCTAAAGTATGTTTAATTAATGAGAAATTTAAGTGACACACTCATCAGACACATCATACTTCAATCAGAAGACACAACATAAATCCAAAAAAAATTGAGATTACTTAAATAAAAGCCACGTTTTCTCATCTTAAACACTATTTTCAGCTCTGACTATGTAAATATGTTGAAATAGGCTTCAGAAAATGCTTCTCAGAAGGGGACAAAAAAAGAACATTTCCTCTAATGATCCTCTTAAAGCATGCTACCCACGCTTCTCAGGAGGGGGTCGTCTAACAAAGGCAACATCTTCCACCTCAGTAGCAGGAGAGTGAGAGTGTGGCGTTGTTCCCCTGCAGGGAATCAGTGGATGTGTCAAGGGCAGATTGTATAGCTAAGGCTGGCTTTAGAGCACAGGGTAAGCACATTACAATCTCACTTTATATGCAGAGGACTTTTGGCATGACACATGGCTGTCTTCTGTTGTGTTGTAACTCCTCTCATGTTTTACACAATCCAGTAACACTTTCTATGAAGCACCCCCCCCACCTTATAATGCACCATAAACACATGATAAATAAGTGGTTAATGGACTTAAGCTTATATAGCGCTTTTCTTATTAGTTTCAAAATTCTACTCAAGGACAGACTGATAAGATGTTGGAAGTCAGAGCTCAGAGGGTCATCCCTTGCATGAGGAGGGGATAGTTCCCACCGTGTGATGTCCCACCACTGTTTCATCTGCACTTTAAGCCCACTGGCTCATGGTAACGTGCCAAGTTTAGAGCATGGTCTGTAGAATGGCTGCTGAGTTGTTGACAACATGCAAAAGAGTGCAGAGTTGACTGATTGGCACAGACTAGACCATCAAACAATCAGAGTGAACTGTGCCCCAAATGGAGAAAGGGGCCTTAAAGAGGCCTGAGGTCCAAAAGAGTCTCAGACAGGATGAGATACATGTGGATCAGGTGTACATAGTATATGAAAACTAGAATGATTTTGATATATTTGCATATATGTATGATATATAAATATCTAATATATGAACCTGAGTTGAGGCAAATGGTTAGCTTTTTCAAGGGATTTCTGTCAAACTCTGCACCAGTGTTAATTTTGTTGGCTATTTTCGTCATAGTTTTCTTCAACCTTTTTCCCCCTGACAAAAACTAGACTGTAACTAAAAAAAACAAGTGCACATGGACAAAAACTAAAACTAAATTAACTGAAATTTTCGTCAACAAATAAAAACTAGACTAAAATGTTTGACAAAGACTTAATCCAATCAGACCTAATTTCATCATGTAGAAAGTAGGGACAAGTTAGGAATATATCCAATCACAGCTACTTTGGTTGTGTGGAAAGGTTGGATGAGTTAAGAGGGACATCCAGTCACAACTGCCTTAGCTTGGTGGTGGTGGTGGGATAAGTTGTGGAGCGATCCAATCAGCACTACTCTCTTTATGAATTGATATATTCATGTAGAGCAGGTTCACTGTTTGCTGTCAGTTCTGGTATTGTAACTGAGATGCTCTGCCAGGTAGCCTAAATAAAGGTGACTGCATTTCACACAAAGGTTCAATTTTTTTCTGTTCATTTATACATTCAAACTTCACTAGCATTCAATAAAGGGTTATTAGATGTTTCATTTTATCCAAGTGGAAAACATGTCTTCAGAAATGCAAGGAAACATAAAAAACGCCTTACCCTTTACACCTCATATGCAAGTCAACTAAATTTACAGTGGATTTCATTGACTAAAATGTTGTGAAGTTTCATCAACTAAAGCTAGACTAAAATGAAAACAATTTAGATGACTAAATTATGACTAAAACTTCAAGATATTTTAGGCAAAAGACTATAAATAAAACTAAATTAAAAAGTGCTGTCAAAATTAACACTGCTCAGCACAGTTGTCCACTCTAACTTATAAACTGGGGGTGGAGGCTTTACGCAACAGTTGACATCAGTAGAGGCCAATGACGTTTGTTGGGGCACATGGGGTGCGCCGTGGTCCGTGGGAGGGAACTGGAGAACGTGGAGAGAATAAAAGCATGCACGGGAAGAACATGCAAACTCCACATAGAAAGGCCCTGCCCAACCAAGGAGTCAAACCACCAACTTTTGTGGTGTAAGGCGCCAGCACAACCTGCCAAACCACCAAGCAGCCCCTTGCATTTCCAACTGTTTTTGCAAATTGAATTCAGACTCAAATATTTGTGGAGCCCTAACAGCACCCGTGTGGATTGAACTGCTTCAGGACATGCAGTAACTCAGAGTTTAAAATATAATTTAGATGATTAGCCTCTTCTCAAAGCTACTGCCTTCTTTCACACACATTCTCCCTTTGCATAATTCTAGTGTTTACACCAAACTGCAAATAGAAAAACATCCCCATAACCTATAGCCTGTTTTGAGTTCTCCATGTTTTCCAGTTAAACGGGTTATGTTGGGATCAAACTGGAAGCATCACAGAAAGCTTGAGGTCAGCTTTTGATTAATTCAGGGTGCTGATGAAGTAGGTGTTGTTTATTCAAATCAATTGATTTTCCATCCCACTCATCACCTCCCTGTATGTCTTTATTGGCTGATATTGTGCGTCTCAAAGAGAGGTTTTAAAATAGATCAAGAATGTTAATAGCAGTCAGCCTTGGCCAAGTAATGAACTCATTTACTGTGAGCGTTGGAGACGTTATCTGAGCAGAAAGATGCAGAGTGTTGGTAGTTAAACAATGCTGTTGATGAATGTTTGTCATTTAGTTGTAATTAAGCTCACAGCAAAACTGACAAATGATTCATTTTTTCATTAAACTGATGTAGAAAAATAATGTAATCTTTCTGGTAGATAAATGATTGTGTGCAGGAAAATCACTATTTATTGTATCAATTATTTTCAGTTTTTCTGTGGACGCCACATTCAGTCATGTGTCGTGATGCTTTGAAAGAACTGAAATGATTCCTGCAACATATTGCCAAAGTATGCACATGATGGCACATGCAGAAATGTGATCATCTTTATCTACAATATTAGACCTTTTAGTGACGCAAAGGGTTATGGTTGCAAGTGATATGAAAACTGGGTCATAGAGGAACCTTTCAGCAAATGTAAATATACAAAATCAGCGCTGAAAAAAAACACAGGAATTAATTTAATTTGATAATAAATGTCAACCTGACTCACCAGATGGATAATTCAATACATTCACTCATCCATCTGAGCAACAGCCCATAGAAAGAGTTTAGGAATGGGCAGAACCTTCAAAAGCATATCCAGCAGGTGATTGGATGGTTGTTCTGTCAATCACATTCACTGTACACCAATTAGATAATGTAGTAGGTGGGATTGACCCTACTACAGCACGTAAGCCACATTAGCGAGAATATCTTTACTATAGAGACATTTGTTGTGTTGATTTTTGTTTTTTATTTAACATAGAAATGTGGTCCAGATCTTAGGCGGGTGATACTGCTGTGGTGTAAAGTACAAAACTTAAGTAGAACAAACTCTCACCAAGACTTGTCAGAAGTGTAGTGAAAATGTTTCGATTTAATCTTTCTATCAAGAAATGCTTTCAGTGTTGTTATTTGTTTTTCATTTAATAAAATGTGGTCCAGATCTTAAAGCTGTTAGCATCTATGCTAATCTCACTTCCTGCGAGATTAGCTAATCTCACTTCCTGCTGTCGTCTCACCCATGGCCCCCACCTCTTCCTGCTCTAAAGGTAGTGATTGGGCCGTGCCGCCTTGGGCCAAAGACACTCGGAGAAGCACGCTGGTGTCCATAGGATACCCAAAAATGCGTCAAAGAGAAATAGTCCTGAAGGAGTCCAGCCGCTAGTCAATGTCCAGGCCTCGCACCAGGACCAGAGACCTTAAGACTCTGACTCTCATCTGCATTCTCACATACTGTGAGCGCCAGTATATACAAATAAGTCAGGGTGACATATTTTCACTTCCCCACCTTTTCTGTACCATGGCCTAGTTTTATTTAAGACATTAGTCGTGGACCAGATATCACACTATTAGAAATACAAACACACATGTTTTATATTGCTGAGGTTCCCAACCACCAGGACATGGACCAGAACCATCCTTAGAGCATTTGGTCCCTGGCTTAAGAAACAAAAATAGTAAAATTAATTACACTTTTTTGAACAAGCCTAAAGGATGTTTTATATTGAAAGTAGAATCAAATCCCCTAATATCTGCCTGTCTAGTGTGACTTTGCAGACTTTACACACAGGCTCTCTGGAACTATTATTGCTGTGTTGAATGAAAAATTACTACCTGAGATAAATTAGCTGTTAAACCTTGTGCTCGTGCACTCGTCCACCTGTGCTCTGAATACAGTTGTAAATATATTTGACTCTGCATGATGTGTGTAAGTGGAGGTCAGTTGAAGCACACAACTTCCTGATGTGATTCATTTCAGAGGTCAGAGCTAATAATTTATCCATTAGTAATGAATACAAACATCAGATCAAGGTGTAGCGGTTTAGCTAGTTACAGAGCCAATAGGTGAATTTCTGCCCACTATTTGATGTTAAATTCTGCAGAAAGATTCTTCTTATCAGCAGTGACCTGACGTTTAATCGGTACTGTTTAAGGCCATTGCACAAAAAACCCTGTTAACACGTCTCCCTCCAAAGCTAAGTTAAGGAAGCTGCAGTGACATATAGCAACATGCATGATGGTCTACACAACAGAAATTCATTGACGATAAGGCAGACATTTCTGATTTTTTTTTTCACCAGATTTTTTTATTTATTTGTACATAGTTGTAGTAAATAAAGTGCAAAATCCTCAGCTCTCTGTGAGATCAACCAAAATCTCTTCAGTTTGCAGCTGCTGCCGTTAGCTTACCTTTCCGGTTGCCACATAGTGGTTGCTCCTTTCTCAACCACTCATGAGCTCTTTGTCGGTTTTGTTGCGGTTTTGTGTCCAGCTTTCGTCGCCCTCTGAATGGCAGTTGAGCTTTTGGAGAAGTCGTGGCTGAAGATAGTGTTTGACATCACATGAGGAGACTTTCACAATTCTCAGCACAGACTTGGAAAACAACAGCATATATATTTTGTGTATATGGATATGCATACTGCAACTGGGCCTTGTTTTTTTAGTTTTAGTTTGCAATTATTTTCTTAATCAGAGAAAATGGGTCAGGGAAAAGTCAACACGGTGTGCTTTTGAATTCAACGTGTATGGGATTTAAAACAGGATTTTCAGATCTAAAATGCAGTTCTGATTAAGTTGTGAAAAGCATTTTCAAACTTTTCAACGTATATTCACTTGAATACACGACAAAGGCAAGATATTTCATGTTCAAAATACGAGATGTCTTTTTTTTTTGCAAATATTCACTCATTTGCTCCCACTGAAAATGTCCAAAAGCAGTGTAAAATTGTACTGAGTCTCCTGCCACTAATCAAGGTGTAGCTGCGGTCTTTCCATCTGGCCCATTGTTGCATTATCATCCATTAAAACACAACCGGCTTCGAGTAATAACTTTGTTTAGCTTGAAGCATACCAGGAGTATTCTGTGCCATGAAATAAAGGTAAAGCTGCATTTAGGCTGCATCGGGTGGTACTTGCATATTGACTGAAGAAATGTGTAAACATATTCTGCTCGGATTTATAGACTTTAACCTTTAAGAGGAACAGAGGCTGGTGGTGCTACCAATGCTAACATTAGCCGCACTCTGATTTATATCTTCATTGAACACTAAATTAGCTTTTCTGCTGATATTCGCCAAAGTCAGGCCACAGTTTACCCCGTTTTGGTTTGCTGGCCTTGTGTGGTCCTTGTTTGGTTTGGGTTGCTTTCACACTCACTGCAAACTGAACTTTTGTCTGCTTGAAAATGAACTGACACCAGAGTTCAGATCTTTACTTTGCACTTGTATGTATGTCTTTTTTTTTGTACTGAATTATTGTACCATGTCACAGACGTCTTGGTGTTTACATATGTTTGTATGTTTTCCATTTGTTTTGTTTATATGTATTGTAACATGTAAACTGAGTAGACCCCAGGAAGAATAGCTGCTGCTATGCAAAAGCTAATGGGGATCTAAATAAACTAAACTAAACTAAACCAGAGTTCTTGTGAGCTTCACACCAGCCCAAATGAACCAAACTTTCCAAAAAAGCAAACAGTTTGTTTGGTCAGAACCAAACGTGTTAGGTGTGAAAGCGCCCTGAGTGGCATCAAACACATATGTGCAGAACAAAAAGCCTGTTACACTTCTTAATGATGTTACAATGGCAGCAGGTCCATGGTTTATAGCAGATGAAAGTCTTACACAAAGTCGTTTGAGCTTCTGGTGACACAGATGCCGTTTTTATTCTGTCGGAGTTTATTCACTTAATATTTTATGATTATTTGGTTGTTTTGGTCTCTGCACTTGTTTGTGAAAACTCAACTCTTATCTTTATTTCCTAAAGCACTCTGAACACTTAAGTATTCAAAAGCAAGTTCTCCAGTCACCACTACAGCCTCCACTTGTACAAGTTTTGTTTGTTTTCACCTCGGCTGTGTCAGATCACATGCTGTGTCATGATGCGTCGATTCCATGGAACCTCACAGTCCACTATGACTGACTTATTCCTCTGCTGGTTAAACTGCTGGTTATGGTTTTAACCACATAAATACACATCAGTTTGAAGGAGATGTTGTCCCTGAAGCAGAGTCACCTGTTTCTGGATGATTCAGTCTAAAACACAGCCGTGTTAGCAGCTCTCCTGGTCTTAAGACATAAGGAAACACAAATCAAACCTCTGACAGTCAACCTTCATTTGTTTCTTCTGTTGTTTCTCTTTTCTCAGCTAGGCGTCTTTGTTGAGAGTAAACTCGGCCTGTGCGTGACTGACGAGTGTTTGGTGCCAAAGCGAGTTGTAATTTGTGGCCTCGCCGTGCCCTTGCACGGTAAACACTGACTAAGAGCTCAGGAATCTTAAGAGCTATAAAATAATTACAGGTTCCTCCCATAATGCCCAGAGTGTTCTGCTCCCTGCCTCAGCTCTGCCTCTTCTGGCCCATCCACTTTTTAAGCTCTGATCTCTGCTGATGATCTGTTTCTGCTGTTTCTCCTCTGTTTACTCATGATGGAAGTTACCTGATGGCACAGAGGAACTCATTCAGTCCATGAAAGGCCATTAAAGTTTAAAAATGCCACTGCAGTTATCTGTTATGATTATTATTTTTTTCTTTTTTGCCCATGCAATGGCATTGACTAAAGATGGAAAAAAAATTATGTCTTTTAGGTTGTTTGTCCATCCATAAATACAGGTCAAACCTTGTGAACTGGATATCCCTCAAAAAGTCTTCAGGGTGTTTTGTTTTAAAGTTTGATCACATATGTTTCATGGACAAAATTAAATAGCTGTTTTTGACTAAATATTTATTGTCTTGTTGTTATTATTAACAATGATATTTTGAAGTTCAAAACCAAACAGTAAAGCTAAATTAATGGGGAAAATACAGAAGAAAAAAAATTATGGCACCTTTCCTGTGCAAAAAATGTGATTTATTGTTATTCTTTATTTGTAGATTAATTTTAACTTTTTTTTTTTTAAGTAAGTCGAACTGAGAATAAGAATTTCTCTGACAAAATTGACTTAGCCGAGGTATCAAATCGTAGTTACTGATCAACTGAAATCATCAAAGCATGTCATATTTGCTAATTTGTTGTAAAAAAAATTAAGATGAAACCAGTTTTTAAAGACTGTAATAGAAATATTCACCATTCTTCATGTTGTCATGCATTTTGCTTGTAGTATTGTCACGGAAATCAGGCTAAAATACATCATGGCAGATTTTTTTCATCTCTATATTTGTTATTTTTTAAATCTGACACTGACTGGTGGACCGTATTGAGTGAGGAGGACGACCTCTGTGACCCCTGGGCAGCCAGTTGCCCCCCAGTCATAGGTCAAAGCTCAAGGTTATGGAGTCTGGTGGTCATCCTTTACTTGTGAATGAAATCTCGAGAACCTTTGAGGGCACTCTCATCAAACTTTTCTTAAATGCTGAATCTGACTCAAGGATGAACTGATCAAGATTTTGAAGGTCAAAGGTCAAGGCCACAAAGCCTCATGTTTGCCCCTTCCTTATGGGAGCCTTGATATGAAAACGATATGCAAGAATGCTTTGAAGTAGGGCTGAGAGTCATATGAATTAAATTGATTAATTCAACTTATTTCTGGCAGGAGATTTAAAAATCAAAAATTGAGATATAATTTATTTTAGCTCTGCTTGTAAGTTGTGTCAGTGTTTGAAAATATAAAACTGAGAATTTACACTGTTTTCAAAATGGTAGGCCCTGCTGTTTTTTTGTTTAACACATTTTAGGCTTGTACTGTTTTTTTGAAACTCATTAAATCCTGATAAAAGAGTTCCATGTTAATATGTTGTGAATATAGTGCAGCTTTCAGTGTTCATGTTGACAAACCTGTCTACATCCAACCTACCTTAGGAGTATTTGATAACATAATTACAGCCAGAGCTTCAATTTGAAGAGGACAATTCATTTTAGTGTTGAGATATATTTCAATAAAATTAATGAAAATCTTGTTTTATGTATTTTATGTGTCATGTGATGTGATGGGGATTTTTGTTCTAAGTTTTGAACAAATTCCCACCATGGCGAAGGGTTGATGTCATTGAAATTAGGGTCACGCGTCAAAGGTCATAGGCACAGAGCCTCTTAGTCAGAGTCAAACAGGTCAGAAGTCTAGTCATCACTCTTTGCTTGTGCACTTATTGTTCAAAATGTGAAATCCTGAGAATGCTTTTGAGTTGGGCTGAACAATATATGAAAAAGTGTTATTGAAATAATTTTTCTTCCTCTAAGATGTTGTGATTTTTAACAAGAGCTTTTCAGATAGATGTGTTTTCTTTTAAAACAATTAAAAACATTTTCATATGTTTTAGCAAATACAGAGGAGGGGAGAGTTTAGCCTACATGTGACTTTATGCTATTGCATTATTTTGTCTACATTTTTAACCTTGTATGATCTAAAAAGTTTGTTCTCCTTGAACAGCCCATATCTTAACTTCTCAAAGCTCACCATGTTGTGCTGCTGGGACATAAAGTGTCCTAAAAAATGTCTCTTTGTGGAGATGTCTCCTAACAACACACATACTAAGTGATTTCCAAAACTGTAAGTAAATTAAAGCTTAAGAAAGAAATAATCTGATAAAAGTCTCCATCGAACACGGTCACTCTTTGAATTGTAACACCGTCTGTAGCTTCTACATTTTACATTCATGAAACATGAAGACTGCACTGTGGCCTCTGAGTAAACCCGCTGATGCTAAACTTTCAGAGATAGTCAAGAAATGAGAAAGTTTGTGGTTTTGGTTTCATCAAACGACACACAGATGGTAACATGATGTCCTTTGAATCCAGTGACTCACTTTAAACATCCTGTGATGTAATTAACATTCATGCACTCGTTTCAATTGTGATGTTAGTGATGATAAACTGTTCACTATCACTTATAAGGACTTTGTTTAAATGTTTACCATGGCAGGGGCTGAATTGATTGCATTTTGGAGGTTAAAGGTCAGAGAGTCAAGGTCACAGAGCCTCTTGGTTATCCATTTCTTTGAAGGCTGTCTCTTAAATTTAAAGTAACCCTGCTTCACTTACACTGAAGTGTCTAATTTGACTCATGGATGAACTGATTACATTTTGGAGGTCAAAGGTCACTGTGACTGCAGTACCACACGAGTGCTTTGAGAGATTGCCCTCACACTGCGTAAATGTCTTAATGGATGCAATAATGAAGAGTTAAGATTTCAGAGGTCATCGGAAAAAGGTCAAGTTCATGTAGTCTAATGGGCATCGTTTGCTTGTAAAACAATATTTTCTGAATGCTTCAAAAGATCTGCTACAAATATAGCATTAATGCCCTCTTTGACTTGTGGATGCTGGCTTAGAATCTCAAGGTCATAGGTTATAGGCCAAGGTCATAAATTAACAAAGTTATGTTTTGTTTGTGAATGTCAAATTTTCAAAAACCAGATACCACAAAGATTCTGTGAAGGATTTTTTTTCAACTTTGCACAAACATCCAAAAGTCACAAATAAGAGCTGATTAGGTTTTTAAGGTCATAGGTCAAAGGTTGTCCTCTCCCACTGAAAGATGACCTGAATGAATTTTGGAGGTCATAGGTCAAAGGTTACTGGGCATAATATTCACCACCTAAGCTTGTGGTGCAGATGGCTCAGACTGATCCATCTAGCCAAGCTCCAATCTACAACAACTGTGAGCTGCCCAAATGGGGACGGCCCAATCAGAGTCCTTTAGAGCAGGAAGAGGTTGAAGCTACGAGCGAGATTGTGCCAGAAGTGACTGCTTGTACCAAGATTAGCATTGAAGCTAAAAGCTTTGGTAGCAGTTTTATCAGATCTGGACCGCATTGCTTTATCAAATGAAAAACAAATATTAACACTACACACTTCTCTATATAAATGACATTTTCACTCCTCTTCCGACATGTTTTGGCGAGACTTTGTCTTGTGTTTTGGCTTCTGTTCCATCCTTTACAACATGGCAGTGGCGCCCTCTTACTCCGTTATCCGTAATTGACCAATCACCTGCGGGATATGCTTTTGAAAGGTTCTGCCCATTCCCAAACACTTTCTATAAGCTGTTGCTCAGATGGACAAGTGGAATGTATTGAACAGTCCATCTGTTGTGTCAGGTCATTCACCACCTGCTTGTGAACTTAATTTGTCAAATTCTTGGATTTTCTTTAAAATTTCTCCCATAGTTCACTTTGAATCAAGAACAAATTAGATTTTAGAGGGACAAGGTCAAATTTTCCTGAGCCTTGTGATTGTTTCTCGATTGTGAATATATGTCAAGAACTCTTTGATGGATTTCTGTCAAACTTTGCACGCATGTCCTCTCTGGCTTGACGATGAACTGGTTGGATTTAAGGGGTATAAGGTCAGGGACCAGATGACCCATTTCTTCATTTGATAGTTCTGGTTCTGTTGAGGTCATGAACATAAAGTTAACAGCTATAATGTGGATTTAAGGAATATTACATTTCCATGTATGTGTCATTTGAATCTAAGTAGCACCAATTTGCTTCAGTGTCTGTTGATGTAACATGTAAAAGGTGTTTTTTTGTTTTAATTGTGCCAAAGAAAGATCTCTGTCAGCAGTCATAGAGCTCTCCACTGCATCAGCATATATGATTTAACATTTCCATTCTTATAAATATGTAACTTCTGATTGTGTAGACCTAACATCAATATTCATTTATGTTTGAAGAAATGTGAGGGTAAACCAAATCTCTTGAGGATGCCTTGATTTGTGTGTTCATGGTGCTTTTTGAGAGTCCCTTCCTCTGAGTGACGGCGTGTCTGTGCAGCGCTGAGACATGGCATTTAATAAGGAAGCAAGTTGCCCAAAAGACATCGTCAAGTAATTGCCAGTTTGGGCTTCACTAATGCAGTGTACCACTGAAATCTGAAAAGGCCAGCCAATGCTTCCACGCAGATAAACAATTATGTGGCTTTTAAATGGTGGATGTATTGTAGCTTGGTATGCTCTTGATGATGAATTTAAATGTCAGGCGTAACAGCTCTAAAACAGAAATAAGAAGTGACAGAGGAAGGCTCAAAATATTAATTGTTTTTCTGAAGACGTTTGTTAATGTCTGTATCTTTGTTTTAATATTAACAACACAGTAAAACTTTCATATATAAGTTTGGACTCCAAATTACTCATACTAATCAGTTATTTCATCAAATGACACCACACGATGGTAATATGTACAGGAAATGCTCACCACCCTCCTGAGATTGCTGATAAAGTGAACTGAAACTCCTCTGTTGCAAGAAGCTGGATGTTGCAAAAGTGTTACATCACTGCTTACGTTGTTTTTAGGGTGAGGAGACCAGGAGTGAACTTTCGATGCTCATCACTACAATCTCATTCATAAGTTTTCTACCTTTTATTTCTAGTAGATATAGAAAGTGATCCTTACCCACACATTTATAATCAAGGCACATATTTGACCCACAGATCTATTTTTACAAATAAATACATCTATTATATTTTTGAAATGTATAATGTCCATTGAATCAAATATCCTGGTTAAAATGAAAGGATAAAAAGTAGGTTAACTAGACAGTTTTTCCATTCATCATCTATGCCACTGTATCTCTATCAGGGTCATTTTTGATCATCAGTTTGTCTTCCTGCTAGATTTTTCTGTCTCAAATGGAAAAAAAATCAACCAGATCCCCTAGAACTGCTGAGAGAGAGGAAATAGGCTGTCAGTCATTCTAAAGCAATGTGGAAAATATTAACAAGACCAAATGATTTTAGGTTGAACAATAGTTTCTTGTTTCCTTTCTTCTTCTTCTTCTTCTTCTTTTTGATAAGCAAGTGCATCACAGTCTGCTGTGTATGGGGCTCTGTAGCCCCATACACAGCAGACTGTGATTCACTTTGTTTTCTGATGCCTTTCAATCAGAAGCAGCATTAAATTCTTCAGTAATTTGAGCTACAGTAGCTCGTCAGTTGGATTGAACCGCACAGGCCCAGTGAGTGAATGAGCCCTGGCCATCTATGACCCTGTTGTCAGTTCACCACTGTTCCTTCTATGGACCACTTTTGATATATACTGACCTGATCTATCTTTCTATCTGTCTACCTGTCTATCTGTCTAGCTGTCTGTCTGTCTGTCTATCATCTATCTATCAAACTATCTAGCTATCCATCTGTCTATCTATCTGACTATCTCTATCTATCTATCTATCGTCAAATGAGCATGTTTATGGTGGAATTTGGACACTCCTATTGGCTGGATGTTAGCTGGTAGTTGTTGGAACTCAGGCATTCAGCTGGAAGGGGAAAATTGAAGCGGCTGCATCTATATCAGATCTTAACCGTATTTCTGTATTAAATGAAAAACAGAAACCTAAAACTGTTTTTTGCTGCGTTTCTGATTGCTCTGTAATGAATATAGTTGATGAAAGGATCATCCAATCACCTATGGGAATGCTTTTGAACACTTTTGCCCACTCCCAAACACTTGCTAAGGGCTGCTGCCCAGATGGACCAGTGACAGATACTGAAGGGTCTACCTGGTGTGCCAGTTTAGAGTCACAGAGCACTGAAACTGAATGTTGTTTGTTTGGAGTAGTTTAGCCATCTTGTTTGGGTTCAGGACCTTTTGCATGAGTTTTGTTGCTCACAAACTTACTAAAATTGTGAACCCTGCTGTGTTATAGCCAGGTGCTTTAACATCTGCTCCTCCACAGCTTTAAACCTGCTGCTTAAGTGTTTCATAAAGAGAAAGTTAAAGGGAGTCTCTATGAAGTTACTCCTGTTAAGAGTCTAATGCTTTCATCTCTCCTCATTGTCTGACCAGCACACCGATTTTACAGCAGAGTCATACGATGATCAGTGAACTGAAATCAAAGAGCACCTGTGCACTTGCGTGTACCAAACTAATAATGTCAGGTCTTCATGTTTTTGATCATTTATGTCTGATACACCTGTTATAGGGAGTCCACTGGATTCTCAGTGCAGCTGCAAATGCTGTTTCCTCAACATGCTTCAAAGGGACACACCTATCAGCATGAAAAATAAGTCATTTCAGTCTGTGAAGGTGATTTATATTTCTTTGCTGTGTGAAGCAGAGCTCTTCATCCTCAAAGGCTTGAAATTCTTTGCATTCATGACCTTGTGATCTGTAAGTTTCCAGGACACCCACTCAGTTGCATCAGGTCCATTTCTTCACTGACATTTTGATGTGCAAGAGGAATTTTTTGACTTTTTAAAGTGCTTTATCAGATAAAATCAAATGTCCTTCAGTTACTAATCCTCTTTTCAGAGGATCAGGTAATCCTAACTGAGTACCTGAAACTATCTCTATGAATCGGTCTTTCAGTCACCAGAGTTTCCATGACACACACTGCTCAGTACAACTTCAAAAATGAAGAATGTCCTTGGAAATATTTGAGATACTGTAAGTTCTGGACTGAAAATTAATTTGGTGGAGTGATTATCTTTGTGTGAATATTTTAAAAATCAACCTCCAATTTTCTGAAAATTCTGCATATTGTGTTTTTAAGAATTGAAGAAGGGATGCCCTATATTATCAGCACGATATCAGTTGTTGCAAGCTTAAAGTGAAATATCTGTATCAGCAGGTATCGTAATTCCTGCTGATATTTGCAGCAGATATTTTTGCCATGCGTATTAACCATGTATGCAGTATCAAATGTATTGGCTGTAATACCCACAGAATGTATGAATGTAGCTTCACCCTGTAATTGGTGGATGTTTACATTTCACAAACAATATTGTCTTTTATTAGAGAATAAAATGTTGTTTTCATTGGCCCACATCAGTTTCTACCACAAATATGCTGTCACAATGAGAGGAACAGGACAGTTTTAGTAAAGGGGATACTCTTGGCAGAAATGTTGGCATCAACATTGGCATCTGCGGTGATAAGTTTAGAAATACCTGCATGCAACGAAAATCCAACATTGTACATCCCTAAATCAAAGCATTCTTAACAAACGAGCTGAGCTTCTTCTCAAAAATGCAAAACTTGGCTTTTACTCTGAAATGCACACACAAGAAGTGTATCAAAACTGTGTTTGTCTTCTTTGAGTCATTCTGCTGATGTGCTCATTGTTGCTGAAACAAATAAAATATGGCACTCTTTTATCATGACACACCCACAGATTATGGTCAGATTAGTTTAGCTTTCCATTCTTTGGATTTTCAGCGTGTTAGACGTGACTGTTGTGCCACTATTATGAGAATCTGACTTTTGATCTGATGTTTGGAATTTTCAAAACATTGGAAACTGACTGTTTAAATTGGTGCTCAGGGGTGTAAATTGTCAAGAATCTGGCAAAAATAAAGTGTCAAGTTACAGGAGTGATGATACGAAATATGTTGTTATATTTTTAATGTTGTACCTTTCGGTAAGAGTGGTTGCTTGTTCATTGTTACCACTGGAGCTCTTGTTTCTATATCTCATATATCATGCTACTAAAAGCAGGTTTGTGCTGCTTTTTCCAAACCCTCTCCCCCAATCACACATCCCCCAACCCCTTTACTGGAACGGCCAATCTAAACACCTCAAAGTTAATAGGGGTCCCACTGTCACCTCTGACCGTCTCGTTGTTTATTTCTCTCTGAGGGCTCTGGTTAACCAACACTGTACTCCATGAGGTGTAAAACAGCAAACAAGCGTTTCTGTTTTGCAGATAGATTTCAAGTAATGAGGGGAAAAAGCTCCTAAGAGTGGACATCCTTATTCATGCTGCGATGAGTTCCAGAAACCTTGGTTCACCCTTTGACTTCCAAAATACGAAAATGCATTTGAACAAATTATTTGTTGGTAAAATTGTTTTCCTTCCTCTTCATTTAGCAACGTATCAGTTTGTTGGGTTTTTTTTGGGGTGTTTTTTTTTTTTTTTTCAAATTACCCAGTCGGGAAGCAGATATGTTGGTCAACCTGCTGGTTGGTTTGCCTGTTAAGGGTTATCCTGTGCATGAAAAGATTTCCTTTCATTTCTGCTACAAAATGTTTGTTTTTTTTGTATGACAACATCACAGAGACCAAAATATAGATATTTAGCGGTTGACCCAGTTTTTCGAGGAATCATAGATTATTTCTATATCATCAAGTTTATTTCCTTCAACCTATATTATGATTGTTAGAGAATCTAGAAGTACGTGAAAAGATTTTTTCTTACTCCGATGTTTACTCTTACTGTTAGATTTCTGATGAGCAATGATTTACTTCCGATTTTTCTAGTTTTCAAACAACATGTACAGCAGTGCCGCCCACTGGATAGAAATTGGTGTTACAAACATTATTAAGAGAGGTAAATATGGAAAAACGGACAAAGATAGGCTTTCAAAATTTTAAATACAGTAGTGAGGTAGCAAAAAGTCAACCACACGGTTACAATGCCAGTCAAAGGGTTAATAGCTTACTGTATGAAATATTAAGTCAACCTATAAGAGCTTTTTCCTTTGTTGTGTGAAATCTATCAAAGATTTATCAATAGAAAAGTTTCTTTGCCAAAACAGAAAGAAAGGGAGACAGCAAGTCACTCTCTTTCTCTCTACAATCTCTGGTCTTCACTCATCGTCTCTTGTTGTGTTTTGTTGAGAGTCTCCTGATGGCTGCTTTCAACATTCTGTGCATGTAAAGGGCATCTCTGTTCTACTTTTTAGGTTTCCCTTGAAATTCAAGGAAAGCCGTGTTTAAAAAGTGCTGCCTCAGTTTCCAAACAGGATTTTCTTACAGACAGTCTCATACGAAAACAGATTACATGATCACAGCAGTGACGTGAATCAGAGTTATGGACATTGGGTCTGTGCCAGAGAAAACATTCAACTGTAAGTTTTCTCTGGAAATTTCACTCCTCTGGGATTTTCCATCTTTTATTGATGGGATTTCTTGTAAATGTCTGCTAAAAGTCTAAATAAGGAGCTATTTCAGCCTTGCCTGTGCCTTATTTATGGTTGAACAGAATGTGTTAATAAATCATGATGAACTAAATGACGCTGTCCACAGAAGTCATATGGAGTGTAAGGTCATGATAACTTCACAGCATGACTCCACTAAATCACCAGGAATAGGAATGACTCTGCAGTTAGACAGCTGAAAATACTGTAAGCTGCGTCTAAATCCTAAAAGTAGAAAGGCCATGGAAACCAGAAAGCTCTTTATCCGTGTCGTTGTAAATATCAATTAGTGGTCACAGATGTCCACACCCAGAAACACCCCGAGAGCCCACTGTAAATATTTGACTCTGAGATGTCACCTAATCATTATTGTTAACCTCCAGGAGCGCCCGTCTGCTCGAGCATTTAGTCATCTGTTCCTGAGAAAGTTTAAATATTTACAGATAAGAAGAACAAGTTATTTTATGTTATATCTAATGTTTGTTTGACATATTTGACAAACAGACCCAGAGTGCTCAGTGCTGTTTGTTTTATACACAGAAAAATCTGCACAGTCAAGTTAACACTGCCAGTTAATGTTGACACGTCTTAAGTGTCTATTTGGGTCTGCACCACAGAGAGTTGATTTTACTCTTTTTGAGAGTTGTTGCATTAACACTAATAAATTGTTATTATGGACTCTTGTTAAAATCGAACTCTTTCTTACATATTACAGTGTGACATATGATCAGCACCTCGATGCATTGTTAGAAATGTACTCTCTCAGAGTATCTTTTAAACATTTAACTGTAACTTCCAAATTAACACTACAAAGTGTCAATATTGTGGTTAAAAATAATTTAAGATATATCGCATTTCTTTATTTCAAAATAGAGATACTATGTTTTTTTAACACAATTATTGTGAAAGATTTGCACCACAATAATTCAAAACTCTTTCTATAACATATAACAATACGGAATTATGTAAGTTTAATCATTTTTATTAGAATATTGGTGATCAAAGTAAGCTGGTCAATGCAAAGCATGATTTATCATTATTGTTAACGTACTCATCAGAGTGTGTCAACAGCATGTCCTAAGATGAAAGCATGCTGTTCATGCATTGATGTTGCAGATTTTCATAAACACAGAGAGGTCATGGAATATTCCAGTGCATACCAATGAGGTTTTCCCACTACATGGTATCAGCTTGGCTGGACTTTTCTCACTTGTTTTGGTTTTCCATCATAGATCATGCCTAGTGCCTGCTAACAGTTTTTCACATCACTCCTAGCATGGTTCAAAGAAGGGCTGAACTACTATTTCACAAATTTGCAGGTAATTTGCATTTATAAAAGTGCTGGTAAGCAGGTCAACAATACAAAGCCTCTGTTTAGGAGTAGAAGTTGGAATATCCCTTAAATAATGAAAACAGATTATTTATCATCAATATTAGATGATGAATAATGTGTTATGTGCTGCTGATCATTGATTTCCTTACTGTTGTCTATACTGTAAACATAGTGAATATTGCACTGAAGCTTGATTTGGAGAATATCGTGAATTGAATTGAAATTGCAATATCTGCCAGAAAAACTGCAATTAGATCTTTCCCTGAAATCGTTTAGCCCTTATTCAAAGCGAGCTAAGCCAAGACCAAACGTCATGTGGAGACGCTGCTGACCTTTGCATGGTCAGAGTATCGCCACTAATTGGGGGTACTGGACACAGATTTTCGCAAATAAACCGCCCTCCGTTGTCAGCCCTCTGATGGTGTGTGACTTCTCAAACTTTCCTCTGCTTCAAACGGCATGTTGTTTTGCTGCTTGCCACCATCTTTGGAACAAAATTTATCTCCTCACTGTTAAAAATAAAAAGCCACAAAGGGGCAGTCAGCTCTATCGCCTCTTATTCCTCAACCCCAACTACCTGAAAAAGGTTCTACGTCGATACTGTGGTGGAAAATGGAACAGTAGAAACCAGACTGTGGTGAGTCGATTTGAGATAGACAGACAGACAGACCTTCATTGATCCCCTGAGGGTAAATTCAGGTGTTGCAGCAGTACAGGGGTACGTGCAAGGGCAAAGTAGCATGCATTAAAGGTCAATAAAAATAAAATAACATATAATATAATAGTTGTAGCTTAATAAACTGTTCAAACAGCAATAAACATGTAGAAATATTAACAATTATTGGAATCAAAATAAACAGTTAACAGAATAAAGTGTCATTCAGGAGAAACTGAGGTATTCTGTGCAGTACATGAATGTAAGTGACAGTGGTGTTAAAGTGGCTCAGTGATTGGTAACCAGTTATGAGTTAGGAAGGACTTAAAGCTACCGGAACCCTTATCTGTCAAAAGAGACTGCCTTCACAAAGTTTTCGTACCAGGAGTTCACTTACCATCAGACAAAGGCTGGCGGTAGCGTCTGCAGCCAGGCTTCTGCGTCCTAAACCTTTTTCACAATTAGTCACAACTAATCGGTTGATTTGAAGGCTGAATGGTAACAGTGCTGCATACAGTCTGCTGTCTTTAACATTACAGTCAATAAATATCACTAATACATCACATATAACAGATATTCAGGGCCAGCCTGTCCTAATATTTTCTTGATATTCTTTAGTGCCTGTGTGGAAACAACACTTTTCTCCTTTCTTTAAATCATACATATGTTGTGCCAGATTATCTTATTTTTTCCCCCCTCCAAATCACTAACCCTGAACATAATCACGTTATCTTTAAGAATAATCTCAGGAAGTACCTTTAGTCATGCTGACAAAATAAATTTCCTTTCAGGTGAAACATACATTTCACTGATTCTTCTTCATCTTGGTGAGGATTTCTCTGCTTGCATCCAAGACGAGGGCTAAATCCTGAATGCAGAAGGTCACAGGGTTTGATTATATGTTTGTCCATGGGTTGTAGTACGATTGTATGTACACGCTCACCTCTGTCAGTGCTCCTCAACTCACTGACCCATCATTCAGGGCATCCACTCCGCTGCTGCTTTGACAGGCAGGTCGTCAGAAAGGTCGTGCCCTGAGGTGGAGGAGTCGGGGGATTCTCCACTCTCTGTCCTTGTTGTGACACATGAGTGAAGCCCCACAGCTTCACTGTATGAGGAGGTGGTTTGTCAGGATGCAACTGATCTGGGATTATACTTGACCATTTGTTACGGCAGCAATGATTCTACATGTGCTTGTTCACAACTGTATTTCAAGTTTGCGTACAACTAGCCCACGTGTCTTACTAATCCCTCTTTATTGGCTCTGCCGTATTTGTGCCTGTAAGTCTACATTCAAGGGATGAGGAAACTTCTGCCTGCAAGGAAATTTTCAGTCATAATGCACTAAGGTTGGAGCATCATTTCGCACATTGCTCAAGTACAAATCAGTGGGATGAATATTAATTTCCCAACCCAATGAACTGGCATATGGCCACAAAACTTTATGTCCAGTGTCTGCTGAGAAAAATTAATTCAGGGTGAATTATTATGATGTCTTCTTAATTTATTACAATGTAACAAAAAAAAAGAGAAGTGCATTTTTTTTAGAAACTTTCAAAAATACAACAATTTAGTGGTGAAAAATGCTCTTTTTTTCATTTATACATATATATGGTGCATTTTCACTATGCTGCGTAAGCTTTACTTGGCTCAACTCAGGTTTATTGTATTTAATTTATTCCATTAAGGCCTGTGTCAACAGGTATCATTTCCCTGCTGCTGGCACTCATTTTTTTAACAAACATATATAGTCCAGTATTTCAATGTTAAAGGTCCTGAGCAGAACATTTTCCAAAATGTTCAGCTGATATTTGTTCCCAGTCTCTCAGAGTCCTCCACTGAAAAACAGTTTAACTTTTGGGACAGTGCCTTCATTGTCATTAGTGCTTGGTGATACAGCCTCAAAATTACCTCAAGACATTTTTAGGGAAGTTTGCAGTGTTATATATAAATTAGGCATAGTTTATTTTATCAGGACAAGATAGTCAGTAGATAATAGCTCAGAGTGTTAATTATCAGTGTTGATAGGTAAAACAATTTCTGCCAATATATTGGTCATACATATTGACCATATACACTGCTCAGGCATAGGATTTTGGCCTGAAAGCTGAACTAATTGATTTTTGTCTTGGCACCTGTTAGTGGGTGAGATATATTAGTCAGCAAGTGAACATTTTGTCCTCAAAGTTGATAAGAAGCTGGAAAACTGGGCAAGCGCTAGAATTTGAACAAGTTTGACGAGGGCCAAAGTGTGATGGCTTGGCTAGGGCATCTCCAAAACTGCAGCTCTTGTGGATTTTCCAGTTCCGCAGTGGTCAGTGTCTGTCAAAAGTGGTCCAAGAAAGAGTGGCAGAAACAGTGGTGAACTGGCGACAGGGTCGTGGATGGCCAAAGCTAATTGATTCACCTGGACTGTGTGGTCCAATCCAACGGATGACCTACTGTTGCTCAAGTTGCTGAAGAAGTTAATGCTGCTTCTGATTGAAAGGCGTCAGACTACACATGGCGTCACAGTTTGTTGTGTGTGGGGCTGTAGAGCCGTGGACCAGTCAGGGTGACTGGTGGTCATAATGTTCTGGCTGATTGGTGTGTATACATTAGATTAGATAGAACTTTATTAATCCCTTTGGGAAAGTCCCCCAGGGAAATTAGGATTCCAGTAGCAGTTTCAAAAAATACATAAAAAGATATATATATATATAAAAAAGATAGTAGTAAAGATAGTAAGTTAGTCTTCGCTGGTCCATGACAGGAAAGTGCTCAGACCTGCCCAGCCTAATGGTTGTACTTAGATCTCACATAATCACGTGATAAACTTGTAACCCTTACCACTTATATTTTATTGGATATATAAATGAACATTTCGCTCAGCATGGAAAATGTCAATATAAAGAAAACAGAACAAATACAATACTTTGACTCCCAGTGGCTGGTAGTTGGCTGGTAACTAGATGGAATTTGGCTGGGAGGGGAAATTGAAGCAGGTGCATCTGTACATAGGTATGCAGACACAGATAAAGAAAAACACAATGAAAGGTTAAAAGCTCCACAATAGCCCAGGCTGTCAGAACTAAGCCATGACCAGGGGAGAAAAAAAGTGGATTGACCCTATGGTCATCGACAACGGAAATTGTGAGCACCTTTGACCTTTTGCGAAACTTCTTCTCACTCGCTCCGTCTCCTCCGTGCTCTTCCATTCTCATGTACAGCAACAGCAGTCATCTGAAGTGAGAATCCATCACCTACTTACCCTCACATCCCATCGATGATGACACACATTTGGCCTATTTAGTCTGGCTCCATCATATCATAACTAGGTGTTGGATCATATCTGGTGACTAATGCCACAGGATGCCTCTGACGCTGATGAATTGATAATTGTTTGCACATGATAAACAACATGTTTCTCACTGTAACTGAGTCATCTCTTCCCTCATGATGTCATTGCAGTCATGCAGGCAGAGAACATATTTAGATGGTATGTCTCATCTCGGTGGTGATGACACTTAAGGCCGTTTGTTTTTAATGGACGATCAGCTTTATTTTCTTCATGCTTGTTTTGCTCTGTGTGTGTTTTATTAGGCCTGTGTGTGGGCAACAGCTCAGAGACGTCATGTTTTATACAAGTCAGTTCTTGTGAACACTACATCGCAGAAGCATTTTCAAGGATTTTCTGCAAGCTTTGACATTTTCACTGAGATTCAATGATTTTATTTTGAAAGTCAAAGGTCAAGGCTGTTGAGTCTAGTCCTTTCTTTGTAAATGCAATTTCTCAACAAAGTCTGAAGTGATTTTCGTTTAACTTTGCAGAGACATGAACTTTAACCTCAGGATAAATGTAAAAGACTTTGGAACTTATAGGTCAAAGGTCAGGGTCACACAGACCCATGTTTATCATTTGCTTATTGATTTGATCTTGTGAACAATATATCAAAAATATTTTAAATGAAGTGAGGGTTGGACTCCACCAGGGCTTCCCTTTGTCAGATTCTGTTCATGACCTTTATGAGCAGAATTTCAGGGTGTTGAGGGGGTCCAGTTTGGTGACGTCAGGATCGGGTCACTGCTTTTTGCAGATGATGTGGTCCTGTTGGCTTCATCGGACTGTGACCTGCAACTCTCGCTGGATCGATTCGCATCTGAGTGTGAAGCAGCTGGGTTGAGAACCAGCACCTCCAAATCTGAGTCCATGGTCCTCGACCGGAAAGGGTGGAGTGCCCTCGGGGATGAGGTTCTGCCCCAAGTGGAGGAGTTCAAGTACCTTGGGATCTTGTTCACGAATGAGGGAAGGATTGGTGCAGACCCTGCACGTGGTGAAGAGGGAGCTGAGCCAAAAGTCAAAGCTCTCGATTTTCCGCTTGATTTTTGTTTCTACCCTCACCTATGGTCACGAGCTGTGGGTGGTGACAGAAAGAACAAGATCACAGGTACAAGCGGCCAAAATGAGTTTCCTTCACAGGGTGTCCAGGCTCTCCCTTAAAGACAGGGTGAGAAGCTCGGTCATCCAGGAGGGACTCAGAGTAGAGCCACTGCTCCTCTTTGTTGAGAGGAGCCAGTTGAGGTGGCTCAGGCATCTAATCAGGATGCCCCCTGGACGCTTCCCTGGTGAGGTGTTCAGGGCACGTCCCCCCAGTAGGAGACCTCGGGGAAGACCCAGGACATGCTGGTGGGACCATGTCTCCCAGCTGGCCTGGGAACGCCTCGGGATCCCCCGGGAAGAGCGGGGGGGAGGGTGGCCGGGGAGAGGGAAGTCTGGGCTTCCCTGCTTAGACTGCTGCCCCCGCGACCCGACCACGGATAAGCGGAAGAAGACGGTATGGTCGGTATTTTAAATGATTTCTTTTGAATTTTGCATACATGGTCATTCTGTGTCAAGGATTATGTACATTTATTTTGATGGTCATCCGGCATTAGTCAAGGTCATGTAGCACCTTTGTGATGTCTCATGATCACTGTGAGGGATTGGTACCAAGCTTTGTTCAAATGTCCATTCGATGGTTGGAATTTAAATGAAAGTTATTCATCAGTATCATCTAACAATTTCACACCCTTTCAACTTAAGGACAGGTATCTTGAACATGAACACATCAACATGTGACAGCTCGAGCTGGACTCAAACTCTTGTCTCTCTGATTGATGGTAGAGCACATTTTCAGAAGAAGCCACTGATGCCTTTCATCATCTCGAGCCACTCTGGCCATTCTCCTCTGATATTTTCCCTTTCTCAGACTATTCTCTGTACACCCTCAAGATGGTTGTGAAATGCTCTGAGCTATGACAGATTGCTGTCTTTTAGTGTTTTTAATATTTTGGTAACTATCAAACTTTGTGGCAAAAGAAAATTAAACAGCTGTTCCATTTGACAAATCCTGCAGTAAAAACATAGTATTATATAGTATCTGTGTTTTTGTGTGATGTGTTTATCACATGTATTTGTCTCTGCTTACTGAAGATTTTATTTTGCCTCTACACTGAAATAGTGTAGGCCAGCAGCGGTATGTTACAGGCTGTTTGGACAGCTAACATGAACGTACACATCGCCTTGTCATGTTTGATTTTCCCATTATATGTTTCAGTGTGCAGCTGTATTTATACTTTTATCTTACTTCATTTGTCGCAGCTTGATAAATACTTTTGTGCCTCTACATAGGCTATAGTTGAGGCCGGCAGCAGTGTGTTTCAAGCTGTTTTGACAGCTAACATGAACATATACATTCACTTGTCATGTCTGGACTTGCCCTTCATTTGCTTTAGTGTATAGCTGTATTCATATGATTGAGTGGAATACTGGAGACCTATAATCTGTGAGAGTCCACAAACTCCAGTTATGTGCTGCAGGAGAAATTATGGCAGAGTGCCCTGCAACTACACGAGGAATAACAAACAGCAGGTGACACAGCGCAGCACAGTTTATAGCAACACATTTAAATGTCATTGTGAATGAATGGTGAAAATGTTTAAGCACATATTCAAATCACTGATAGTAACTTTGCAGAACTATATTGTGTGACAGTCGTGTGACTTAGTTTGTTTAATTTTAGATTCAGATTAATGATGCAAAATTTAAATATATCCTTATATTGTATATTTGTACATTTCTTTGGCAGTATTTCAATAACTTGGGCTACTTCACGGAAAAATACTAATAATAATTTTTTCACTAATGTTTCTCTTATTTCATGGGGTTAACCGTGTTTATATTTTCTCATAGTTTAATATCAATGTTTTTATTTTAGGCTACCTTCTTAGGCAATTTGTAGGGGAAAAAAAGCCACCAAAATTTCTATATTTCAATCATGTTGCTTCAAATGATTAAATTCATGAAATTAAATTAAAAAATGTAACTCAAAATAATTACTTTGAAACATTTTTTTTACTGCTTTAGGCTCTTATACCAGCTTTCCTGCCCCCAACAACCATGATACATTCAAAGTCACTTAAATCATCTTTTCTACCCATTCTCATGCAGGACGTCTTGACCATGTCTACATGTCTAAATCCATTGAGTTACTGCCATGTGACTGGCTGATTGGCTCTCTGCATTCACAAGCAGTTGACAAGGTGTATGGCTGTTGAGCGTAAATAACAGAATCAGTCATTTTTCATAATTAATTTTTTAAAAATCAGTCACCAGTGGCTTGTTGCACCCAGTTGTGTCTTAGTTCAGTCGCACCACAGAGATATGCAGATCATCTTAACTAGTAATGAGTAACATTCAAACTAAGCAAAATAATGTGTACACTTTATTTTTCCAGTCAGTAAAAGACATTTTTGATTTTTATACGGCGCTGCCTCTGAATTCCGAGACTAATTGAACGTATCTCTGAGGCCGACTAATGGCTTGATAATAACTGTCATTAATGAACATAAAATGTCAGATGTGGGGGAAAGCAGAGTTAGCACTTGTAATAACGGGATGTATGGTAGCAGTTAGGATAATTCTGGAATAACAGGATAACTGGAAGAATCCACAGAAGCCAGAGATTACAGAGTGGTTGAAAGTCATGACAGAAACAGCAGCTTTTGAAAATATGACTGCCAGATTAAATGATACCCAAAAAAATACAGTCCTACATGGAAAGCTTTTATGGCCTATATTAGGGATTTAAGCCCATGTGAGAGGGTACAGGAAATGGTCAGATTAAACACATATGCTTTGGTTAAGAAAAGGAAGAGGGGGGAGTAAAGTAATACTGATGCAAACTCATCTAATTTGGAATGGAATATAAGGAAGCAATGAGATATACCTATAAATATGTATCGATATGTGTTGGTATGTATGTAGATTAAGTTATTTAATAAACATGGGGCGGGGGGAGGGTATGGACACTTGTGTCAAAGAACTGCCTCTTCATTTTTGTTTGTGTATTTTGTTTTATTATTATTTTTGTGTTTGTTTTTGTAAATACCACCTCTAGTGTGGTCTGTTATTTGTGTTGTCATTATCTTTTGGTTTCTGTCTTGTTGTTATTGATTACTAAACATAAATAAATTACAAAACGTGAGGGAGTTATGTCAAAGTATATGATTAAGTGTTGATTTTCTTGACTTTTTATTTTTGTCATAGTTTTCCTTAACAACCTTTTTTCCCCTGACGAAAACTAGACAGTTACTGATAAAAACAAGTGCACATGGAGAAAAACTCAAACTAAGTTAACTGACATTTTATTCAACAAATAAAAACTAGACGAAAATGTTTGACAGAGACTTAATCCAATCAGACCTAATTTGGTCATGTAGAAAGTAGAGACAAGTTAAGAATATATCCAATTACAGCTACTTTTGTTGTGTGGAAAGGTTGGATGAGTTAAGAGGGACATCCAATCACAGCTGCTTTAGCTTGGTGGTGGTGGGATAAGTTGGGGAGCGATCCAATCAGAGCTACTCTCTTTATGAACTGATATATTCATGTAGAGCAGGTTCACTGTTTGTTGTCAGTTCTGGTATTGTAACTGAGATGCTCTGCCAGGTAGCCTAAATAAAGGTGACTGCATTTCACACAAAGGTACAATTTGTTTCTGTTCATTTATACAGTCAGACTTTACTATCATTCAGTAAAGGGTTATTAGATGTTTCATTTTATCCAAGCGTAAAACATGACTTCAGAAATTCAAGGAAACATCAAAAATGTCTTACACTTTACACTTCATATTTTAGTCGACTAAATTTACAGTAGATTTCATCGACTAAAACTTGACTTAAATTAAACCAATTTAGATGACTAAATTATGAGTAAAATTAAAAGATATTTTAGGCAGAAGACTACAAGTAAAACTAAATTAAAAAGTGCTGTCAAAATTAACACTGATTAAAAGCTCACTTAAGCTCAAAGTCTTCATCCACAGGCAAGGTAAAAACGATAGCAACATGCTGTCAGATTGTGAGATCATTTAACAGTGCTGTTTCGTCAATTGACTGTGATTTTCTTCGTAGACGTTACACAGAAAACAAAATTCATCATATATTTCAGATGGATGTAATCTTGCACGGAGAACTCACTGCTGACACCGAACAGCCTCTAAGATCCTTGACTCCTCCTTATCCTTCAGGTTATTCCATCATTAACATCAGTGTATCATGACAACCTTATTTCACGTAGGACTTTCAACCTACTAGGAGGTAGTCGTAAGATTAAAGTCATCAGCAGAGTGTAATCTGTTAGTGCAAACTTCTGTTTAAACCAGACTATGGGCTCTAATTTTGTAGACCAGGCGCAGACAGGGCGCACCTGCCCTGCGCCGCACCTGCGCTGCGCTAGCGGGGTGTGTCCAGGGCATTTTGCAAATTTCGTGCATGGCGCAGGGAGGCGTACCCACGCCTCCGTCTCTTCCAGCGGCGCAAGTAGCAGAGAAGGAGGAGAAAAGGAGTGAGTGGGTTTAACACAGCCGAGTGTAATCTTCACCAATCAAATGAACGCCTCTCCTCGCCTTTAAATGCACCGCGGGCGAGGCACGGTGACAGTTTCACCTCAGAGCCGCTGTCACTTTTGCAGCAACTGGGAGAGTGCAGGGGCCACTGGGCCGCGCATAGGAGGCCATGATGCGCGTCACCGTGTGGACCACCTCGCGGGACAGACGTAATCTGTTCCTGTCTCATGAATAGGAGTACAAAATTAAGTGATAATTACATTTAAACACAGCAGCAGGTTAATCCATTCATCATGCTTGTGATCCACCTGCATTCCTGGTCTGTCATCGCCAAATAGCAGAATCTTTGGTGAAATATTCCCCCCGATATATCCTCCTCATCCTCCTTGCAATAACCTACTCCATCTTTTTAGATCACGTTACGAATAAAGATTAAAAGAGAGAAACATGGGCAATCACAGGTAAATCCTAAAGACACTGAGTGACTTACATTTATTCAGCGAGCGTCTCTCTCTTTTTTCTTTTCTATTTAATTTCATGAGATGAGAGAAGCCGGATACTCCGTATCGGATGATGTGGCTGTTTGTGGTCGGCTGAGAGATGTGAACTCGTTAGTTATGACAAACGTCTCTGATCTGACATCAGATGTGATGGGACAATTAATATAGATACAAATGTATGTGCTGGTTCAGACGGTTACATTAAATAGTGGTTGCTGTGATTGTTTATTGCATTGAGATGTGCCTGACACTCTGGATACCTGCCTGTGAGGTTTTGGTGACGTGTGCGCACTGTGCGCCTGTCAGCTAAATTACCACTGCCCCAGGTGCGCCTCGTCTGCGCCGAGAATAGACCAGGTTGGAGCTGGCGGGCTTTTGGTGCATCTTCCGCACAGTTTTTTGGCACAAAATTGTCACTGCGCCAAGCCGACTCTTTCGACACCTCCCCCTGGTGCGCTGTCACACCCATCTCGGCGCAGCCGGTCTACCAAATTGCCAAATTGGCTGCGCATGGCGGTGCGCCGGACGAAATTACCTGTGCGCAGGGTGCGCCAGGCTGCGCCATCCTGAGTTGAGCCAGGAAATTAGAGCCCCATGTTTGAACACACGTACAGCTTGTGCAACTCATAGCTGGTTTCTTAAAATACTAAATATTATACCTACAACTGTTCATATATCTCCTCAGCCTGCTACCGAATAATCCACAGCCTTCAAGGGTCTGTGGCCTGCTGGTTGGAGACCCTGTTCTATATCAGGAAATGTTAGACATCCACATGTCTGAAGAAAAAAAAGCACTGGATGCTTCAATGACCTCTCTTTGGAATAAATTGTAAAAGATTATTTAAGGAGATGAAGGCGAGCGCCTCAGTATCCTCCGTGGAGAAGGAGAATTAAAGAGAAATCACAGCCTTAGGAGTGCTAGTTAGAGAGCTTTGAGCTCAAATCCACTCCCCTAGTGCTCCATTGACCCCAATATGATACCCTGATACCAAAGGTCATGGCTTTATACAGTCTCCCTTGGCGTTTCTGCGATCCACAGTCACACACCGTCACCCTCCCCCCCGTTAACCACCCACACTTCGTCTCCCAACCAAGATTCCCACCCACCTGCTTGTACCCCCAGCTGAGCATCAGAGGTTTCCAGCTTTACAGTCTCCAGAGAGCTTCCCCCCTCCTTCCTCTCCTCCTCCTCCTCTTCTTCCTCCGCCCCCCCCCGACTCTTCTCCACGCCTCCATGGAATTACTTCTAACTGGCCTACTTTCCGCCCTCGCTCTATATTAAGTTAAACACAATCTATATGTTGTTATTTTTTTCTGTTACACCTCCAAATGTTCGCCTCCCTAATCCATTGTTTGTTTTTATCATTTTAACCTTGATGTTCACCCGCTTTCATTTCAATACATTATCCCTCTATGCTGCCTTATGCCATTTTTTGACGAACACATTTTTAGCCTCAGGCTGAAATGGTGTCCCTATATGTTGCCTGTCAGAGCTCATTTGTGAATCTTTGCTCAGCCGTGGCTTACAGATGACTTCAAAATGACCCACAATTAAGCAGGGTCAGTCTTTTTCTGCCAAAATGCTCGTTGTTTTCAACCTTCTGTGGCAATGTAAGGGGGATTGAATGAAGCCATTGTAGTCTAAAAACATGATAAATGAGGGTGCAATTCAAATAGGTAAGGAAAAAAAAGTCAAAATAGGGCTGTCAGAATATTACAATACAGACAATAACAATCTTTATATAACAATGCAATAATCATATTGAGACAAAAATAAGCATACAGTTAAAATATATGTCCATAATTTGGGAACTACTCAACCATTCAACAATATGAACAGGCAGATAACAGCAGCACAACAGAGGGATTCCTCTGGCAGAAACAGAGTGAAGCGGACACGCCAAGAAGCACAGCACCTGCAGTGTCTGTGTTTACATGTTTCCTCCTCTGCATGTCTTTTGTGAACAAAAGCAACATATATGAACAGATCATCGTTGTATACCTGTAGCTTTGACTGGGGCTATGTGCTGGACTATATCAACATGAATTGACTTGATCCAGGGCTGCAGGCATTATATTTCTATTAAAACTGCTAATACAGCAACTTAGATGTGAGTTTAACTGATGTCTTGCACATTTAAGGTCAAGATGCTCCAAAGAAGCACCTAGAAATTCTACAGATCTGTAAACTCCCACCCAGTATGGACCTCTGCTGTGATAGCCCATCTGCTGTTTGTAAAAAGCTGTGACTTAAGGTACGGTCAGATTTCTGTCATCTTGAACCACTCTTGAACATTTTCACTCAGGGAGCTGCCGTTCACTGGACATTTTTACTTTTTTGGACCACTCACTGTAAACCTTATAGTGGTACATGAAAATCTCAATATATTATCAAATTCTGTTACACTCAGAGCAAGCTGTCAGGCAACAAGAACCATGCCACAATCAAAGTCCTCTCTGTTTTGATGCTCAGTTTGAACTCCAGCAGGTTGTCTTGATCGTGTCTATGCGTCTAAATGCATTGAGATGCTGCTGTGTCGTTGGCTGTATTTTTTCAACAGTTGAACAAGTATACCTAAAGTTAAGGATGAGTTGAAGTGTTAATGACATCTTGACAAGTTCTTGAGTTTGAGATTTTGCAGTGAATAGGGTGGTTAATCCTGACTGCTGAGACAGCCCTAATGAAAAATGTCAGTCCTGTCATGAGCCAAGCGATTTGTAAATGCCTTTATTTCATGGTTATTTGGGCTCATTGGACCCAAATAGGAATCGGGGCTGTGGTGGTTCAAATGACCGGAATAGTCTCATTAGCACTGCAGTGGGACGAAAACACCCCGCAACACTATCGTTCAAGCAATGTTAATGCAATTACAATTATCACCCCCAGAAAATGCCACAATATCAGAAGCAGAGTGTTAAGCCTTCTGTCAAAAATCGAGCCTTTTTATCTCAAAGTTAACAGTAAAAGCTCATCTTCAAACAAAGTCCTTACATTTGAAGGGATTCAACGTTTTGTTGTGCAGTTAAACCCTGTTAGGAGAGATATTACACATCATACCATCACCACACTGTGTACAAGTCAGATGGCACTTGACTTATAGGTCACTCTTCACTGTGTCATCAGTATGAAAATAACACATTCATTCATTCATTTTTAGAATTATGCAGGCATGCTGTTCCCCACATGCAAACACAGCCCTTGAGTCACCCTTGTGGCTTGAAGCCCCAGCATCACACACAGTGACATGCTATCAGTGACACACTATCAGTAACAGTTGGCTACAGTCTCACACATGACTCGTGTTTCACTGAAATAATGATCAGCGTTCTTAAGAGTCTTGCTGGCACATCTGTTGGTCATCAGCCAGATATCGTCACATCACTGGTGGACTCATAGGGGGGCATGTGGGGTGATCGCTTAGTGCCCTGATTGTAGGAAACAGTCAATAACAGTGCCCTTCAGGATGCTGTTATGGTGGGAAAAACATTACAGGGTGCCTCTCAAGTGAACAAATCTTTAAGTGCCACCTAAACACCATCCAGTGGACAAAACTTGATAAGGTGTCCTCTAAAATTCACCAAGGGCCTTCATAGGTGCCATAAACTTATTGTTACCTCTCTGATGCTTATAGTAGACAAAACTTAATAAAGGCCCATTCACATATCAACAAACATTAGCTGACTTTGACCAGCGTTGAGAAATCATAAAAATTTCAGTCAAAGAATGTTGCTGTGATGGATTTTACTGTGTTCAACAGGTCACTGAATCCAAAACAGAGAGAAACATTGTGCTGGTGGAGTATGACGTTTGACCCCTTACTGATGTTAGTTAGATTCTAAATGTAAGGCATGGATAGCACGCTCAACTTAGGGGAACTTTGGCCTAACCTCGCTTGGCGCTGCTGAACATTGTACAAACGTATTACAGTATTACATGTAAATTGAGTAGACCCCAGGAAGAACAGCTGCTATGCAAAAGCTAATGGGGATCTAAATAAACTAAACTAAACTAAACTCAATGAACACCATTAAAAGCTGACATACATGCCATTTCACCATATGCAGCTGTAGCTGGTCTCACTCCTCCAACCCCATACCAAGAGGACAAAAGTTGGCTGTCCCCAAAAGGGGGCCTTAAGTTGTGCAACAGCAGTCCAGGCCTAAGCCGTCCTGCTTTTTTCAACCTGCTAACTGTCACCCACCGGGCCAACCTTACTGGCATCACCACCACCTCTACCAGAATAATCGGCCTCCCCACACCCAGTCTGTCTGCACTAAACAACAGGGCGATCTCACACATCACAGCCACAGTAGAACAGGACATTACACACCCACTCAACCAGTATCTCATCCCACTGCCTTCGGGGCATAGGTACAGGACACTTAAGTGTGAAAGGGCTCGCCTTGGGAAAATCCTGATCCCCACAGCCATTGCTGCTTGAAATAACAGGCTGCGCTGAGTGTGAACGTTTCTTTACCTGTGATTTGTGGTGTGATTTGTTGTTGTCTGTGTTGTTGTCTGAATGTGTACAGTGCTGTGAAAATGAATTTCCCCTTGGGGACAATAAATCTAATCTAATCTAATCTAAAGAGTAAGCAGCTAGAACCGACAGACATGAATGCAGCAGTAACTGAGGGTAGCGAAGGTAAGCTACGGTCATCTCTTGTCGGCATGTTGGATCAAGCATTGGACATTTTTGAGTGTGCAGAAAACTTTTCGGCAGAGTCAACGAACATTAGTGTTGTCCAACTGACGTTAACTTAGTTCTATGTGGCCTGTCTTACCTTAATGAGGGTTTATGTTTCCCTCGTTGTTGGCAAAAGCTGGCAAAAACATTGACAAAACTTAATTACCTTTGTTGGAAACCCTAACCTTATGGAGGACAAAGTATCAGTAAATTCCTATTGAATGCCCTCTAAGGTGCCCCTCTAGTGAACACATTTTTTTTGAATGCCCTCCTGGGTTGATCATTTCTTACAGTGCCTTTTCAGTGGAGAAAACCTGATACATTGCCTTCTTAGGTGCCTTACCCAGTTGACTGAGGCCTCTTGGAGGACAATATTCATAAAATGCCCTGTAAAGTACCTTAGCCGTGGACAAACTTGAAGAAGTGTTGTGTAAGATGCTTTACAAGAGGACAAAGCCTTACAGGGTGCCAATTTGGATGCCCTCTTAGTAGATGGATGTCAAAAGTTTTATCTAAGGTGCCTTACCAGTGGACGAAGCTTTAAAAATGGCTTCTTTGACGCCCTCTTAGTGTTCAGTACTTGTTAAAGTGTCATCTAAGGTGCCCTGCCAGCAATGTTAATTTTGACAGCTTTTTTTAATTTAGTTTTAGTCTTTCACCTAAAATATTTTTCAGTTTTAGTCATAGTTTACTCATCTAAATTGTTTTCATTTAAGTCTAGTTTTAGTTGATGAAATTTCACAACATTTTATTTGACGAAAGCTGCTGTAAATTTAGTCAACTAAAATATGAAGTGTAAAGGGTAAGGCATTTTTTATGTTTCCTTGAATTTCTGAAGTCATGTTTCAGAAGCCAAGGGCACGAAGCTAAGGCAGCTGTGATTGGATGTCCCTCTTAACTCATCCAACCTTTCCACACAACCAAAGTAGCTGTGACTGGATATATTCCTAACTTGTCCCTACTTTCTACATGATGAAAGTAGGCCTGATTGGATGAAGTCTCTGCCAAACATTTTAGTCTAGTTTTTATTTGGTGACAAAAAATGCCAGTTAATTTAGTCTTTGTCCATGTGCACTTGTTTTTATTAGTTACTGTCTAGGTTTCGTCAGGGGAGAAAAGATTGCTGATGATCACTATCACGAAAACAATTAGTTGACAAAATTAACACTGCCTACCAGTAGACTAAACCTAATTAAAAGCCCTCTCGAATGACCTTGTAGTGGACAAACTTTATAAAGTTCCCTCAAAAGAACCTTAGCTGTGGATAAAACTTTGCTAAGTGCCCTTTAGGATGCCCTCTAAGTGCATTAAACTCAGCAAACCCTCTCAGAGGCATTTTTAGTGGACAAAACAAAACGAACTGCCTTTTTGAGTGCTTTTTAGTGAACAGAACTTGATAAAGTGCTCTCCACGGTGCTTTACCTGAAGACAAACATTGTACAGCACCTCCTTGGCCCTTGTAGTGGACAAAAATTAAGTTTCTGCCAAGGTTCCCTTCTAGTTAAAAAAAAAATGTAAACGAGCCCCACGAAAGAGCATCACCTATAGACAAAACACACCAGAGTCAATACATAATGAAGTGGGCAAAACTCAATCAGTGCCTTCTAAGGTGCCTAACTAGTTGACACAGCCTTATCAAGTGCCCTTTTGGATAAATTCTCAGTGGAAAGGTTTTTAAAGGGTTTCAGCTACAGTGCCCTCTATGGCCTCACCAGTCAACAAAAAAATAAATTAGTTCCCTACTGGGTTCCTTGTTAGTGGGAAAAACAGAATAAAGTGCCCTGTTAGTTAGGGTTGGTAACTCAGTATTTTTTTAGCTGAATTGTGATATTTGATAAATTCCTCAATATTTTTTCCAAGCAAATAGTCAATAAACAGGATGATAAAGCTTGAAGGATTGTTTTGATTGAGGTTCTGGGCCGCAGCTCATCATTTCACAAAGTCCTCATATTGCATTTTGTGGCGCTTATGGGAATTTAGAAAAGATTCATCATGCTCAAGCTTTTTTTTTCCACCTGTTTTGACATCAACAAAAAGAAAACTTTATTCAGCTGCTCTTCTGAAATCTTAAACACAAAGTTTTTGGCCAGTATGTTATAATTCTACCATCCAGCCTCCTCCTCGTCAGTAGTGTTACTCCCATCTTGGCTCTGCTGACAGGACTGACGTTATAAGTGAGCAGAGGAAAGGTGGGGGCTGTCGTCTTCTTTTGTAAGTTTTCTTGTGCGGAGAGGAAGAAAGGCAGGGAGGAACCACAGCACAGCCAAGAGAATTACCCAAAATGGTGGCTCATTTTAAGGCGTAACAAACTACATAGATATAAACCATACTGTCTAAACTTACACCTTGTTTTAAAACATATCTATATTGTTCAAAACCTAAAGTTTTCTCTCAGCCATACTCTTTGATACCAAGTGACTTACTGAGGTGCCCTACTTGAGGTCCTCTTAGTGGACAAAACTTGTTCTTACCCTTACATTAGATTCAGATCACAGACCTGTTAAAATCAAAGTGTGCTGTAAAGCATTGATTTGAGCTGTCTGCTCGCTGATCATGCTTAAAAACCTAAAAGACGAGAATCCATTGGCTTCTTTTCAATGATGATGGTAATGTTGATTTTTGGGAGCACCCACGCGTCTGTTCCTTTCCCTCTGCAGACACTCTGGCTGCACCATCAAGTTAACTTCAGAACTTTCTGATGATTTATTACTGATGGATTATCATTTATTGTCACACCCATCGCCCTTTGCAGAGGGAGTTGATCACATGTCACATTCTTCAGTTTGCAAACACACCCTTTACACAAAGCTGCCATGTGTTATTAGGTGTGTTTGGGTTTTGTTCTACCTGCACAGTTGGAGGTGGAGCTTATGTCCTCTTGAATCTCTCACACCATTGTCCTCATGTCACAGTTAAGCCCTGGCATGGAGCACAAATATGTGAGTTACCTGGTTGATCATCTGCAGTCTGTCTTGCATCATACTGGGTGAGAAAATGAGGAGGGAGTTTGTTGTGTGAAGGGTTTTATAACAAGATGGAAAGACTGCTACATATTTTTTTTTCTTTGGAGGTTGATTTCTTTTTTGGACGTGCATGCCAATTGGGTGACTTGTGCTTGCATGTGTATTTGAGGTGGAGGAAGTGGGATCATCGCAGCCCCTGAAGTACACCACATCACTGCCCATCCCCTCCCCACAAGCAACCACAGCAGCTGCATCGCTGCCACCACATCATTAAGAACAATATCCTCAACTCTCTTTCTCAATCAGAACATTTTATGTCATCCAATGAGACATTTTGGCAGCTGCCACCTTGACCCTATGCTGCTCACCCTGGGGGGGGGAGGGAGATGCGTAAGTCTCCGTCAAACTTCTGAAAAAGGCTGACACTGACACATACGAGGGATGTCAGACAGTCATTCAACATATTCTATCAAAGCACTTGAGAACCTTGTGAAGGATCATATTTTTTTACAAGCACATTTTCTGAAAAATGAACGTTGTCAAAATTAATTCTAAGTTGCCTTTGTAAGTGTCTTTTTATGTGAAGCTATGATAACATACTGTAAGTTTTTAAGCACATTGTTTCAAGTTCTGAGTTTTATACACCCTTTAGTGTGTTTTGCATGTCTACCTCCTGAGAGAGAGTATTTCTATGCATAAGACAATGAGGTCCACAGCACCTGGACCTCTTGCTTGTCCCCTCTTTACAGCGTCAGTAGCTGCCTGAAACAGCTCGTTCCTCTGGGCCCCTTCAAATAGCCCTACCAGTGAGATATCCTGCCATTGTTTTGTTAACAGTTTAAGCTGCTTGGCTCTGGCTGGCAAGCATAGTGCTGAGTATAGAGTGATGCATGGATGATGAATATTTGTAGGCCAACACATAAGAAAACATCACGCTTGTTCTCTAGACTGAATGCTTATGGGATTTTTCACTGTTTTGGATCATCGCTGATAATAAGCTCTGTAGCAAACAAAAGTTATGAAACTTAAATGTTCTCGTCTTTGTGATAATCTTAACAAAGGAACCTACTTTTCACAATTTTTTAAAGCTTAAACATAATTTGCGAGAGCTAAAAGTTGTCATTAAGTTCCTACGGCAGTTCGACTTGTAGCAGCTACACTTTATTCAATGTAAAAAAAAAAACCTTGTTGTGACCTCATGTTTTAGAACTCCCTCTTAATTGAATGACCTGATCAAGTTGGTCTTCATGGCTGTGGCAATACTGTATAAATTATTCTTTAAAAAAAATATCAAAAATTCTTTCACAAGGGTCCCTGGACATTTTTGTAGTCCTTGTTGGCAGTTTGTTAGCAACCATCCTTGTAAACACACAACAATGCTTTAAAAGTCAAACCCGTGGACCTGTCATACACATTTTGTCATTTCAAATATGACCTTAAAATCTCAAATGCATTTGTTCATCATGACTCTAATTTAAGGTATTTATTCCAAAAGGATGTTCTATTTACATCATTCAGTCCCTCTCTTCTCTGTCTTTGTAAACCCTGATGTGCAGTTTATCTTAGTTTGATAAAAGCTCTTTGAGTGATGATTAACACTGACATGACACACCAGGTGGACCATTCAATCAATCTTTATTTGTGTAGCGCCAATTCATAACAAGTGTATTCTCAAGACACTTAACAATAGAATAGGCTGAAGACAAACTCTTCGTTTTATGGATAAACATATATGCATAGATACATATATACATATATAAAACACACATATACATATATATATGCATGCAAACCCAACTTGAATCCATCATAGAGGCAAGAAAAAAACTCTGTTTAGCAGTAGGAAATCTTGAATGTGGTTCCCAGTCTCATGATGAACAGTCTCCCAGTCTCACATGCTGTGCTGGGTGTGTGGATGAAGGAAGGGAGGTGGGCAGAGACAAGTGGACTAAAGTAGGAACTAAAGCTAGTGACAGATGGGCCATGGGCCAATCATAGACCTGCCTTTGTCATATTTGTCTCTGCTGAATATAAATTTCAATATATTTCACAAGTCCATCAGGGTAGCAGCCCATAGGAAGTGTTTGAGAATGGGCTGAACCTTTCAAAAAGCAGGGTGATCGGACACTTGTTCTGTTAATCAAATTAATTACAGGCCAGTCAGATAATGTACGAGGAGGGCACTACTGCCGTGGTGTTAAGTACAATGTAATGTTGTGGTGGTGCTGTGGTGTCAGTACAAATATATATCACTTGGTAGAACAGACTCTCACCAAAACATGTCAGAAGTGGAGCAAAATATATTTTTAATTGAGATTCAGTGTTATTGTTTGTTTTCCATTTAATAAAGAAATGTCATCCAGATCTGATAAAACTGATGCTGAGGCTGTTAGCATCTATGCTAATCTCTGCACAAGCAGTCACTTGCTTCTCTGGTAGTGCTTGTACCTCACACTTCTGATTGGGGGCCAAGCACATTTTCATATCCTAATGGTGATGAGAATGTGGTTAATCGTTCAGCCCTGATCTATGGCCTCTTGTGTGGCGAGTAACCCTGTTAGCCGCTAGCCCCGCTATCGTCTTCTCCCTACACTGCCTCTTCCTTTCACCTTCTGCTTGTGTCACCCTCATTTTTCATAAAGACGGTGAGAGGAGTCTTGAAGTATCGCCAAGGTCGGATTAACAGAGAAATCTGATTAAGGTTCCATTTTTTTTAATATTAAATATCAGATATTGAGCCAATAACTCTATAATTGGACTGCACATGCCAGGGTGCCATGCCATCCTGTCAACCCACTGTCTCTGTCCTAATGAGGAAAGGCAAGAAAAGACAAAATGAAAAGAGAAAAAAGAAAAATGATTCAATATGAACCAAACATCTTGTGAGTGACAGCAGCCTTACACAGCCCAGATACTCAAGTGAAGGTGCACAGCTCCTAAAATAGTCCCACCTGAATTGCCGCCTCTGCCTTGTATTTATTGTAGTAATCAGGAAGTGGAGCTGCACTGTGTCCAGCGTTTGTTCTAGAGCACTCAGAGCTGCTCGCCTAGAAGCTGGACACGTCCTTGCACAACAACCATGCTGTCAGTCAAGCCACTCCATTACGTTGGGCATGACATTTAAAGTTGGGCGAAGAAAACGGACAAAGTGCCCTCACCTCCTCCGAACTCGCCCTGCAGTCGAGCCCCTGTGTTGCGTTCGCGGATGAGTGTGTTTGTGTGTGTTGTGACTTTGGCCAGACTTGGTCTGGCATAAGGACAGCTGTCACATCTCCAACCTGTCACATGCGACACAGAGGAGATGCCAGGGGCCGGGGCATCAGGAGACACAAGGACAGACACAGGGAGCAGAGCCTGTGCCTTGGTGTGTGTATGTGTGTGTGTTCATGTGTCTGAAGGAGTAAGGAGGATGGAGGACGCCGGGTTGGTGGCCACGTGAAAGGGTTTGACTCCGAGGCACCCTCTAACCTTGATGTCCATACACACAGTGGCGTGTACTCTCTCTGGCCGCTCTCTTAAATCCAGTCCTGCAGCAGTTGAGTCAGATGGCCCCAGGACGTGTAGTAAATACTGCTTAACGTCCAGCCAACACCCCTGCAGGACGCCCCGCCCGTCTCTCAGTCCTCTGACCCAGGCAACTTCAGCGCTCATTACTTACCGTCAAAGAAGTCTCTTCATTAAGGTGCTGCCTGTGGCCTGTGGAGCAGAGGCTTTTTTTAATGTTACTTCTCTAATAACTCTTTACATAAGCGAGCAGCACTTTGCCCTGGAGTGTATTTGGTTTGAAGGGCTGAAGATGTGTGTTTCTCTAGAAAATTAATGACCATTTGGAGGCTTTTGATTTCATTACAGAGAAAAGAGTTGTTCTGTTTTGACTAAAGCTATGGTTTCAGGGCAATCAAGTGCGAAGGTCATCCTCTGCTCTCATTAAACTATCTTTTGCTCAACTTGTTGTTTATTTGTAAAGTTATGGGAACAGAAAATCACTAGTTTTTAAATACCTCTACATTACCTCCACAGTTTAAGGACATCCTTCAGAACATGGTGTATCTTATAACCAAACCCAGCTGTCAAATAAACCCTTTGTTTACCCCCTCTGGACTCAAAGTTCTTAAACAGCCCACTTTTATAATAGAAGCAAGAGTACACACTTGAAAATAATCAGGTTGATTTTAATCCAAAGTCCCCCATTTGACTAAAGTCAGCAAATCCTTTATCATCTGGTGGTGAGAAATGTTGCAAACAATAAAACAACAGTCAGAAGCTCCACCCTTTACAGGATGTGACCCATGATCCATCCCGACCCTCCTTAGTAACTGTTACCAGGTTAAAATCTGTTGTTGCTGGCCTCTCTCCTCAAAAATATGAAGAAAGCTTGCTTTTAGACTAACTTTTATCCATGGTCCATTTCTTTATTTTTAAAATATGGTCTAAGTGAAAGAATGAGGAGAAAACTGAATCAGGGCGTATAATGAAAATCCAAAGTCTTTATGAATCTGTTTCAGTAATTTAAAATATTGTTGATGAATAGGGCTGTACAGTGGCACAGCAAGTTGTGTGTCTCACAGCAAGAGGGTTGCTGGTTCAAACCCAGTGTCTGTCAGGGCCTTTCTGTAGGGAGTATTTATGTTCTTGCTGTGCATCCAAGGGCTCTCTCCGTGCACCGTGGCTTCCTCCCACTGATCAAAAAGCATGCTTGTAAGGTTAATTGGTGACTCTGAAATTGACTTTGGTGTGGGTAAGTGTGTTAATGGTTGTCTGTCTCTCAATGTGGCCCTGTGGTTCGCTTGTGATTGGTTTAGGGTGTACCCTGCATCACGCCCAATGTCAGCTGGGAAAGGCTCCAGCTTCCCACAACTCCAAAAGTCATAAGATATGAATGAATGGATTACTGATGGATGATTTTAGCTTCAAACTCAAAACATTGAAATTATTGCCAAAACAGACAGAAAATACAGACTGTCTGACTTATTTTCCTTTATTTATCACCAGAGATGCAAGCCTGTCCTATTGCTCAAAATCCATTGCTTTACACCAGTGGGTCTCACTTTTTTTTTTTTTTTTTGGTGGGGGGGGACTCTTGATATTCTTCTTCTTCTTCTTCTTCATCTACTTTTTCTAATTTTCCTTCTGCTTCTTCTTCTTCTTCATGTAACTGAGTATCATCTTCTTCTTTGTTTGTTTGTAACACTCACATAATTTCAAGTGCTAACCCGAACCTTGCAAGTAAATGAGTTTACCCACCATTTACCCAAACAAGCATGTTTTTGGTCTGTAAAGGGAAACCAAAGTACCTAGAAAAAGTCTAGAACATGCAAACTACACACAGAAAGGCCCCCCATAAGCCCCAGCTTGGGACTCTTTCTGACGCCTGGTGCAAAGTGTTTTGGCATGAAATGTAGGCGTCTTTCATGATTTCTACCTGTTTGCATGCTGGGGTGTTTTTCTGAAAATGAGGAGTGGTCACTCATGATGCTGGTGTGTTCCTAACTTTAGGAAATTGACTGTACTTTACACCTCCTTATACCAAGTCTGATGTCTAAAGTCTGTAAGTTTCTGCTATTTTTAGGGCACATTAGAGAAATTAGCAAACATCAGTAAGATGAAACACACACTTTAATGAGCTTGTTTAACTCACATGGGATGCACAGCGGCACTCATCTATCATTAAATATCAGAGCATTTTGTTGAAAAATCAATTTAAAGTCCATAACAGGGTGCGTATGGTGTGGCGTGGGTTTTTTGGAGCACTGCTCAGTGTCCAATATTCTCATGCACCACAGCACGCATAAAAGTCATAAGATATGAATGAATGGATTACTGATGGATGATTTTAGCTTCAAACTCAAAACATTGAAATTATTGCCAAAACAGACAGAAAATACAGACTGTCTGAGTTATTTTCCTTTATTTATCGCCAGAGATGCAAGCCTGTCCTATTGCTAAAAATCCATTGCTTTACACCAGTGGGTCTCACTCTTTTTTTTTTTTTTTGGTGGGGGGGGACTCATGATAATCTTCTCCTTCTTCTTCATGTAACTGAGTATCATCTTCTTCTTTGTTTGTTTGTAACACTCACATAATTTCAAGTGCTAACCTGAACCTTGCAAGTAAATGAGTTCTCCCACAAAACTTTCCTGCAGATGAGTCACAATAAAATCATTATTAAGAAATGAATGGTGTATGCCCACTGAAACAGTCGGGGGTTCTTTTAGAAAAGGATGCAGATCGTGTTAAGGATGTATTACACAAACTTAAATAAATAAATTACACTTGTGAAACAGATGTAATTACTGAAAAAGTCTCGTTACCCTCTGTAGTTCAGGCAGATAAAGGTCTCAGTAACATTTAAAATAATCCTATTTTTATAAATGTCATAGGATCTTTTCTTTAAATATAATTCATTTTTTAGGACCCCTTGCAGTTACACCACGGACCACTAGGGGTCTGCAGATCCCTGGTTGAGAATCACTGCTTTACACGACAAAAGAAAAGCGAACAAAGTAAACAAGTACTGAGATTTGAGTTGACATGTTGCTAACAACAGCTAGCTAACTACATACTCTTGTAGTTATGTCAAAATGTAGAGTCTGAAACTCCTCTTCTGTTTGCTCTTCAGAGCATGAGAATGGGCATCATTAATCATTCATGTTCAGTTCTGGTATATGTTGAAGCCACCTTGAGAAACTTGCCACCCTGAAGTAAATATAAACAGAGCCAGACACAAGAGCGCCCTCTATGTCGTCAAACGGTTCGCTGTTGAAGTCGCCCTGTTGTGCTAAGAGTATATAATGACAGTCATACTATTTAATGTTTTGATGGTTTAACTCAGCAGTTCTAGTTGGATTTTACAAAGAGAGTTTCTTTAATTAATTCAGCTCTCTTAAAAACTCTATAGTAGCAGCAGAGATTCAAGGATATTTGGAGGTTTTATTAGTTCACAACCCCTCATGATGTTGCTCCTGTCTGCACAAAAATAACAGTCGAGAGCACATTTGACTGGGAATCACTGTTAATTTACTCAACAAGACATTATTTTATATAGTTAACTTCAGCTTCCTCACACAGCACATTAATTTAGAATGGCAATAGCTAAAAGTTAAAGGGTCTGCCTTTATTTTTTGTTTGTTTCCCTGATTCAATATGACTTGTGACAGCTCTTTGCTGTCTGCTGGGACAAAACGAGTCTGAATCACTCCACAGAAAGGCTCTCCCTTCAACAGCACCTTTGGTCTGAGCCAGTCGGGGGATGTCCAGCTTCAGTACGAACACTGCTGCCCCTTCTCCCTCATCTGGCCCTCTCACCTTCCTGTTGCGTCTCATCTGTCTGTTTACCCTGTCCCAGTCTGGAGGAAGCATCCATTAAATCACCTTAAAGGATCTGAATGGGACGTGACAGCCACAAACTGGAGCAAAACAATCTTTTCCCAAACCACAAACCCTCCCCACAATCACGTCTCCATGCCTCTTCCTATCTGTCGCTTATCGTCTGAGTCTTCGAGCACCGCTGTGAGACACGGAGCAGCTCTTATTTACTGATGTTCACTGTACTGATGTGAGCTGATTCCATCAGGCAACACTTTTGGATACCACACACCCAGCTGTTTTTCACTGCCTCCATTTTTACTCCTTACATCCCCCCACCCTAATATCTATCCCATCTGCCATGACAAGGCAGTAAGTGGAGCAGCAGCCATTGTTGTGACTGTTGATATCTCCATGTGCCACAATATGAGCCACTGCAGACTCAAGAAGTACTCATTAATGACTCTTACATTGGAAATTCATGTTAGCCAATGGAAATGAGAGGTTCTTTGGTGAATAATGTCAAATATGACTAAAGTATTGGGTCGGGTATTGTTCTTATTTTCTAAATAATGGTTCGATACCTGGTTGTCCGTAGCAGTTCTGGTTTCTAACAGTTCTTGATTCAGATCCTGTGTTTTCGAGAGTTAAACAAGAATATCTGCCCTCTATCTTTGTTTGCCAATTGAAGATCTGACATTGTGCTGTTAACTGTGACAGAGATCTTTATTTTCCCTTAATTATTCTTTACTTATAAGAATAAATATTTCTCTTATAATATTTTGCAACACAAATAAATATAAACTAAAACTTATTAATTAGTGACATTACATTTTTACAATAAGAAAAATAGTTTGTTTTTTCAAACTTTTGTTATAAGTTGTTAGTTATTCAGATAGCTGTTTCTGTTCAAACATGGTGATGGCATAAACACATCAAACCAGGTATCAGAGGATATTACTGTGACTATTGTGGATTTTTCCCTTTATCTGATATGTGAATGTAGTTTAACTCATTGTCGCCAATACTGATACCAATATTTAAATATTTTTGTAAACATTATTAACACTTTATTCTCTTGTAATCAATACTGTTGGTTTTAGATGTTGACCTTTGGGCCAACATATTGACTTTACATTTGCCGCTTCTTCTCTTTCTTCTCTTTCTTCTCTTGTTTTCGTTCATCCATCCATCATCCTAACCACTTTTTTCTTTTCATGGTTGTGGGGGAGCTTGAGCCCACCCCTAGCTGACACTGGGTGATAGGTGGGGTGCCCTCTTAACTGATCTACACCCACTCAAGTCTGACTCACTGTATAGGGACATGCAACCATTCATACACACCTTAAGGAAATTCAGAGTCACCATTTACCCAGACAAGCATGTTTTTGGTCTGTAAAGGGTAATCAAAGTACCTAGAAAAAGTCTAGAACACGCAAACTACACACAGAAAGGCCCCCCCATAAGCCCCAGCTTGGGACTCTATCTGACGCCTGGTGCAAAGTGTTTTGGCGTGAAATGTAGGCGTCTTTCATGATTCCTACTTGTTTGCATGCTGGGGTGTTTTTCTGAAAATGAGGAGTGGTCACTCACAATGCTGGTGTTTTCCTAACTTTAGGAAATTGACTGCACGTTAAACCTCCTTATACCAGGTCTGATGTCTAAAGTCTGTGAGTTTCTGCTGTTTGAGGACACATTAGAGAAATGAGCAAACATCAGTAAGATGAAACACACACTTTAATGAGCTTGTTTAACTCACATGGGATGCATAGCGGCACTCATCTACCATTAAATATCAGAGCATTTTGTTGAAAAATCAATTTAAAGTCCATAACAGGGTGCGTATGGTGTGGCATGGGTTTTTTGGAGCACTGCTCAGTGTGCAGTATTCTCATGCACCACAGCACGCATAGATAGATGGATGCTTTATTGATCTCCTTGGGGAAATTCACTAAGAAACAAGAAAACCCACTCAAGATTAAAGATTTTCTTGCGACACAGAGATACATTTTTGATATTGGTATATTCGTATACACACAATTCACTGATGCTCACAGATAATTAAACAGGCTGTCTGGTGTGTTTTACACAATAGAGAACAGATCCAAGGACTCCTAGCATGGACACAAAACTGCCTGATCCTGCCAGTGTTAACTGGATATTTAAATAATTCATGAGGTTTCAATTTAACATTTTTGTAGAAGTGTCTGACTCTTGCTTTTGATTGTTTCATATGCTTTAATGATGTAACACACTTTAATCTGAGCATTAACATATGTGATACATTTTTCTGTTTGTGTTCTTTGAGTGTAGTGGCACAATAAAAGGAGAGGAATTACACAATCCATCCAAAATTCAGACCAAACATCTTAACATGCTGTGTAAATAGCAACATGCCAGCCGCCGTGCACAAACTAATCCAAAGACAGTGAGATCAGACACTATTGGTTTGATGGATGTTATGCCCAAAACACACCCATGTATAATCAAGGCACATAATCCATCCCCTTTCAGCCTTGTGCCTTTCTTTGCACTGAGAACACGTCCTCAAAAATCAAAATATAGAGAGACACACCCCAAATCGGCATGTGCCGCGCACGTTTTTCAAACAACAAACATCATGTCATCAAAATAGGGCCCTTAATCTTAAAAGATTCATGCAGCTTAGTGAATCTGAAGTAGGGCTGAATGATATGGACAAAATTTCATATCTCAATATTCATGCCAGATATCTCGATATCGATACGATGCGATATGACAACGGGTTCGGTGAAAACCAAGCATTTTTCAGAAAAATAAAAACATCATAATACAAAAGAATGTGGAAAGTGCAGTTTTAGCGCAGGGGGAATCTATATTGTTTATATCGCTGCTTTTCGATATTAATATCTTGAATGTTCATATCTCGATATCGATACGATAACGACATATTTTTCAGCCCTAATCTGAAGTCAGTATGACCTCAGTTCAATTTCTTTTTAGTCTAACAGTTCATGTTTGTTTTGATGATTATTCTAACACTTCAGAAGTTATAGATTAGATTAAATAGTACTTTATTAATCCCCTTGGTAAAAACTCCCTCAGGGAAATTGAGATTCAGTAGCAGTTAATTATTACAGCTAAAAAGAAAATAGATCTAAACAAAAATATAAATAAATATATATAAATAGAAATAAAATAAAAATAAAATAAAAATATATGGCTACTGGCTGGATATTGCTCCTTCCCATTGTTTGTCTTCCTGTTACTTCTAATCCCCCCTAGTGAGGAGTTGTACAGTCTGATGGCCTGAGGGACAAAGAAAGTTATGAGACTACTGTGTAAGTTTGGTGTCATAATAAAAGTAACACTTGAGAGATTTGTCCAGATGTGTAATTATCAGTATATGTGTTACTGGGACAGAGTAAATGAAGATAGAAGTCAGAATAATTTGAAAATCTCATCCTCATCTAAAACAGAAACAGTTTTTTATTGTGACTATCTCTCTTAGAAATGAACCTGGAGTGGCTGTGAAACTCTAAAAATGAATAATAAAATGTGTTTACATCATCTCTGCGAAGGATTATTGTTATAAAGTGATGCAGAGAAAAATTAAAGAGATTTGATAACAATATGGTCAGGCAAGTATTTTGAAAAACAGTGCATATTTTGCAAAAAAGTAAAAAATATATGTATTTGTCAAATAAAAGCAGACATGAGTATAGTCTTAAAGGCACAGTTCACTGCTGGTGCTGTTGTGTGGAGGAGCTTTTCTCCTGAGCCCCAGCAGACCCAAAATTGGGTCCTGTGGGGCTGAAGAGGTTAAAGGCTTTCTTGATGAACACATTGTGCCTCATAACTTATTTTGTGACATAGAGTATTTAAGCAAATATAGATAAAAACATAGGCTTTTTGTTGATGGATTCAGAGCATTACTACCCCTGAGCTGACCTACAAAAATACGTCATCACTTTACTGTATACAGCTGACGCACATTGCAGCGATTGCTGCAGATGAAATATGTGAACCAGTTTTTCTGACGTGGGTTTTTATCATAGTTCCTTTTCCTAGTTAAGAGTTATTCTAAATGAGACTCTCAGCTCTAAGATCATGTATAGATTTGTACTCCAGTTCTCCTGCCATCACACAATCCTCAGCTGCAACCAATCCGATTATTGTGTTTTTTGAACGCCTCTCTAAATGTGTCTTTCACTAGAACACACTGTTTATGTCATTAGATTACATGCTTAAGAATTATCTCCGATCCACTCAGGGAGAAAATGCTCAGTGAAGGAATCCCTCTTTCCGCCCCCTCAGTGTTTTTCTCTCAAACCAATGGTCAGTTAGTAAAATTAGTCCATAGGCCTGATCACATTTGAGGCTGCCTCGCTGCAAACTGGTTGCTACATGCCTCCGTCCATCATGTATGGTGGTTAGATTTCCTCTCACCACAGCGTGCAGCGATTATAACAAATGGATGAGTTCAAACCATCTGTAAGACATTTGATTAACACCGCCGAGCCTCTGTTGGCGGAGAGGGGGCCGGAGTGGTACTTGATGTGGAATTGCACTAATGACAGCGCCAGAGAAGTAGCCTTGCTCTAGGAAAACTCATCACAGAAGGAGAAATTAGAACCTCGGAGAGACAGACGAGGTTTGTAGGGAGCAGCTCCGGGTGGCCTCTGCATCCATCTCACACATGATTTGATTGGAGCTCCCAGTCATCAGCTCAGCCTCACAGTGCAGCTGTTGGAGTTAATGTGGCGTGAGACAAAACAGATGTTTCTTCTGGTGTCTTTCCTCTTCTACCTTCTATCTCCTTCAATGCTTAAGGACTGGAGCACTTGTTGTGCAAACAGAGAGGTGTATGATCATCTGGGATTTAACTTCAGTAATTTAACACTACAGCATAATTATGAGTCTTTTATTTTAACCACACAGTTTGAGACATCAGCTGAGTCAGAGAAAAAAGATAGATGAGAAATATAGATTGTAAATTAAAATTTATGGTATGAAGGTTACTGGTTTGATCCCCTGGTTAGATGGGGCCTATCTGTGTGAAGTTTAAATGTCCTCTCAGGGAATGTTTGGGTTTTTTCCGGACACTTCAGTGTCACCACACAGACCAAAAATATGCAGGTTAGATTAATTGCAACCTTGAAAGGATATAAAGGGTACAGATCATGGATGGATGGATGGAAAGGTGAAAGAAAGAAAGAATTTACATTGTCTTGTTTGCCTTTAGTCTCATCTGCATAAAGTCTGTGTTGTCCGTAATTCTTATTTTCAAAGCAATGGGCATGCTTTCCTCACCACAGTCTTGAAAGGAGGTTCCCATCTCAAGGACGTCCTTGTGTAATGAAGGTCAAACTGTTTTTTTTTTCAGGACACAGCTCTGGACCCTGGAGAGGACGTCGCTCTTCTCTCAGTGAGCTTTGAGGATGCTGAGGCGACCCAGGTCTTCCCCAAACTCTACCTGTCCCCCAGCATCGAACAGTAAGAGCATCACGTTACCGAATACAATACCAGTTTTGTTCCTTTAGGAGGTAATGTTTTTGCCACCATTTGTCTTGAAGGTTTGTTCTCTCTAAACACTTCTAATTAACCTTTCGATTGAGACACGTAAGAAGAGCTGCTTGATTACAGCATCAGTCATAATTTACATAATTTTTAATGACATGGATATCAACATTCAAAACACTTCATAATTTATTTAACAACATTAACACCACTTTGCATCTATTAAATCAAATGAACTTTTTTCTTGTGCTGACTTGACCAAAATTACAACAACAGATTTATTTACCACACATGACAAACCTACAGACTGCAGTGAAAACTCTGGAATACAGACTTTCTGAATGTCACTGTTTTTAATTGATTGACACTTATTTGTACTGTACTGAGTCTGTGTGACTGTTGAAACTGTGTTTTGCTGCCATTCTTGGTCAGGTCTACCTTGGAAAAGAGATCTGCTGAACTCAATGGGACTAACCTGGTTAAATAAAGGTTAAATAAAAAAATAAAATAGACAAAACAATTAAACATCTCATGCAGCCCAGTAATTGTTTGATCCTCCTTATCTTTATTTCTTTCATTATCGTTGGAGGTCATAATTATCTCAACTAAGGGGGTAGGATTTTACTGATGTTTGTCTGTCAGCAGAATCACTTAAAAAGCCCAAATTTTTGATAATATTTTCAGGGAAGTTTCCTCATGGCCCAAGGCGGAAAGAATTAGATTTCTGTGTTGATCCAAGTCTACATGCGGATCCTGGAATATTTTAAAGGATTTGTTAACATTGGGAGGTAGGACAGTTTTCACATTTTTAGTAATAAAGCTATGCCAGAAACCCTGGGTTAGGTTTGTGCTCTTGGAGCACTTCTAGTTGTAGCTGAAATCATAGCAATAATAATAAGAATGTATTTATGCAGTTCCTCTAAAAAGTGTTTACAAAGAATTTTAACAGAGGCAGAAACTTAGGGAATAATCACATTAAAACAAGACCAATACAGTTAAGGCTTAACAGAGCAGATCACAAAAAATCAACGATATTAAAATGAAGCAGACATGGGGTTGATGCACAGTTGACGAAGCTAAAATAAAAAATATAATGACAGATCATGAAAGGCAGTTAAAAAATATTAATGGAGTAATGAACTTGGTAAGAAGAGTTAAACGGTTTAGCACAGCAAAATTAAAGTTATGTCTAAATTAACATTAAAATAAGTCATTGCACTTTGGGCATTGGTGGCACAGTCTGGTAGTGCGGTTGGTCAGTGATCAGAGGGTCTCAGGTTGGGTCCAGCATCAGTGCGTCAGTGGCGCTTAAATGGGCATGAAACGGCGTGAATGTGTTAATTAATACTGATGGATAACTGCCATAAAAACTCCAACCATCAGTGAGTGAATTGGTAGATGTGATCTGTGGTGTAAAGCTGCTTTCAGTAGTCAAAGACTAGAAAAGCACTATACAAGCCCAGGTCCATTAACCATTTACCCTTTGCCCTTCTCTCCTGTCAGTGTGTGCAATCTTGCACCTTGGTCTAGCTGAACAGGACGTTGAATGCAAATCTGTCAACATTTATGTTGTTACAGTAACTAAGTTTCAACATGAAGGCCCATAGAAAGTGTTTGGTGAGAGCAGAACCTTTTAGAAGCATATCCAGCAGGTGACTGTGCAATTGTTCTGTCATTTCCATTTATCACGGGCCAATCAGATAATGTAGGAGGCGGGCAATACTGCCTTACAAAATGTCACTTTGTAAAAAAAACTCTTTTTAAAGCATGTCAGAAGTGGAGCGAAAATACACTTACTACAGAGAAGTTCCTAGTGTTGATATTCATTTTTCATTTAATAAAGAAATGTGGTCAATATCTGATGAAACTGCTTCTGAAGCTGTTAGCATCTATGCTAATCTCTATTAGTGCAGACACTTCCTGCCATCATCTCTCTCACCTTTTTATACTCTAAAGGACTCTGAATTGGCCGAGCGCAATAATTGTAGATTGGAGCTTGGCAAGATAGATCTTCAAGGTTTCAAACATTGAATCAGGCTGATCCAGCTGCTGCGCAAGGTTAGGGCATTGTAACACAGTGTCATGAATTTAAGAGATTCAGACAGATTTGTCAAGATTTGGATCAGATTCATTCATTAGTTTTTGAGTTATCCTGTTCACAATCCAACAAACAGTCAAACAAACTAAATAACAAATGCTGGCAAAAACATAACCTCCTTGGCAGATGTAATAATTCGAAAGTATTCTGGAGAATAAAGAGGTCTGAAGTTTGTTCCAGCACCTCGCTTTAGAAAACAAAACAACCGTAACATCCCAGTGAGGGGGCACTGAGGTTCAGGCAGAGGTGAAGCTTGCCCCCTCACACTCCCTCTGATTTCCAGGACGGGAGACGTACTTGATGGATTAGCATGAGCGTGCTGTGAATGGAGCGACACATTATGTCACTGTGAATAATCCCACGTCCCAGTGTCTGGACTCATCAGGCCATTCCTCAAAAACAAACAAGCAAAGAACAAAAAAATGTAATGGATGACACACAGCGTCTAAGCTCAGGATGACTGGATGTCTGCAGACATCTGGGGTGTTAACAGTACAAAGACGGCGTGTGTGTGTGTGTGCATGGGCTCGTATGGCATGTTTTGTGAGTCTGTGGGCACGGTGTTTGTGTGTTTGTCAGCAGTGCTCTTACTCTCTTTGTTTAAATCCAGTTTTTGTCTCTCAGTGTGTGTTTGTGTGCATTTGTCAGTTTGTATTTGGGTTTGTGTGTCTGTGTGTGCAGGCGGGTGTGTGTTTGGATGCATGCATGCTTGTGGGGCTTTTTTATATCCCCAAAGTATGTGTCTGTTTCATGTTTTCTCCTGTGCCGTTTGAATAGGCCCTCTGTAGGTGTGGGTGCAGATAAGAGCGTGTGCATGTGTGTGTCTGTGTGAGAGCCAGGTATGGGCCCACTCTGACCTCAGGGCCCCACGGTCTGGGCTTTCGTGCTCAGAATAATCTCAGGCTGATGTTTATTTACAAGCACACGCCCCGTCGCACCAGGTTAAGAGACCTCTGCTCCCTCCCCCCCCCCCACCACCTCTCTCCCTCTCTGTCTTTTTTATATGCTCATCCATTGCTCTTCATGTTTTGTCCTTCTCCACTGTGGCTTTTTCATTTTCATAATAAGCTTCTTTTTTCACTCTCTGGACATTTGTACAATTTCTGTGGAAAATCCTCCTCTCATGAAACATCTGCCTCTGTTTGTAGCTCAAGCATCCACACAGGACATTTGATAATCTAATTTCATTGATGCAATTGGAACAACTATAATCCTGCCTTTAGATTCACCTTTATTCTAAATTTAGCGTTGCATTTTAGCATTTTCGGATCACGGACTCTTATGTGAACGTTTCTTTGGCTGCCTTCTGGCAAGCTTTATGGTTCACCTGTTGGTAGGCCTTAAGTTTTACCTGTTGCCTTAAGATCAAATGTGTCTACTGTCAAACACTGCTGTCATATTATATTCATATTGTAAATATTGTTAATGTTAATAGTATAAACTTCTTGGCCTAGCCTAACTACTTATTTTTTTTCTTCACAAGAAAGTTGATATAGCTTGAAGATTCTGCATGCTGCAACCTGCTTACGTAATTTTTTTTCCCAATTTTTATATTCTTATCTCTTTTAATGTCTTAATTTGACATTCCTACTGCTATACTGTGTGTAAGACCTACTGAGAAAACTGAATTTCCCCTTCAGGATTAATAAAGTATTTCTGATATTATGATTCTGATTCTGAAAACTCATCACTATTCTGTGTAGTTTATCCTCCTGGGATCAGATTACTCAGTGCTCCTTCAGTTTTGTAGGTTTTTATTCTTTTGACTGACTTTTATCCTTGTCATTGCACAAGAACAACACGGTGCCATTGGATCTATCTGCACTCTCTGTAATCAGGCAGATCCATCTTGCCAAGCTCCAACCTACAGCGATTGTGAGGGACCCAAAGTGGCATGGCCCAATCAGCCCCCTTCAGAGGAGGAAGCGGTGGGAGCAGGAAGTGGCTGCTCGCACAGAGATTAGCATAGATGCTAACAGCTTCAGCTTAAAATTCAAAAGCGGGGCAATTTCAGATGCATTTATCTAACAAAATGGACTTTCAAATCTCATTTGCATGTGTTCATCATAGACTTCAGATTTCAGGCAGTTATTCAGTAAGTAATTTTCAAATCCTGTAGACATTTAAACATAAGACGTGGATCAGAAGTGCTAAAATGCTAACTTACTACTGCATTTTTGGACTCATCCCTTAACCACTTTATTGTCTAACCCTCCATCTTTATCTTATCTACATATAATATATCTGTAGAGATATTAAACATATGTAGATTTATATATCTACATATAGTACACAATATATCTGTAAAACCATCCTTAATGGCATGTCAGATACCTCCTCTATTGGCAGATATACAAACTGAAGTCCCTGAAGTAAAAGCTAACATGTTCTTCTCTTTATTTTTTGAAAGAAAAACATTTTTAGGTAAATGTTTGAAAGAATTCTGTTTGAATAACATCAAGCTTATCTAATCTGCTTTTGTTAAAACACAAAATGACAAAATCTGTGTGAATTGGACCTTTTAGATAGTTACGTATTAACCATATGTCATAAACTTAGCACTGGTATAACCAAATACCTCATTATAATCTTGAAGCAAAATCTCAGGTTTTTATAAGACACACTCTGATGTGCACACACACACAGGGGCTCCTCCTCTCAATATGAAGTAATGAAGTGTGACAGGACCTTAACCCCATGCAGCATCTGCAGCAAAACACTCTAATTACACCACACAATAGGTCGCCTGCACTGCCTGTCCCTCACAATCCTCCTTGTTGCTGTGCATGTAATAGAACATATTATGGCAGGTGAAATGGACCAAAGCAGTATATATCTCTCTTTATACTGTTATTGTTTGTGTTTTTGTAGGCAAAGCTAACATATTTTTATGTAAATAAGGCTAATTAATTAAAGTCTGTCATGTTTGCCACTGTGGTCACGCATCCTGTTCCAACCAAGAAAATTCAGGAATTTTCAGGGTTTGAAAGTTTTTGGAAATGTTTAAGGAAAAGCAGTACTTATTAAGATTGGTATGGTCTTGTGCTGCTTTAGCCGGTCTGCTTCAAGATCTGATTTGATGTGCTTTCAGAAAACAGCGTTCTGCATACCTTGTTTGTTACACGTGGTTATTTGAGTTGTGTCGTCTGTGCATCATCTTGAACCTCTCTGACCTGGCATTAGCAAGGCCTTTTCACCCACTGCTGCTCTTTGAACATTTTCTTTTCTTGGACCATTCTCTGTTAAGGTGGTTATGTGTGAGAATCAAAATAGATCAGCAGTTTCCTTTGACCTTGTCTGCACCAGTGTTATTTTTGTTGACTAATTGTTTTCGCCATAGTTTTCCTCAACAACCTTTTTTCCCCTGACGAAAACTAGACAGTTACTAATAAAAACAAGTGGACTAAAGCTAAAACTGAATTAACCGACGTTTTCTTCAACAAATAAAAACTAGACTAAAATGTTTGATAGAGACTTAACCCAATCAGACGGAATTTGGTCATGTAGAAAGTAGGAACAACTTAGGAATATATCCAATCACAGCTACTTTGGTTGTGAGGAAAGGCTGGATGAGTTTTTGAACTGATATCTTCATGTAGAGCAGGTTCACTGTTTGTTCTGGTATTGTAACTGAGATGCTCTGCCAGGCAGCCTAAATAAAGGTGACTGCATTTCACACAAAATTTAAAGTTACTTCTGCTGATTTATACATTCAAACTTTACTAGCATTCAATAAAAGGTTATTATAGATGTTTTATTTTATCCAAGTGTAAAACATGACTTCAGAAATTCAAGGAAAAATAAAAAATGCTTTACACTTTACAGTTCATATTTTAGTCGACTAAATCTACAGAAGATTTCATCGACTTAAACTAGACGAAAATTAAAACAATTTAGATGACTAAATTATGACTAAACCTAAAGATATTTTAGGCAAAAGACTAACTAAATGAAAAAATGCTGTCAAAATTCACACTAGTCTACAAATCTAAACACATTAAGTTGCTTCCATGTGATTGGCTCATAAGCTATTTACATTCATGAGCAGTTGAATGAGTGAACTGAAAACTGTAGCTGGTGAGTGTATCACAGAGAGTTGTTTCAGTGCTAGAGTTTGAGATTGAATGCGTTCAATGCCTGTTTTATGATTGAGCTCTGAGTGTTTCTGAGTGACTGTGTGTGTTTTCTGAGGGAGTCTGACCTTAACACAGCTCCAGCAGACCAGACTGAAGCCGCTGCGGTGGTGTTGGAGGCTTTCCCTCTCGCTGCCAGTTGCATGAGGAGATCAGACAGAAGGAGGCTAAAGGCAGTGGAGTGGAGAGCAGGAAGTGGGAAAGCTGTAGCGCAGGGGGGTTGGGGGAGGGGGCAGATAAATGAGGAGAGGCTATAAAACAATTCTTCCTCATATAAACCCTCTAAGAAACATCTGAACATGCAGGGGCTTAACCATGCTGCACTGAGCCAAGCTCTCATTTAACCAGCCCCTTCTTCTCCTCCTGCTTCATGCTGCCTCTTTGTCTCCAGATATTTGCGCATATGCATATCAAGACTGCATATGAATATGCTCCTCTACATGCTTTTGTGCACCTTTTTGTCAGATGTGTGGGAGTGTGTTAATTCATGACCCAGGGCAGGAATGTATGTCTCTTTCGCCGTTGTTTGAAGACAAACAGTTGCATGTGTTTGTAAGTTTGTGCATGAGCGCATTGTATTCATGAAGGATGCTACTTAATTTAGCATGCAGATGTGTGTAAGCCCCTTTGCTGTACATGTTAACGTGCTGATCTGTTAGCCTGTTAGTGTTCCTTCACGTCCTGACTGACCCTTGTTAGTCTTTGGTCTTGTGTAGCTGTGCATTGTTGTTGCATTGTCTCCAGTGAAGGGTAAAACAAGTTTGTTGCAGCGCTCAGTGTTTGATAGACAGAGACATTCAGGAGCGTCTGCATTATCCCGAGAGACAGCAAATGTTCAAAGTATACAATTCACATCAAGAGAGCTTTGAGAATTGTTTAAATCAGTTCTTGTTTTGTGAAACAGGGGCTGTAGCAGATGTGGACGGCTACAGAAAATTGGCTCGGTGTTGTTTTTGGCACCACTGGATTTCACTGTTTGTTGAGCCTGTCATATCAGCTGCATCTATTCAGTGTCAAAATGTTCTTTACATCTGCAGGCTCTCTGTCTGTCCAGCTTTATGTCAATCATTCTGATCATTTGCAGAACATTTTTCTAATGTTTGTGATACAACTCTTTATTTGTCCATGTTTTATTTCTTCCCCCCTTGATCCCTCGTTCCCTAGAATTCTTCTACACTGACCTTCACTAAGGGAGCTTTCACATCAGTGTTGTTTGGTCCGGACTTTCAGAGTTTTCTGTTTGGTCTGGACCAAAATGATAGGTGTGAAACCTCCCCTGGACCTTTGACCAAACAGCCGGACCTTGGTCCATCCAAAAGAGGTGGTCTCGGTCTGGACCAAACAGAACAACTGTCTGGTTTATGTACAGTGTGAAAGCATTATTTTGAAAGGTTCATACCAATGACAGGAAATTATGACATGACTACCTGAAAAAGAAATCCATCACCAAAACGAAGTGAGCCATGGAAGCACATGGGGAGAAGAGGAAACCGAATGTCTACTAGATATTTGATCAGATGTCAGATTGTCATCTAATGATAAAACTCATAAGACAAACTTGGACCAGTCTTATATACAGCTCTACATGTTGTCGCTGTTGGTGGAAGAAAATCAACAATAATACGATGGTGGGAATGATGATTTCATTCAAGACCCGCATTATTCAACGTGTTGACGTCAGATGCCCGCTGACCAAATGACAAATCAATGTACACTACAGAGACATGCAAAGCACGTAGCTGATAACGATATCACGTTGGTTTGTCATGTAAAGTCTGTTAGTCCGTTTGCAATAAGGAAAGTGTAAAACACAAACAGACCAAATGTATACAATGTTACAAAAAGACGGAGCTTGCTCTGGGCTTTCAGGTGTGAAAACACCCTAAGGCTTTTTAATGAAACCACCGTCTACATACTTCATTCAACCACAGTGTGCAGTTCTGTCGTATGCTACACCTGGCTGAGCTGATTCTTCTTCTCCTGTTTGTTTTTTGGCAGGTGGTGAATATTATACAATGCTCATTACTGCCACCTACAGGGCTAAAGTTTGGATCAGAGTAACGATTTCTAACGTACAAAAACTATATGAAACATGTATAAGTTAAAGCATTTCTGTGACTTAGATAAATGAAACTATGTGCTTTCCATCCCTAATCCAATAACATCACTCATCTCTCTTTTTGGACATGAAAATAAAATTAAATGCCACTTAGCGTTTGTTTCCTGACCTGTCGGCACTTTGCATTGTGGGTAACAGTATATTTAGCAGACTGGTCTAATGCATACCACAGATTTTTCCTGAAGTAGTGTGACATTTGGGTATTTTTGGCATACTGTGGAAATTGCAAATTTTTGGCTACTACATGCTGTATTTTGACAAAATCAGTATGTACTGCTGGTGTAAACAGTTTTTGAAGCAGTCTAAAGCTGCACAATTGGCCCTTTTTCAAGCCCCTCCCATTACAGGAAGTCATCCCTTACCCCCACACACTTCTTGGTAACTGTTTCTAAGTTAGACAGAATCTGTTGTTGCTAGACTCTCTCCTATCTGCTTTCATTAAGTGACGTCTCAATGCATTTGTACAATGTTTAGCAGCACCAAGCTCTGTTAGGCTTAAGTTCCCTCAAGTTGAGCACACTACCTTTCTGTTACATGTGTGTTAGGGAGCGTTTAAAATTCATCTACAATATACTTTTAAAAAACAGTTCCCTCACTTCCCAAGATAACCCCCGAAACTCAAATAGATGGCCTATTAGTCTTGGACCCTTCACAAAAATAGTGCTTTTCAACAATATATAACCTTCTCAGTTCTACATCTACAAACCTGCTCACCACACAAAGAACTTCTTGGGAAAACGAATTAAATCTAGAGTTGACTGACCAACAATGGGACTCAGCTTTGAAACTGGTCCGCCTTTCTTCTATATGTGCCCTCAATATTGATCAAAATAATTATAGTTTTTATATTATCCCAAGTCATGGAGCCTGAACCTGTAGTTGGTAGTCATTATTTTCTCCATATCTTTACCAACCCTCTCATTTCCCCCCTCCTTACACTTTCCATCTTTTAGTTTTCACTCCTCGCTGATTTGGTCACACCTGTTGTTTTCATGGTAACAACAGGTGTAGATTAATACGACAGCAAACACTTTTTGAGCAGAAAATACTAAAATATAGCAGAAGAGCAGCCTGTGTATCTGTTTACCATGAAGACTAATAAACCCTCAGTTCTTCTTCAGTACAGCTGTCCACACAACACGTGATTCGATCAATCCTGAACACACAAACACAACCAGGATCATCCTTAGACTGTAGGAGTTTTATCACGGCTGGCCAAAGTTTTACATAAGCAACACAATAACATTTTAAAAATTCCCCAAGAATGCTTTGAGGATTCTGCCCTAGCTTTGCACAGCCATCTACTCCAACTTAGGGATGAACTGATACGATTTTTGAGGTCATAGGTCAAGGTAAAGGAGCTTTACAGTCATCTTTTGCTTGTGAATTCAACATCTCAGGAAAAGTTGAAGGTGAAGGTTATTGAGTACAAGGGCTACCTTTTGCTTGTGGAACACACGTTTCATTAAAATCTTCAGAAACTTTTTATCGAATTTTGCACTTATGTCAGTTTGAGGATGACCTGATGAAATCTTAAAGGTTTTGGGTCAAAGGTCAGGGCAATAGACATTTATGATCATCCTTTTTTGGGAACAACAGCATGTGAAACCTTGTATGGATTTCCTTTAAACTTAAACAAGTGCCCTCTCTGACTTGACAATGATCTGATTCAATTTGGAAGGGTTAGGGTCAAAGGTCATGATTCATCTCTGTAATGCCAAACTCTACCTTCAAAAGCATAAAACTGCCATGTTCCCTCGCCCCCCTTTTCCCTGTCCTTCACTGCTGCCCTATCAATCCCACTTTTTGATATATCACTTTTATCTTTCCCCTTATCCCTTTCAAGGTCGCGGGGACCTGGCATTAGGTGAGAGGCAGGGTACACCCTGGACCAATTGCCAGACAATCGCAGGGCCACACATAGAGAGACCAACAACCATTCACATACAACAACACCTAAGGTCAATTTAGAGTCACCAGTTCACTTAACAAGCACGACTTTTGGTCTGTGGAAGGAAGCCAGATGCACATGGAGAACATGCAAACTCCACACAGCAAGGCCTTGACTGACACTGGATTTGAACCAGCAACCTTCTTGTTGTGAGGCGCTTGCACTACCTACTGCGCCACCGTGCCGCCAGGTATCACTTTGATCTATTTCTATTAATTGTTTTGAAGTGAATAGAGTGTTAGATAGTTAATAACAAACAAATAACTAAACACAGATGGTTAGACATTCAGAAGAATAAGTATATTCTTTTAAAAAGCCAGTCCACAGATGAGTATGCATACACAACAACACCAATTTCATATCTTATGAAGCCTAGTTAAAGTTTTCACATACGAAGAGAAAGGCTGCCAATATCACTCTTTACGCTTGTGCACTGGTGGCAGCTGGGGTCAAAGCATTTTGTTCTCCAGCTTGTCTGACTAACTACAGGTCAGCACAGGCCAAGACCTTGTGAGTGTTATAAAGCATGTCTTTAAAGAAGTTGTTTTTACCACATATCCACCTGAATACACTGAGCAAGTTCATTGTGTCTTCTTATATTGAGTACTTAAAAAAGTTCTCTTTTTTTTTTGACTTGTCAAGGCAAGGAAAAACATCTCTTATATTCTTTGTCTGACAAAAAGAGGACTGAATAAGGCATTTATATCCACCTTGATTAAATGATGGACTGATTAGATTTTAGGGGTCATGAGTTAAATGTCACGGTCATGATGTCTTGTGGTCATCCTCTGCTAGCAAACTCAATATCTCAAGAGCACTTCAAGGGATTGCTATCAAACTTGGCACACATGTCTGTTATGATTGGAAATGATCTGATTAGATTTTGGAGGTCAGATGATAAAAATCAAAGTCTTTTCGCCCCATGATGACCATCTGCTATCAATTCAATTTGGAGTCTTCTGATTATATTTTTGAGGTCATGGGTCAAAGGTCAAGGCCATTACTCCAGTCCTCCTTTCTTGAAACTTTGGAAAATGAGTACAATGGTGATGGGATAGACCAGTGGTTTTCAAGCTATTTTTGCCCAAAGGCACATCAAAATGAAACCAAAATCTTGACGCACATCACATTCAAAATAGCCTTTAGTTTTATAGTATCTTATTAGTCTGTGCCACATTTTTGTTTTAATCAACAAACAAATGCTGAATAAAATCTGATAAGTTTGTTACTAATGAAATGTTTATTATCAACAATTATTTTCAAAGTAAATTGTCAACTCAATCATTAGTATTTGGTCAGTACGATCAATCTCTTATGATTGTACTGATTGTACAAATCCAGAGACACACCGAGACTTGCCTTAAAGCACACCAGTGTGCCCCACCATGTCAAACCACTTGGTCAGACTGGTTACAATTTGTAAGTCAAATATCAAAAAGTCATTTGATTTAATGGATGAACTGGTTCCATTATGAAGATAAGAGGTCAAAGGTCAAGGTGAAACAGCTTTGTAGTCATCTTTTGCTTGTTAATGAAAATTTTCAGCTTTTAGGGACTTTTATAACATTTTTTTTATAAATGTCTACTTGGTTTCAAATCTGAAGGTCATAGGACTCAAGGTCAATGAGTTTCATAGCCACAAACTATACGCAGACTTTCAAACTAAAAATGTCTCACTCTTTTTGTTAACAAAAATGAAGTAAAATCAAAAGATATAGAGGAAGAGGAGCATGGCTCTGAACTACTCTTTCAAAAGTGTGTTAAGATAACATTTGATTTGTCCCAATACAAATAAACTAACCACTGAAGATGGTCATCCTTCTCTCCCTGAAGGCGGCTTGTGAAATCTGGTAACAGGAATGTTTTCAGAGACTATGTTAAAACTTTGCACAAATCAGTCCCTCCAGAAAACCAATTGCATCATCCTCCCTCTTTTCCCCTCCTAGACCAGGTTTCAGGCTAACATCCCTGTTCAAACTGAAAGGAGGTTGTCACAAAAGCTCATGGTTACAGCCACAATCAAAGCTAAAGTCACTGAATGCAGCTCCCTGGTGTCTTACATGAAATCAGGGACAATAGCCTTGTGCACCAAAGACCTTTATGGTGCCTTTTGAGTGACCTCCATCACTGAACGAGCCCCCTTCTGCCATAAATCATGTCTGTGGGGACAGCGGCAGTGTGTGTGAGTGCGAGCAACAGATGAGAGTCAGTGCTTGTGTGTATGCGCCACCTGATTGGATATCTGAGATCCTTTGTGTGTGTGTCATATTTAGTGATGAGACCCCCTGTCTTTCTAAAAGAAAGTCTTAATACTTTATGTTTTTTTAAGTAATGTCTTATGTTCCAGCAGAGACTTGAGTCCTTTTGTTCATTTTACTTTCCTGCACAATGTCACCGCTCTGCTTGTGTGTTTCCGCTGTGGTTCACACAGTCATACCAGCACACTGGTATCCCAAATGATTTGGCTGTGACAAAATTCCAGGACTCAACTCAAGGCTGAGCCTGTAATCTAAAGAAAAAAAGACTCTTTCATTTCTTATATAATATTCTACTTTCTTTTTCTGAGGCAGGACTTAATCTTTTAAAAATATAGAACATGAACTACAGATGGCAGAGCCCGCTGTCCTGTCATGGCCAAAAATGTCCTACTGAGCGTGCGAGTGCAGATGATGAACAGGGTCGAATCCAAACTTTCTGTCCGGAGTGGCCCAGGCTCTGACTGTAGGCTGCAAAAAGAAAAAACGTAAAAAAAAAAATTAAAAAAAAGGGAAAAGCATTCATATCAAACATATCTTGAGAAAATAACTCATATTTTAGTTTGGAACATTTTTTAAGAATAATCAAAAAACTAGAAACAGTTAAAATATGTTTTAGAATTCTTTTGCGCTCTTGTTATAAAAAAAAATACTGCGACTTTTGCTGCAAAATCATACTTTTTTGAAGTTACAAAAAATCCCAGCAATTTCCTGGAGGGACTTATATATGTCCTCTCTGAACTGACCATGAACTGGTTAAATTTGGTAGACATAAGGTCTGAGGCTGAATGATCCACCACGGTTCTTTGGCTCTTTCACAATGGGACATCACACTCTGTTCCATTTCAGCCATGCCGTCAAGCATGTTACTCAGTAGACTTAGACACTAAATGACTAAAAATGTCCCCTTAGTGAACTTAAATCTACATACACAACCTTAATTTCCCACTGTTGTGTAATGGACCATTTTAACAAAGCTTTGAGTCATTTTAAGCATCCTCAACTTTCATTTGCAACATAAACACTTTTTAGGCTAACGCTAATGCGAGCAATCATCAAGTAAACTTATTAAAAACATGGGTGTGTCTTTCTGAAATAAACAATCAGTGTTAGCTGAGTACTTATTTCGAAGATAAGGCCAGATTTAGGCCAGTGTTCATTTTTTTGAGTAATTATTTCCATCATAGTTTTCGTCAACAACATTTTTCCCCCGACAAAAACTAGACAGTTACTAATAAAAACAAGTGCACATGGACAAAAACTAAAAATGAATCGACTGATATATTTTTCTCAACAAATAAAAACTAGACAAAAATGTTTGACAGAGACTTAATCCAGTCAGACCTAATCTCATCATGTAGAAAGTAGGGACAAGTTAGGAATATATCCAATCACAGCTACTTTGGTTGTGTGGAAAGGTTGGATGATTTAAGAGGGACATCCAATCACAACTGTCTTAGCTTCATGGTGGTGGGATAAGTTGTGGAGCGATCCAATCAGAGCTCCTCTCTTTATGAATTGATATATTCATGTAGAGCAGGTTCACTGTTTGTTGTCAGTTCTGGTATTGTAACTGAGATGCTCTGTCAGGTAGCCTAAATAAAGGTGACTGCATTTCACACAAAAGTTCAATTTGTTTCTGTTCATTTATACATTCAGACTTTACTAGAATTCAATAAAGAGTTGTTAGATGTTTAATTTTATCCAAGTGGAAAACATGACTTCAGAAATTCAAGGAAACATAAAAAATGCCTTACACTTTACACTTCATACTTTAGTCAACTAAACTTACAGTAGATTTCATCGACTAAAATGTTGTGACATTTCATCAACTAAAACGACTGAAATTAAAACAATTTAGATGACTAAATTATGACTAAAACTAAAAGATATTGTAGGCAACAGACTAAAACTAAAACTAAATTTAAAAGTGCTGTCAAAATGAACACAGAAGGCTCAGCCTCTTACTATAGAAGATATAAAAGTGTTGTTTAGGTTGACAGCACCCTCCTCCGACAACCCTCAGAAGGTCCAGGCCTCTCCCCTAACAGAGAAACCTTCTTATGAATCATGATGTATTTTTTAATAAGACAGATAAAATTGTGACAGTTGCAGTGCAGTGTTGTCATTAAAATAGTTATACTCTGTTATCTCCTTTTGCTTTTATCCTTAAATGAAGCTAACTTGTTGCATCCACATTTCTTAGTGGTAATTAAAAGAAAAAAGGTAAATGAATAGATGTAATAAATAAAGCTGTAGTCCTTTTCATTTTGCTAAGAGTCATTATTGACTCACTTGCATCGACATTTAATTCTTCTGTGTTGGTCTGTTTTTAGTGATGATCATAGATATCACACTCCCTGCTTTATTATACATCCCCATATTGGTCTTCCCAAATTGAAATTAGCCCTGGAATTAATTCACCTCGAAAAGTCTTCCCAAGGATCTGAGCTCACAGTTTGCTAAATCAAAGGCCGAAGCTTTGCTCAGACTTATATCCCTTGCAGGCACACCAACAGTCCAAGTACATTGCAACTGTGTTGGGTCCTAATTGAGTGATTATCATAGATATCACCCAGTGTGTGCTCTCTCACTGTTTTATTGTCCCTGGCAACAAAGTCTTTCTGTCTCATTGGACATAGATTCCCAGATGGTCTTGTATTATCGAAATTAACCTTGTAATTGATTCACCTTGGAACATCTACCCACAGATTTAGGCTCACAGTTTGTTCTGTCTATGCCGAGTCAAAGGTTAAAGCTTTGCTCTGACCCAAATACCCCGTCACAGTGGGCACCGGCAGCCTAACTGTGTGGTCTGTTTTGAGTGATCTCCATAGATTCATGGTCTTCCCTAATCAAAATGAACCCTGTAATTCACAGAGGCACCAAACCACCGTGCTGTAGATCTTTTTCTGTTGTTTGTGCTTCCTTCCTGTTCCCTTGCATCCTTCACTGCCGTCTAGTCATTCCACTATTTTCCTCCAGTTTTTAACTCCCGTGTCCTCGGTCATCCCCCCACCCCTCCTCCTCCACTCCCGTTTTTCACATGTCTGCCGCCTGTCTCCTTCCTCAACATCTCTCTCCACTTTTCTATCACTCTCTCTCCTCTGCTGATCCCTCTGGCTGATCCTCAAAGGGAACCGAGCAAGTGTGTGGGACTTAAAAGAGAGAGAAGAGCCGCGCTCTACCCAGCAAGGTCGTCCCTCGCTCGACTGAAACGCAGCGAAGAAAAAAAGACAACACACGGGAGAAGAGAGCTTTTCCCTCTCTCCTTTTCTCTTTCCTCCACCTCTCTACTCTCCGCTTTCATCACTCCTGAGTCGTTTGATATCTCACTTTTACTCTCCTTCAGCTGGGGCTCGGATCTAAGAGCTGCGAACGCAAACTCGTAAGCCCCCTGAGCTACAGTGTTATACCTCGATTTCTATTCCCTCTTCCTCTCTCTGTCTTACTCTCTCTGTTACTTCTTCTTCTTCTTTCCTCGTCTTCAAACACACAATCACTCTAATGTTCCCTGCCTTACAGAGCAGCAAAGGGGGGGAAAAGATGTTGAAATACCTTGACAGACACCCACATTTTTACCGATAATGCACAGCGTATGTAGACCCTCGCGTCGACTCAGCTCTTTGATGGGACCGCACCAGCATGCTTGTTTCTTTTTCTGTAGAAAATATCGATTGCAAGGAGTCAAATCACTTATTCTGTAGGCTCCCAGATTCACCTGCTTAAGATTCAGCGTTCGTTTGTTATATAATGTTTCACGGGCCGCCTGGAAGAAAATACATAGTGAAAGGCATGGTGTTACGCTGTGTAGCTCTGATGATTTTCCCTCCCTATTCATGTAAACCAAATGTGAAGTGGGAAATAGGTGTAGACGTTTCAAAAATCTGAAAAAAAGGAAAACTGCCAAGGCATCATGGGTAAAATTGCTCTCAAGCAAGTGTTAAAAGGAAACCTGTGTATTAAGATGAGGCCGTTAACCACCGGGCCTTGGATCATCTAATACTGGACTGTAGAGAATTAAAAAAAGACAGTATTATGATCCTTTTTTAAGGATGCACGTTGTTAGATGTTTGCCGATACGCAGATATTTTTTAACCCTTTAGCTCCTTTTGTATCATATTTGATACATACTTTTATGATACCTCTATCTAATCAATATGATCAACAAAGTACTAAAAAGACATCTGAATACAATCTGAAAAACGATAAAAATGTTCTCAAGTGGATTATCAGTTACCAAAAATACCTAATGTATCAAATGACATACAAAAAATATATATATATGTTAAATTTCATGGAAATTTTGATTTTTTAGGATTTCAGCAGAAAGTGAAATAAACATTTCAGCTCCTAAAAATTTGAATTTTCTGGCTATAATTTGTGTTTTCAGGCATTAAAGGGTTAATTCATTATCACCAAAACTGATACCGATATTTCTGGTCAATAGCACAAGCTCTGTACTTAACGAAAATGGACTTGTTTCTTTCATTGTTACAGAGTATTTCTGTGAGGAACAAATTTAAAACAAGAAAAACAGCATTTAATTCTTGCAAAAATGAAATCCTTGGTTTTTAAATGTGCCCATGCAGTGATGGGAAGGTGCACTAGTATTGTACATTTACGTAATTTGCCGATATTCAAGCCGATATGTGTGGTTGATATATCGGCTGTAAATATCTGCAAAAATTTCAATATTGGCCGATACCGATACTTTACTTTTTAGGCTGATATTGGCCAATACCGATTTGAAACTGATAATTTTGTGCATCCCTACCCTTTTTAAATGATGGCAATGAAGTTTGTTTTTAAGAACAACAAGATTCTCGCATATCTGCCTGTTTGGCTGGACCATGCAGACTTTACACTTAAACTCTTTGTTTCTGTCACCACTGTAATGCATGAAAAAGTACGACCTGAGATAAACTTACTGTTACAGCTTGTTAAATCATCCACCTGTGCAATGAACTGGAGTTATATGTACAAAACCTGAAAATCAATAACTTTTGAGCTCATCAATACAGCTATTGAGTCTTATGGTTGCTGTGACATAGCATTATTATATCAAACTGCTAGGGCACAGACTCTAAGCACATCAGTATAGTGCATCAAATTAAGTCAAAACGTAGCCTACCTCATCACTGGGGCCCTGGATGAGTCTTTTGTTGCCTTAACATCAGACTTATAAGATACTGTCTTCTACAGCAAGAACAAAGACATCTTTATCTGCTGAAAGAGCTGTGATAGGCACACTCAGACTTTGTTGAAAGTCCTGTTGGGTAATAACTGTAATCCATTTTAAAGTCCTCGCTGAAGTCGACAGGCTGATCATTAGAAAACAACTTACAGAGCCTTAACAAGCAGAAGTTAATGGTTACAGTATGATGTGTTCAGTGACAGGGCAGACAGATGGCAGTACGACAAATAAAAACTGTGTCAAATCAGTCCTGCTGCTAACATTAATGTCCATTTTCGATTCATCAGCCGATAATGTTTTTGATTCAGTGATACACTACATTAAGGCCTAAATGTCATGCCTTAAGAGCAACCAGAGATGGATCAGTTTGTGAGAACTATTCAGTTTTATAAAAAATAATGACAGAAATAAAGAACTTTTAGTCTTCGTGAATTTGAAGTGGGAGTTTATTTGAAAAACAAGGCAAAAAAAAAGACAGCTATGTTGATCCAACAAGGTCACAAGTCTGAATGCAGGATTCCTTTTAAAGAAGATATTTTCACAGAGGATCAGACCTGAAGCTCTTGCAAAAATAAATGAACAGTTTTGATTTACTGCAGGAGCTGGGTCAGAGTATTGGAAGTGTGTTTCTTGGATTCATATACACCGAAGAGAGAAGTCCAATTAAAGATATGAGGAGCATTTGGATTGGGCAGAGATTTTCAGAAGATGTACATCAAACACATCGGTCTCTGTGGAGTTTTTTAACATCAGTCTGACACAAAGCATCAAACACTTTCTGCAGAACCAACATAGATGGTATCTATCTGTGGCTTTGGGCTGAAAAACTGCCTTTACTGCATTTTTGATCATTTCACTGAGCTTCATGGTAAAGAACATGGAAGCAGAGTTTTGCTTGGTGTCAGTTCTGCATTTGTAATGTTGTAAACATTAAGTAAGACACTGCTTATTTTGCAGCTGTTTATGAAATGTCCATTCTTAGACATTTAATGCTTAAATATTTTAGTCACATTTTGGTCATCTTTGCTCTTTAAAGTTTTGGTCGGATTATAGTCGACAAAATATATGCTTTTCAAGTTTCAGTCACTAAGAAAAACATCATCATTAGGCCCGAGGACATTTGACACTGTTCTTCCAAAATTTTAACAGTTTGTCCATGAGTCAAAGTGGACATTATACAAAATTTATTTAAAGTCCTGTGAGGCATATTTGAGATTTTGTTTTCAAGCTGGTTGTGAAGTTTATGTCTAATAATCTTTGATTTGTGACTTTCCAAAATCTGATCAGGATATCTTCCAGGGCAAGAAGGAAAACAGGCAGGCTTTGTCATAAAACACACAGAAAAGTCTTCAGACACTTAATTCACAAGTAAATGATGACAAAGAAAATGCCATGACCTTGACAATTGACCTGCAAACTCAGTTGGGTTCATACTTATGTCAATTTGGACATTTGAGCAAAGTTTAAATAAACACTCCAACACTTCTGTTGTTTCTTACCCCACTCCCGAGTCCATGACAAGCAGGTAGACACCATTCTTTCGACTGTGTGTCCAGTAATAAGGAAGAGACAGACAAACATCGCCCACAGCAAGTTAGCTTAGCTCAAACGCTGGGAGTCAGCCGGTAGTGCTAGCCTGTCTCTGCCTTCAGTCATTAAATAAACTCTTCAGCATTTCTAAACAGTCCTGTGTGCTTGTTGTGACTCCTTTGTTATGTTATCTTCATATTATCTTCTTCTACTCCTAAACAGAGACTTTGTTTTGTTGACCCACTTCTGCGGTGGTTTTCACGAGAGATGCGACGTTCTCAAACGAGTCGAGTCACTTGAACAGCTTTTTTAAATGGACGAGAACCGATTTGCAGTTGTTAGTGAGCCATTCCTTTCTTCAACTTGCAGCCAATTTGCGTTCAATAATGGCTCGCAAACAAACGGCTCACTCAGGACTGTGAATCGGTTGCAGAGAATTATGATTGAAGTTCATGGCCTTGACCTTTCACCCATGACCTTGAAAATTAACTCAGGTCATCTTTCAGTGTAAAAAGACAAATAAGCAAACTTTGACCAAAAAAAAAACCCTCTAGACATTTTATTCACAAATAAATGAGGAAAACTCAATGACCTCTGACCTGCAAAATCAGTTGGGTTCATACTCGTGTCACTTTGGATATTTGTTCAAAGTTCAAAAGAAGATTCTTTGAAGTATTTTTGTGACATTGTGTTTCAAAAGTTGTCATTAATAAGTTAAGGATTATCATTGAATTCAGTAACCTTGAACTTTGATCTATGACCTTGAAAAACAAATCAGCTCATCTTCAAATTTGAGAAGACAAATAAGCAAATTTTGACAAAAAAACCTTCAGACATTTTATTCACAAATGAATGATAATAAAGAAAACTCCATGACCTTGTCCTCTGTCTCACAAATTGGCATTAATAAAGGATTATCATTAAAATCCACAACCTTGACCTTTGACCCATGACCTTGACAATCCATTAAGGTCATCCTGCAGTAAGAGTTTGATGAAAATACCTCAAAGTGATCATGAAATGTTTTTTTTCATCCACTTTTTGGGGTTGCTGGAGTCTGGAGCCTGTTCCAGCTGACATGGGGCGAGAGAAGCCTGGCCCGGTCACAAGCCGATCGGAGGGCAAAATGTTGCACTTCACTCGCAAATATGACCATAATAGCTTATGACCTTGACATTTGTCATATGACCAATCTATGGACTTCATACTTGTGTGCGGGTTGTCATTTGTGTAAGTCTGTTAATGAGTCAGATCAGAAACCTGTACTGAGATTTAAGGAGAATAAATAAATTCAACAAGATCACATTCAAAAGCAGTGAATGACCGAGTGGCTTTTTGACCCCTTGACCTTCAAAATCTAATCATGGTCATCGTGGACATTTTAGCTGAGTGATGATTTACTGATTCAACAAGGTAACAATTAGTTTTGAGATGAAAATGCTCTTCCTGTTTGGCCATGAGTAATTTTAAATGAAGTACCTATAGTTCATAACAATGGGCCTTATAGAAATATACACAGAATATACACCCACTGGCCACATTATTAGGTACACCTTGCTAGTGCCAGGCTGGACCACTTTCATCTGCAGAACTGTCTTAGTTCTTTGTGCAATGGCTTTCAGATTTCTACCAAATTCTGACTCTATGGTCTTAATGTTGCAGTAGAGCTCAAAGCTCACCCAGATCAGTCAACATTTTTACAATCCTATATTGTCCAGTTCTGGTGGGCCTGTGCCAACTGTGTCCTCAGTTTTCTGCTCTTACCTGACAGGAGTGGCACCCATTGTGGTCTTCTGCTGCTGTGGCCCACCTTCTCAAAGCTTCAGCCTGTTGTGAATTCAGAAATGATCTTCTCCATACCTGTGACAAGAGGTTATTTGAGTTACTGTTGCCTTTTAATCATTTCTCCTCTGACCTCTGGCATCAGTAAGGCATTTGGCCCAGAGAGCAGCCATTAGGACTGAAGGATTTATCGTTTTTGGATCGAAATCGCAATTTCAGACAACGCAATCATGGGATCACCAAAGCTGCAGTTTTTTGCAGCGCTCCTGACTGATCCAGGATCTGTTGTGTCAACTATTTTACACATACTAATTTACAAAATTTGTTGGCAATTTGCATTTAAGAATGGCTCGCAGGTGAACGGCTTACTCACAACTGCGAATCGGTTCTCACTGTTCACTTAAATGAGCCGTTCAAAAGAGTCGACTCGTTCATGAACGTCACATCTCCACTGGGGAAGTGCTAGGAACAGGATAATGAAAACAGATTATTGGTCATCAATATTAGATTATTTTGATCATTGATTTCCTTACTGTTGTCTATACTGTAAACATACTGAATATTACTGAAGCTTAATTTGAAGAAAATCACAATATCTGCCAGAAAAAAACACAAGCAGATCTTTTCCTGAAATCATTTAGCCGAAACTGCCATATACTGGATATTTTCTCTTTCTTGGACCCTTCTCTGTAAACTCATGAGATGGTTAGATGTTAAAATCAGAGCAGATCAGCACTTTCTGGAATTCTTAGACCAGCTCGTATGGCAACCAACCACCATGCCACAAGTAGAGGCACTTAAATCACCTGTCGTCTCCATTCTGATGCTCATTTTGATCTTCATTGGGTTGTTTTGACCATGTCTGCATGCCTTAATGCATTGAGTTGCTGCCATGTGATTGTCTGATAAGCTATCTGCCTTGACCAGCAGTTAAATGGTTATGAAGAAGACCAATTCTGAAGGCACAACAAGTCAAACTTTAAAGCAGATGGGCTAGAGCAGAAGAAGAAGACCGCACCAGATGCTACTCCTACAATCACACAGGCTCACCAAAATTTGACATTAGTGGACTGGAAAATTTAGCCTGGTTTAAGGTCTCAATTGAGTCAGAATTGATAGATAGATAGATTGATTGATTGATATGTGTATTTCAAACATATAACAAAAGGCAAGATAAAAGTACAGACAGAAAAAAAAGAAAATTAGCACTTGGATAAATGTTACATGTCTGAAAAGGAGTGAAAAGAAGTCAAAACTAATTAAATCAAAACCCCTCTCCATCAATTAATAACCATTTATTTAGCTTCCCAATCCATATAAATACAGTTTTAAATCTAATTTTATCTATGTCTGAAAAACAAGACTCATCATTTAATGTAAAAACTTGTTCTATCAAAGTTATCAACTTGACTATACATAAATGCATATGTACACACACACAAAAATATACATTTGTATACGTACATATTTCTGAATCTCCTGATTCATTAATATAAGTCCTCATGGAGATTATAATTGACATTGCAGCTAATTTTTTTATCTTTTAAATGTGTAATTTTTACAAATTCAATCCAATTTCAACAGCCTCCAGTGAGTAGTTCATCAGAGAACACGTTTTGCCATCAGTGGAGATGTTGATCTACTCTGCACACCAGACTCTAGGGGTTTAAAATGGCCAACATATTGAGCAGAGTCTTTTTTTACCAACAGCAAACTGGTTTGATAAAACCCAGCACTCACAGACTTATAGAAAACATAGGATGCAGGCGCGCTCAAGGAGACCAGGAGGAGGATAAAGTGTACTTTGAGCGAGAGTGAGAGAGGTGTCTGCGCTGACATCTCAGACTGTCGAGTGGGTTTGCCGGGTTAGCGGTGAATTTATTTTATCAGACTGACAATTTTCTCCCTGCGACAAGACGCTCACAAATCCTTGAAAAATATCTGATCGAAATGCAAAGATTTTCAAAGGCTAAAAAACACCTCTACAGACCCTGGAGAAGGGACACACAAACTGTACACCCACACAGGCACATGCACACACCAATACTCACACACATCATCAGGCAGCAGGCAGGCACACACACACACACACACACACACACACATAGGCACCTAAAGGCAAATGCAGATACACAAACATAAGTGCACTGCAGCCTAAAACTGTCTCTCTGTGTTGATTTTTCTGGGCTCCTAAATCTGGTTTGGGGGCAGAGACGGTGCCCACTCGATTCTTTTATGCAATGCAGCAGGTTTTCTGGGGGAAGGAGAGATGTATCCAACTCATCTCATGGGCACAGCACAATCAGGTAAACGAGAAGTAAAAGTGAAAATGAAAAGAGCGAGGGAGACGGCTCACAAAATGGACGGAGGAAGCACAAAAGCAATCAGGTGAACAAAACACAGATCCTCCAGAACAAATATGTGGATGCTGATGAATGTGAAAGACTGGAATTATTCACAGAAATTCTCCTTTACTGATGCGAGCTGCAATAAAAACAGCCCAACCAAATCATCAAAATAACAAAGTAGCATTCAGCTGAGCTCTTTGCAGCACTGCCACAATCAGGCGAAATGAATTTTAGAAAATTCTAATTAGAATGAAAGAAACTTTATTCTTAAATCACTAAATCCAAACAAGGTTGAAAAGTTCTAGTCAAAAAACATAGAATTAAACAAAAAAACGGGATAAAACATGGACCACAGAAGTGCTCTGAGAGCACAAACCTCCCCCAAGATATTTCCAACACTGTCCATAAGTTATTGTCAAATATGTGGAAAACTGCCCTATAATACAATGTTAACAAAACCTTAAAATATTATTAGAGATCACCACCAAAATCTAGTCAATTTTCTTGTGCCATGATGAACATTCCCTGAAAATGTCATCAAAATTTGTGGAGAACTTTTTAAGTTATTAGCAAAAATGTGGAAAACTGCCATATCTCGCCATTTTAACGAACCCTTAGAAAAAATCCTGGATCCGCATCAAGTTACAGATCACCACCTAAATCAAATCTTTTTCTTGTGCCATGACAACATTCCCTTAAGATGTTCTCAAAATCTGATGAAAATCTATTGAGTTATAAGCAAAAATGTGAAAAGCTGCCCTGTCTCACAATGTTAACAACTCCTGAACAAATTGCTGGCTTTGCATTCAGATTTTGACCACCACCAAAATCTAACAGCCAACATTCCCTAAAAATTGTCATCAAAATCTGTTCAGAACTTATTAAGTTATAAGTGAAAATGTGCAAAACTGCCTGATCTTGCATCGTTCATAAATCCTTAGAAAACAACCTGAATCAATATCCTTGTTCAGATCAACACCAAAATCTAATCATTTCTTTCTTGAGACATGACCAACATTCCCTGAAAATGTTGTCAAAATACATTGAGGATTTTTTTTTAGTTTAATGCAAAAATGTGTAAAACTCACACCTATCTCACAATGTTAGCAAATCCTTAAAAAAATCATGGATCAGCATTAGGGCTGAACGATATGGACAAAATTTCATATCTCGATATTCATGCCAGATATCTTGATATTGATATGATACGACATGACTACGGGTTCGGTGTAAACCAAGCATTTTTCAGAAAAATAAAAACATCATTATACAAAAGAATGGGGAAAGTGCAGTTTTAGCGCGGGGAAATCTATATCATTTATATTGCTGCTTTTCGATATTAATATCTTGAATGTTCATATCTCAATATCGATACGATAACGATATATTGTTCAGCCCTAATCAGCATCTGGATTCAGATCCACACCAAGAGCTAATCCGTTCTCTCTTGTGCCATGACCAACATTCCCTGAAAATATCCTCAAAATCTGATGTGAATTGAGTTTTAAGATAAAATGTGGAAGACTTCCCTATTAGCATTAACAAATCTTTATAAAAAATCCTAGATTAGCATCCATTTTCAGATCACCATCAAAAACTAATAACTTCTTTCTTGAGTTATGACCTTCATTCCAAAACAAATTCATTTAAATCTGTAAGTTTTCGAGTTATCCTGGCCCAAAACTAACAAACAAACTTGCCTTTTTGAATGTGTTCAGTAAATCAGTGAGCATGTTTTTCATTATTTACTCTTTATTTCTTCAGTAATATATATACCGAAGATTTTGTTTCCCCATGTTTGTCCACATTTGATTTTTTCCTTTTTATTTCTTCCATTAACACGTTCAAAGTAAAAATAAATTATTAAATCCAAAATAAAGTGGACAGTGAGTGTATACACTGTATAAATAAGGGCACAAGGCAGTAAAATTGTAGACACACAGTGGGGGTCTTGGGCCCTGATGCTACTTTTTTGTTGGTTGCAAGCTGAAAAATGTGAGAAACCTCAATCTAACTGACTATATTTTTCAATTGACTGGCTTAATCTTTCAATATCTGCTTATAGAAAGAACTGTTATTTTGTGGAAATGCTTAATATTCATCAGACGGTAGCACAAAGGTCTTAAAATTGTATTTCAGCTGCTGCACTCTGCCTCCCTTGTTCTTAACACCGACTGATCTCCTCCATATTTCCAAACACTTTTAACATTATTGGTCAAAAGCAGCTGAAATACAAAGAGAAGCCAAATTTGTCTTCTTTCATATGCAGATACATCTTCATGCAGATTAACTGCAAACTGTTGAAGGGGTCAAAGAGGGCAATAACAAAATTTTACCCTGTTGCCAAACCTCATCATACACTAGTGAGCGTGTGTGTAGCACTGCAGCCCGGGGCTCCTATTAATCTGGTTTTATCTGGATTGAGGATGAGCGCTGAATCTGGGTAAAAATTCTGCACTGTTATGCCAGGATAGTCACCTCATAAGAGAAAGGTTATCAACTCCTACTGCCATAGGCCAAGTGTGCTTTGTCCAGTCACAGAGGGAGGAAAAGGATGTTATTTAGTCCAAACAGTCAACAAGCAGAGTCATATGTGGGCCTCCGAGGAGCCCGCAGGCTTTAGGAAATGAAGAAGGCAATCAAAATGGAAATGTTGCTGCTTTGAAACCATATTTGCATCTCCAAACAGTTCTTCTTGGCCTTATCTTTCACTTTGGTAATGAATCATGTCTGCCCTCTTTCCAATCGAGCCTTTATCTGCTCTCACGCTGTCACTGCGCCGTCATGCACACCCTCTGTCCAAACACACACACAGAAAACCACACACAAATAAACAAACAGAGCTTCGTCACCATCCACCTGAGTCACGCGGGATAATCTCTCCGGTTGATGAAGTCACAGGCAGCCCTGTCACTGTACGGCATGAGTGTGTGCGTGTGTATTTACATGCTTACCGCCGTCTACTGTAAATATGTCATACAGTAGGTTGCATCGCTCAGAGGGGTTTTGTTAGGCAGCTCGTCTGCATGATGACTCCAGTGTGTGTGGGCAGTGTTGAGAGCAGTGTCACCAGTGGAGACAAAAACGGGGACTCTTCAAGGCGCCACTTGGAGGGTAAAACACCATTATGTCTGGGTCCCGAGCCCACCCACTGGAAGCTCCATTTACAGCTGGACACTGAGATTATCATGGCGATAGGTAGGGATGCAGAGTACTGGATTTCTGCAGATATCCATACGACTGAGCTACCTTTAGCTGGTTCAGAAAGCAGTATGGAGACCCTATCATTGGCTCTGTGCATAGCATTCCCCTAAGCTGGGGTCGCTCTACACAAAGACTAGGAGCAGGGTTACCCCACGTCCTGGAAAACCTGGGAAATGATTAACCAATTTTTCAGTCATGAAAAACATGTGGAAAACGAGGAAAAAGGTGAAATGTCCTGGAAAATTATTTACCTTCCTTCTACCTTACTGAACAAAAATCAAACATAGAAAATGAAGAAAAAATGTACTTGGTAACTAATTCACACCTAGCCACAAAATATGAGTTGATAAAATAATCCAAGTTAAGGAATAAAATATGACAACTCAAAACAATGGTGACAAAAAGAAATACTAAAATATGGCAAAATGAAATTTAAGCTACTTAAACAGTAAATCAACAAAATATACATATAAAAAAGTAGAGTAAATAAAGATTAAAAAAATAAGTGTAAACTATAAATTTATAATAGTGAGACACTACATAAAAGCCAGACTAAAAAGATAACTAGCAGACAGCGTTCATCCCCGAGAGTTACAAATAAAAAAAAATTAAGTTCAATATGATACATTGGAGCTAGCTGGAGATATTAGTCATCAACCTTCAATCTTGTTTTTTTAGAAGGCTAGATTAACCTGAGAATTGCCCACACCAATATTGCAACTTCAGTTGATTATGTGACACTGCAATCTGTGGGTGTCATTGTGCTATTCTGTGATAAATTTGTCATAATTTCTAAGAATGACAGATAATTTTTCATAGATGTGTTACAGCCATAGACTGCACATCTTGTAAATGCGACCTCTGGGGTGGAAGAGGCATAAACATAGCAATCTGAGTAAATGTACAAAATGTAAGGAACAACTGTAGAAAGGGAGGAGGGGTTAAAATGTCCTGGAAAAGTCCTGGAAAATGATTTCTAGAAAAGAGTGGGAACCCTGTAGGAGTACACACCAACAGGCTGGTTTCAGCAGATTTTTGTACAGCGACTGAAAGACTGAGAACGTGGAGGTTGCGGAGCAGTTTGCCTACCTTGGCGGTGTAATCCATCAATCTGCTAACTGTGAGGCTGAGATCAATCACAGACTTGGCCTCGCTTATGGATTTTACTGGACAAGGTGGTTTGTTGCTAATATCTGAGCATGCGGACAAAAGTCAGTCTTTAGGTCCCTGGACCTACTGGTCTTGCGATACTCTTGTCTGGACATGGCCTAGTGGCCAGAGACGCCAGCTGGACTCCTTTGTGACTATTTCTTTAACGCATTTTTGGGTATTTGTTTGCTCCCATTGATAACTGGGGGGCACAAGGGCAACAGTTTAAATGGATTAACAAACATACCAGTTGGTGGTGATAATGCTGGTTTTCTCAAAATCTGTAAAGACTGTGAAAGCTGTGAAGTGTGTCCCCAGCTTTAGGCAGTTTAGGTGTCTTTGCTATTTTCCGTCTGACACAATAGTCATATCTAAGCTGTGCTTTGACGTGGTTTGAATAGCAAAGTAACGTGTGCTTTCATTAGCGCAAAAGGGTTGTGTTTGTCTTGAAGGTAAAAAATCATGAAAAGCACTTTTTTATGGTTTTTATAACCGTGTGTCCTGCACATCGCTCCTCTCCCTCTTTAGTTTTATCCATCCTCAAAATATGTGTTCTCAGTTTGTTTAATAAATTTCCCCTAAAGATGTCATCAGAGTGATATACTACCTAACCAATATGAAAGAAACTCAATGGTGTATCTCCAAATTTTTGGTTATTACAGCATCTGTAGCCCATTTTGAAGCCGTTCTCTTGTGTTAAGAGCAATTAACCCCATGATATGTCATAGACATTAGCCCAGCTACAATTCGTCAAGCAGACTTAATTTTGAAATGTTATTTTAAGGACAAAAAGTCTGAGAAACAGAGCAAGAGGAGGTGAGAATTTCTGAACTTCATCCATATTAAATATTTGGAATCACAGAGAAGTCATAAAAAAGGAACTATTGTCTGCTACTTTCTATTTTTTTAGTATTCTGTTGTTTTCCCACAGCTTCTTCCTACACAGGCAGACAGACTTATTTCAGAATATTTTCCAAATCTTCTCTAACTTTTAAATTAACATATAATTTGTGTATCCTTGGTAAATTAGAATTTTTGAACTGATATAGTTAGTAGAAAATATTCTGAACCAGAGGGAAAATTTTCATTTTGTTCCCCAAACTGTAAAACTTAGACACCTGACATGTGTGCAATGATTAACATACAATATTCATAAATGTTGAAATATTATGTTTTTATAAATGAATTCAAAGAAATATTTCTAATTGTAAAATGAAAGCCTTCAACTTTCTATAAAAGAATGAAAGATTTTTGGGACCAACAACCAGTTTGATTGGCATCAACTCTAACCAAACCAATTTGCATTGAATGGGTCAGAATTATTTAATATTTAAATAAATAATATGACCATCAAATCCTAGCCTGTGAATATAAATCCACATATTGTCATCTTGCGAAGGAGAGATTCACACCCCTCAAAAGTACAGTTATCAGTGATAATTTAACAGTATAATACTGTGATTTTACAACAATAAACTGTAATTATACAGTAATCTGTATGTCACATTTCAGTGAAACTACAGTAAAGTGTTGTTAAATCAAGTATTTATCTTGTCAAACTACTATTGATTACCACAAATGTATCCTTATTTACTGTAATTTAACAGTATTTTACTGAATTTTGTTGTAAATTACTTGCCAGTGATTCTGCAATTCTCATTGGAACACTTCACACTGGTGAAGATAAGAGCTGACACATAAATATCATATGACTACAGTTAAGTGTTGTGAAATCGTTGTATTTTATCGTAAAATTGCCAAAACTTCTATTTTTAAATCAATTCCTGTAATTTTACAACACTTTCACAAATTCACAGTGACCTACACTCAACATTACTGTGAAATTACAATAAGGTGTTGAAATATTCACAGGACTATTTCATTTAATCAGCACTGATTTCTATCAATTACTGGCCAACAATTGCTGCAAATACGTAGATGAATGTTGTAATTTCTTTAACCCAGAGCAGGATAACAGTACATTGTACAACAGTACCTTACACAAAATTATCAACAAACACAATAGAGTTTGTGTAATGTTGTATCGTTACAGTAATCAGCGGTAAATTTACTGTATACACCATGACTTTTCAATGCAAACAGGCATGGACAGTTTATTTTTATAACACCTTTCAAGAACAAGGCTGTACAAAGTGCTCCACACAATAGATCAGAGGACAAGAACAAAGGATAAAAACACATCAGGACAAACCCATCAAGAGCCAATGAAACTGAACGCGAAGCTAAAACAGAAGCTAAAATGTAGAATAAATCATTTTTGCTGAAAAATTAAGTCACTTTGAAGGTTACTGTGCAGTTTTGTATGTACAATAGTATCCCAGATGTAACAGTATAATGTTTTAAACTTCAGCAAATTATAAAAAACTACATTAGTCAATTGTAGTTTTTACAATGTAATACACTTTCTTGTATTTTCACATTTGAGTTACCAAAAATGACTGTAAAGTGCTGAAAAATTACAGGATATATTATAGTTATCCCGGATTATTGTTAATTTACAGTAATTTACTATGTAATTATGACACTGTGCCGTAATTTTACAGTAATTCAAACATGGCTTGACAGTAAAAGTAAAAGTGGATCTGTCACAAGCTTCCACTTTTACTTTTGTCCCTTTGTCCCAGTCCTCCTAACGTCCTTCTCCCACACACCCAGCACAGCTTTGGTATGATGGCTGTTCAACATGAGACTGGATCTACTTAAGATTTCCAGCTGCTAAACAGGTTTTTTCTAAGCTGCTGTTACTGTAAGCCCCCTACAGACACTCCTTCCTGAAGTTTGATTAGCCCAGTGCTCATAATGGATTCATGTTGGGTTATGGATATATTTATATATATTTAATTACAGTATTTGTGTAACTATAAAATGAAGAGTTTGTCTTCAGCCTGCTCCATTGTAAAGTGTCTTGAGATAACACTTGTTATGAATTTGCACTATACAAATAAAGATTAATTGATTAATTAATTCAGTTGTAAAATGACAGTATGGTGCTATACTTTACTTAAATATTGCTTCTAATTTCACATTCTCACAATATTATCACCACAACTCAGTATCCTAGTAAGTCTCATAAAATTACAGTATGTATACCACAATGAGACACTGCAATTTGACAAATGTACTTTATTATATAGTCACAATACATTGAAGATTTTAAACAATTCATATAAGTACAGTAAATTAACTGTATTCAAGTAACCTACGCTGACACACATTTTATTAAATTTGTCTTAAATCCACTAAGAACAAAACAGCACATTCAAGTATTAACTTTGGTTATTACTGTATTAGTATGGATTTTAACCCTTTATTCTTCAGTCATGTTTAATCAGGCTCTATTTAAACGACCTTTTGAGGGGCTAATGCCGCTGAAACTCTGAAAAGCATCACATTTGTTCACATGGCTGCGACTGACACTCAAGTCATGAACACACCAGAGCTTATTTTGTGCCTGTGTCTGCATTTCCATCTGAATGATATGGAGCTATTCTTAGATCTGTGGGAGGATAGATGGGCATCATTTAGACTTTCACTTTCAAAAGCTCCTCTCCTCAGTGCTGCAAGCCATTCTCAATCGACCATTTGTTGGCGCACGGCAAAAATGCACATGCTAATGCTAATTATGTGCACAAAGCCTACTGTAAATGGTGGCTGTGGAGTTGTGAAGAAAAGGATTTGACAGAGACAATGACAGTTTTTATGGATTCTCCGAGGAGAGGAGCAGATTAATATTCAGTAAAGCACCAGATGGAGAAAGGTTTCAGACCAGTGATGTTTGGGAAAGGCTGTTGATGTAATTTTAACTGTGTGGATCATTCTTATCTTATCTTTCAGCTGCTTTTTTATACATTTAGATTATTACCACGTCTCTCCTGTATGTGACCCAACAACAGCTGACGAGAAGCCAGATGTTTTCCTCGCAGCACCATCAATTATTCATCTTTTTGGCTCAGAATACTGCGTCCAGTCACTGCTGACCTCTTCCTCACCTCTGCTCAAACATAATTTTCCCATAAACATCTGCGGTTTAGGTGATGACAGAAAGGCGGGGAGTACAGTGCTGTGATCCACCTCACAACTCCTACAGACTTCATTGTGCAACACGGCTCAAGTTTAGGACTTCTGAATAAATCCCCGGTTTCAGCTTGAAAAAAATGAGAGAGAGTGGAAATATTTTTATACCTCAGGAGACAGAAACTGTCTTCTTTGGATGTGGATCAGGGCTGAATATTACCAGAAACAAAATATTCAAATTATGTTTCCTCTCTGGATGTGTTCTGTGGTTTATTCAGGAAGTCATAACAGATTAATGGAGTATCAAGTTAAACTTCAGTTGAATAAATATCTATATTTTGTTCTTTAAAGGGATACATCAGTACTGTTCAGACAACAGTCTATAAAGTTGCTGAAAGTTTTCCCAGCAGCGCTGTACCTTTAAGGAGAAGGAGCTCAGATGAGCAGTAAGGTACACTGCTGTTAATGGTACAGTTACTTTGGAGAATTGTGTGAGTTTTATGTAAAAACGGGCTGCGAATTTATGTTGGATTGGATAATATGGGCAATTGAGGGTAAATCCTTAAGACACCGAGCGTCTCTCTCTTTTTTCTTTTCTTTTGAATTTCATGAGATGACAGAAACCGGTTACTCCGTATCTGATGATGCGGCTGTTTGTGGTTGGCTGAGAGATGTGAACTCGTTAGTTTGCGACACTCTTCCAGCTGCCGTCAGATTGAGTTTCCATTATGACAAACGTCTCTGATCTGACATCAGATGTGACAGGACAATTAATATGGATACAAATGTATGTGCTGGTTCAGACGGTTACATTAAATAGTGGTTGCTGTGATTGTTTATTGCATTGAAATGTGCCTGACACTGTGGACACCTGCCTGTGAGGTTTTGGTGACGTGTGCACACTATGCGCCTGTCAGCCAAATTACCACCGCACCGGGTGCACACCGGGTGCGCTTCGCCTGCGCCGAGAATAGGCCAGGTTGGAGCTGACGAACTTTCAGCGCACCTTCCACACAATGTTTTGGCACCAAATTGTCACTGCGCTAAGCTGAATCTGTCGACACCTCCCCCTGGTGCACCACCACACCCATCTTAGCGCAGCTGGTCTACCAAATTGCCAAACTGGCTGCGCACGGTGGTGCGCCGGACGAAATTACCACCGCACAGGCTGCGCCAGGCTCCACCACCCTGCGCCACCCTGCACTGCGCCAGGAAATTAGGGCCCTTAGTGTTATCAGGCTTTACCTTTTACCTTCAAGCCCACACCCCAGAACCCTCCTGAAGTGCTCTGAAATTTTTTGCCTAATTATACATTCTACCCAACATAGATCCGTTTCTTGTTTTTATGCAAAACTCACACAATTACGCAAAATAACTGTACTCATTAACAGCAGTGTACCTTACCACTCATCTGAGCTTGACCTCCATAAAGGTGCAGTTTTGCTGGGAGTCCTTTCAGCCACCTCACTGACGCTATCCAATGCCTGATACAACCCAACTTCACAATTATTGAACTATCCCTTCACATCATTTCTTAATACTATATCTGCACATCGTCATGCTTAAGTTAAACCACCATGTTGTAGCTCCATATTAGCCTGAAAACAGCTTCTTGTTCTTGTTGATTAGGTTTTTGCTTAAACAGTCATTACAGTTGTGTTAGTTCATGAAGATTATCACAATGAACAAAATATACAAGTTTCTTTTGCTTAACACAGTCCTTTTATCAGCAGTAATCCAAAAACATATTGTAAAATATTTAAGGGTTTTTGTCAAGGAAACTAGCACAATGCTAACTTCCAGGCCGGCCTACAAAAAGTCATCATCCCTGCATCACTCTGTGTCCGGTCCTAGTGTTTGCAAACTGGGGACAATTTTTTTACCACTATTATATTTTATGACTTTTTTTTTTTTTTTATCAGTTGTTTATGAGCGTTAATTTCCATGAACAGCAGCAAATCCTGTTACGGGAAAAATCCTCATAACAGCATCAAGGAAGCACCATCCTCTGCAATTCACAGAAACAGCAGATGGAAAGGATCAAGTTTTACTGAGTAAAAAAAGTTTTAAATTTGACGTTGTTCTCCATTTATTTTTTTTTATTTAATTTGTGCAAAAATGCAGAAGATTTTAACAGAAAAAAGATACAAGGACATATAAAATGCACAGGTGGGACAAAGGAATCTCCTCAGGGCTTGTAAAAGGATGCACCTGACAGCTAAGGATCAAAATACAAAAACAACAGTCTTATTACCAAATGTTATCCATCCAAAGACAGAAAAACAGAGAAATGTTCTTTCTTTTTTGTGTCATGTTGCTGTCACAGACTGCTGTAAAAACTATTCCAGATGACTGTACTGCAGGACCTCATGGAAAACTGTCCTGGGCTGGTTCTGTAAAACTGACAGTGTAGAAGTTCAGTGGGTCTGAGAAAGACTGAAAGATTCAGGTTCACTGTTAATTTTGACAGCACTTTTTAATTTTGTTTTAGTTATAGTCTTTCGCCTAAAATATCTTTTAGTTTTACTCATAATTTACTCATGTTAATTGTTTTAATTTTAGTCTAGTTTTAAACATTTTAGTCGACAAAATCTACTGTGAATCAGTCGACTAAAATATGAAGTGTAAAGTGTAAGGCATTTTTTATGTTTCCTTGAATTTCTGAAGTCATGTTTTACACTTGGATAAAATTAAACATCTAATAACCCTTTATTGAATGCTGGTAAAGTTTGAATGTATAAATGAACAGAAACAAATTTAACTTTTGTGTGAAATGCAGTCACCTTTATTTAGGCTATCTGGCAGAGCATCTCAGTTACAATACCAGAACTGACAACAAACAGTGAACCTGCTCTACATGAATATATCAATTCATAAAGAGAGGAGCTCTGATTGGATCGCTCCACAACTTATCCCGCCACCACAAAGCTAAGGCAGCTGTGATTGGATGTCCCTCTTATCTCATCCAACCTTTTCACACAACCAAAGTAGCTGTGATTGGATATATTCCTAACTTGTCTCTACTTTCTCCATGACCAAAAGGTCTCATTGGATTAAGTCTCTGTCAAACATTTTCGTCTAGTTTTTATTTATTGATGAAAATTGTCAGTTAATTTAATTTTAGTCTTTGTCCATGTGCACTTGTTTTATTAGTTACTGTCTAGTTTTCGTCAAGGGAAAAAAGGTTGTTGATGAAACCTATGATGAAAATTAACACTGTTCAGGAGGTTAATTATTGAATTGACTCACTGGATAAAATAAATAAGGCACAGACTGGAAAGACACAAAAACACACAGAAGGCTTTTGCATGGATGCAAATGGGTGTGCCTTGAGATTTTGGCTTGATCTTAGGTGTGTCTCTGACAAAATAAGCTTAAAAACCACTGTTACAGAGTCACCACAGGGAGTATCTTTCATATTGGATTACCTGGGATTTACCATATATTGTAAATGGTTTTCTTGTAGGCTGATCAGAATCCTTGGCGTGGATGGCCTGCTAATCTGCCTTTTTTAGCCCTGTTCCACTCTGATTACAGCTCTTTATGTGATCTTCAGAGTGATCAGTCAGTCCAAATACACAATACGTGACTACCAACATGGACAGCCTGCTGCTGTGGACCTACATACTGTAGCTTCAACTGCTAAAGATGGAAATATTTGGCCTTTTATCCCCATTTTGCTATCATTACAACTCCTGATAGTTACCTCGGAGTGATCAGTCACTTAATACACAATAGTTCCTGCAAATATCACACATATATGACTGAAGCCTTGACTACCAACATGGACAGCCTGCTGCTGTGGACCTGCTTGACTCCACCTGCTTTATCCTACATCAACTACAAACAGAAATCACATCATTTTACTTAAATTCTTTTTTGAAATCAGTTAATCAGCACTATCTCTCCACTTCATAGTAATAACAGGTGTTAATGTTAATATTAGAACAATCTCTCTATCCATGGTTGCTATTGTTAATACCGCCGTAGTAACTACCTTTACAGCCACATAGAGAGGAGAACCCTCCTGAAAAAGAGGCGCTAAAATCAAGGGGCTCACCCCTAATGCATTTTAACTCAACTGAATACAGACAAATATGATAGGGAAGAAATTATGGTGTGCACAACCAAAAATGTATCATTATCCTGAATTCTCCTGTTAGTTCCTTTGTCTTGGCCCGCCTCTATCTCTTCTCTACTCAGATCACGGTTTCAGTTGATGGCTGTTCAACATGAGCTGACAGACAGAAGGGTGTTTTCTGCCACTGAAACTGTTGCAGGTTATGGCAAAGTGTTGTACCCATCGTGGATTCATGTTGGGTTTGGAAGGATAAAAATTAAAAGAAGGATTTATTAAATTAAATGAAGAGTATGGCATCGACGTACTCTTTTGTAAAGAAATTCTGTTCCTTAAAAACCCTCATAACAGCACCAAGGGAGCACCATAGAAATTCACAGAAATAGCAGATGGAAGGGATCAATACGTTGCTGTCTCCTCTATTAGTTTACCTTATTACAATTAAAAAATGTGGTATTTCCTGCAAATATCACACATATATTACTGTCAGCATGACTACCAAAATGACCGGCCTGCTGCTGTGGACCTACATATCTTTAACTACAAAAGTTGAAAATATTTGGAAAAGCAGAGCAATTTAATTTTTACAAATGCAAATATTTATTAGATGAAGAGTATGGCATCGATCTACTATTCTGTAGAGAGTTTTTAGGTAACAGTTGTTGTGATTTGGTTCTTTAAATATCAAGATTGATCATTTCGATTTTTAAAAACCATCTTTATGCAAAAATTCATGAAAGAAATCATTGCAGGATTTATGAAAATATTCAAAGTTGGCTCATGGACAATGAAAAAATTATCCCTTAATATGTGTAAATTTACATTTAGAATGAGCGTCGATCCTGGGAGTTACAGACTCTGAATTGGTTTATAAATGTCATTTATTAATAAAACTCATGTAAGGTTTAAAGTCTCTCCGTGTATGTTCAGCATCAGAAAGACTCGTAAACATTCTTCATATTTTCACATCAGAGACCTTCTTTAGCCCAAGAACAAGCCCTGCAGCTGCATCTCCACATACGTGATCTTTGACATCTGACATGATGTTACATGATGTTGGCTATTTATTTACATGCATCATGCATGCTTAACCTGGTAAACGGAAGTCATCCACTGTGGCACTGCTTTTTTAAGTGACATAACAGCCTTTGTGAGTGCCCTCTGACTGTCCTGCTTTAATGAAGGAGTTAAAAATAGAAAGCAGAGGAAGGAGAAGACCTCCCTTATGTGTCTTTAAATGAGCATTAAAAGCCAATAAGCGGTTCCCTTAGACCTTTAACCCGTCCTCGGGGTATTGCCTCCGTTTTCGCCCCAGAACAGGAAAAAATGAGGGAGCGACTGCCTCGGTTGGTTAGTCATCGGGGAGCTGCAGCAGCAGATTTCCTGATTAAACAAGCGTGCACTAATCACTAATGGAGCTGCGGTGAGGGGCAGAATCAGGAAGGCATCAAACAAAAAAAAGGACAAATGAAGAAGAATTAAGATGGAGCCATGGGCTTGACAGACTCCTGTATTTTTATACGTGTTTTAAGTGTTTTTGTGTTTTTCAGAAGTGACAAACTTTTCCATAAAGGCAGATGTGCACACTGTGACATATTCACAGTGTTATGAAGTACATATTTCAGTAAACTTTTTTTTGTTGTCTTATTAAGTTTATTTAAATCTTATTATGTTATTTTCTTTCTGTCATCAGTGCTCTTGGAGGCTCCTCTGCACTTCATATTCCAGCATTCCCCAGTGGAGGATGCCTCATAGACTATGTCCCTCAAGTGTGCCAGCTGCTAACAAACAAGGTAAGAGTTTGACAGTGTTTCAAGTTTGGCTTGTGACGCTTGTGTGCATCTTTACAAGGAAAGAGTGTCTTTCTTTGTGTCGAGGTCTGCATCACACCACCAACACAGAGTTTCATCAGATTTACATGTTTAGTATAGGACTGCAAAGGGGTGAAATTTCCAGTCATTATTCATCGGAAGTTAATTTGGGTTATTATGGAAATATTCCAAATTGGGAACTTTCATGAAAATTACTTGAAAATTAGGGGTTCTTGAACAAACTTTATCATATCCTAATAAAATTATAAACATTTTGTTTTGTCACAGGCAAACTTTGATGCATTATAATACAATTAAAAAACATTACAATACGACAGATTTATTAACTTTTTCACATCCTAACAGAATTATGAACATTTTGTTTTGTTACAGGCAAACTTTGATGCAAAATAATACATTTAAAAAAACATTACAATAAAACAGATTTATTTGAAATAATACATTTTTATCTTCTTTATTAAAAATCAAGTTCAGCCTCACTTTATGCCCTCTGGCTCAAATGTGTGGCCTCTATAGTCCAGGACTCTAGAAATGATCTGTTCACGTGATGGAGGAAGGCAGAGTGTATGTAGGGAGTGTGGCTTCAAAACTCCTGCAGTGACCAGTGTGATATGAGCATGTGATTGAAGAATATCAAAGATGTTCTTAAGTATATGCATGAAATCTAGTTATTTGAGATTGTGCTAAATCTATATTTCCCCAACTATATTTAAAATCCCTTTAAAGGGCCAATTTATATTTAGCAAATCCCAGGTTTATTCCGGATTATTCCAGTTTATTCTAGTTAATTCCTATGGAAAGTTTCCAACTTCAGAAATTCCCATAATTTTGCAACCTCACTGGGAAGTCGGACAATCTTCAGCTACCCTGACTTTACCAGCCCGTAACTGGCACATGTTTAAGTGGATGTGACATAATTCTGGCTCCTCATGTCTGAGTTAAATGGTAGGTACCATTAGAAGAAAGGATGATGTCACAGTGGTAAGCATGCTCCTGTCCCAACTATTTTTGAAATATGTTGCAAGCACCAAATTAAGAACTTGTTTAAATAAAAAAAAACAATTAAGGAGTCTTTCTTTGTGTTGCATTTAATTAAAGAGTTCTTATTGTATTTTTATGTAACCTTTATTTAACCAGGAAAAGGAACTCATTGAGATTAAAAATCTCTTTTTCAGGAGTGTCCTGGCCAAGATAGGCAGCAGCACAGTTAACAAAGTTACTTACAATAACAACAACACATACAAATACACATGACATGTATAACACTTAAAGTACAATGAAAAAATACTCAAGACAGTTAACTGACAAGCTGGACTATTGAAGGAAGCAAGATCATCAGTCAAAACACCTGCAGCCAGATGCCTCAGTATTCACATCATATAACATCCTCTTAAAGGTGTCCAGTGAAACCAGCTCATTGAGTTTCAGGTCAAAAGGGATTAAAAAAAACACTGGATTTATTAACATTTTGATCAGTTCGTCACAACTCTTTCAGGATTGGGTTTAAATTTTGCAAAGTTGTAAGCATTGATACTTTTCATCCAAAGCGTGCGTCCTTTTAGGGATGTCTTGTCAAGCTGTGTGTGTGTGTGTGTGTGTGTTTTAATGCTGGAGTGTGCTAGCCTGTGTATGTGCAGTCATGCACGTGTGTCTGGCATCTGAGGACGTGGGCGAACTGGCCGATCTCCACCGTCTGTCTGAGCGCTCCCTGGCCTCTGCAGGTTGACAGGTAGATACGCAGTGTAGACGCTGTGTGCTGCCATGTCCCTTTAGGGGGAAATATGCCCCTCCCCCGCACCCCCCTCCACACATCCTTGTATACACATAATGCACACATCTCTTCGTGTTCACCTGGACTCTGACCAGCGTGCTCAGGATGTCTGGAACACTTGTGTCCCCGACCGACCTCAGTGGCGCCGGCTTCAACCGCCTCCCTGGAGGAGTCGAGCTGCAGTCATGTTTGGACAGGCATGAAGAAAGGCAGAGTTAATGGGAGATAAAGGCAGCGTGACACGAGGTGATGAAGTCACCACAGTCTGAAAGATCCATATTCTGAATATTCTGCAGAATGCAAAGTGGCACAACATCGAGCCAAATACTGTTATAGAGCGTGAACACTATTTCACATCTCAAATGTATATACAAACATGTAGCTCAGGGGATTTGTTTTTCTGGTGTCAGAGATGTCTTGTGTCTGAATACCTACCATCCTGCTCTCCTGACAGCAGAGTAAGGAGCACTACAGCCAACAACAGAGCCGTGAAAGCATGTAAACAGCATCGGTTTGTAAGCCTGTATATGATGCTATGCTCTGCAGCTTCATTTGAAATTCAAAGAGGCCTTTATACGCGGCTAAAGTGACATTTTCTGTTGTGATCCATCCAAATATTCAATTTCTCTGTATAGGAGCGCAACAGGTCTTGCAGCCCAGCTGGAGACTTTTGTAAAACCCTGTCCCTCTGATCTTTTTCATGCTGATTCACATGCAGACTATGGATGAATTGTCGTGACACAAAACCAGTCTGAACAGAACAAGTAATCCGTACAGGCTTTTTGTGTTCGGTTACGTAGATGGAGAGCATGTGAGTCAAAAAAGGCTGAATAGAGGGTTTGGAGCCATGCAGAATCTTAGCTTCTTAATCATCTGAGAAACTGAACAGTTAACCTGCCACACCAGGCGGACTGCTTCATACATTCATGGGATGGATTTCACATCCACAGGGGCAACATCCCGTAGACCTGGGATCATTAACTACATTCATACAAGGGCCACTTTTTTCCTGACAGACCCTGTGGGGGCAAGAGTTTGAAACAAATTGAAGAAATGAAAATGTTTTGATGAAATTAAAATTTTATTGTATTAATTATTTAATTTCTCCCTAAATTTCCATCATCATTGCCTTTGTAGTGAGAGCAGCTCCTATCACCCACACTGCTGACAGCTACAGAAATAAATTGTAGATATTTCTTGGACATATTTTCAATATCCAGTGCTTAAAAAAATTTATAAAACAACCACCCAGTGCAAGGTTTTAGCCACAGCAGCCCTAAATTAACGAGACTGGTAATTAACAAAATAATTTTTCCCTGTAATGGTCAACACACCAGTAAGTAGAAACTTCTTTAACAAAGAGATGTTTTTAATGCTAAACTAAACTTATTATTGTTTTCCATAAATTTTTAAATGTACTGTTTTACAGAAAAACAGAAAAACAGAAAAAGAGTAAGTCACATAATCATTATTTCTTGATTAAGATTTCAAATTATAGTTTTTCACTTGTATTCCTGAACAGAAAAAATAATTTAAGGGGTGTACAGTTGTGTTTGATTCATTCCTGACTCCTCAGAGAAGCTCAATTAGGGGCTCGAATTTGGGTATAAATAGTTGTGATTAGTTTGAAATTCCTTAATCCTGTTAAAAATGTACGTCCAGTAACATGAACATTTTCAGTTTGAAATGACATTTTAAAGATTGCTAAATAAATCTGTGTCTTCTCATTTTTATGACAGGTTGTCTGATAAATTTGTTACGCGCTGTATTTAAAAATAATTTTTTTGAATACATTTTGGGTTCTTATTTCTAAGAAGGTCATGTTGTATATTATTTAATTTGACACATACAATTGCACATACGTACTGTATATTTGAAAACTGGCGATTAATGGTGAACTGTTGATTTTTTTGTAAAATAGATCAAATGCAAAGTCATTTTTGATTAAACTGTTGAATATTGCATGTTATACAAGGTTCACACATTCTTATCTACGAGCAATTTAGAGTCACAAATTAACCTAATGATCATGATTTTGGTCTGTGGGAGGAAATTGAGCGAGACAACAGCAGGGAATGACTCCTCGTACAGAGATTAGCACAGATGTATAATAGATAATAATAGTAATAATAATAATGAAAATAATAACAGTAAAAATAATAGGATGGAAAAAATAAAAATACAGGAAATTAGCAACAGTTGCATGTCACATAAGTAAAATTCACAAAGCATTAATAATAGCAAGATTCTGGGGGAGTCATGGGCGTCGTCATTAACTACAGCACTGTCACACCATGACACAACGGTGAACAGACACGATTCTATGGGTCACAGGTCAAAGGTCAAGGTCATGAAGCCTTGTTTTTTTCTTTGTTCATGAACACATTATCTTTAGAATGATTAGGGAGATTTTCATCAAACTTTGCACAAATGTCCAAGTTGTCATACAGATCAACCAATTACGTTTAGGAGGTCATGGGTCAAAGGTTAGGGAGCCTTAGGTTTTCCGTTGCTGGGGAAGTGATTTTGTGAACATGACATCAGAGGAATGTGAGTGATTTTCTCCCCAAAAAATGACCAGTTTTGATTGTGAGTGTAGAATGATGGTCTGTGGAACAGGCTCCTGTTCCCTTTTTATGATTTTATTTAATACAGTTTTGTTTTGTCTTGTTAGAGCTTTAAACTGTGACTCTGGACTCAAACAGATATTTGCATTTGTTATGGAAATTGCTGGGTGTATCTAACATTAAGTAACTGTGTGTTTATAGGATTGTGCATTTTAATTTCGACAATGAGGTTTTTGATACCTTAAATGTGTGGACAGGGTTATGTTTTCAAATGGAGGAGCCTTGTAGTCACGTAAAAGGTCCTGTTAGTAGTTTTATTTGTCCTGCAGCTCAGAAGAGGCAAGGATCAGCCTATATTTTGCTTGGATAGTTAAGTATTACTATTACAGTTTGAACTGGCATTGCATATTTACAATTGGTGAGTGAAGCAGCCTGTGGCGCATATAATTTCACCTGCTAATCAGAGGGATTTTGTTGTTATAAAAAAGCTCTTTTTTACATAGTTCTTGGACCTTTTAGTGTTGTTTGTCATTTATTCAGGCCTTTAGCAGTCAGGGATTAAAAGGAGAACAGACATTTAGACAGCACAAAGTAGCAATTATCAATGTGCCTTTTCAGCAGGAGACTTTCTGAGGCAAAGGTAGATTTTAGCTTCATATGAAGACACTGAAAACAAAAAAGCAACCTGAGCTTTACCAGAATAAAGAGTGAAAATGGTTTTATCTATCAGAGGAGACAGAAAGGAAGGCAGAAACTGACTCAGAGTAACATCAGTGTGATTTATCAGCTAAAGCCAAAAAATGGTAAAGAATTAACAAAACATCCAACATCAGGGAACAGATGAATATTCGCTAATGTTTTTGAGGACAGACTGTGCAGTCGTTTTGTTCTTTTAACACCATCAATTATTTCCTCCCACTTATTCCAGATGCTAGGATTGTATCGACACAACTATACCACCACATACCTCAGCTGTGACTGTGACTGTGATTGTTCTCGGTCACAGCGGCAACCTGGCATCTGCATCAGAATGAAAAAACAACACTCCTGAAAATCAGACCCAGAGGCTGATTAAAATGTCCACAAAGGGATTTAAGTATAAAAGTTATATAATGAATTCATGCCTTCTTACAGATTAAATAAATAGCCCTTAGATTTTTGTGTTTATTGACATTATGGGAACAATTTAGTAGTAAATTTACCCACGACAGTGAAGGGTAGAGTTATTCAGAAATAAAAGCGGTATCATTAAACGTGTCAAGTGTCCTCTTCAACTGCAGGAAGAGGATCATTTCTGTCGTGTGAAGAGAGCTGCAGTGTTTATAGCTGCATCCAGGTTACATCTGCTGCCAAAGATGAATTTTTGCACTTTTTTACCACGGTTATTTTGCATTTGAATAGTAATAATAAACAGTTAATCAAACATTTGATCCTTTTAGAATTTTAAGATTGTTTAAGCAAAAAATGCCAGATTTTCTTATAACTTTCTTGCAACGATCATACAGTTATGATTCAAAGCAACTGTGTCCAAAAGGAGCACTTTTTCATTATTTCATTTTTCAAAAGAAAGTAATAGAATAATTACAAAGAATGTATTTTATATGCATATACATATCAGCAAAACTTATGTATTGTGCACATATGTATATAAATACACGTATGTATGTTCACATATAAATATCACTAAATATGTAGTAATACAAATAAGTAAATTCATAAACATAAGAAAAGAAGAAAGGAAAAGTGACAAAAAAAACCAAAAACTTTGTAATAATAGTTACAAAAACGAAAAAGGGTCGGTATGAGTGGGAGGGAGGTCCCTCTATTTCTGCAGATCTACTGCATTTACACATTTGTACAGTTACCAAGTCTTTTTTTTACAGTAATCTTACTTAGTTTTTTGTATTCAACTTCGTATTTCATACGTTAATTTTTCATCTTCTAAAGTCTTTTCTGTTGTTGTTAACCAAAGATTGAGTTTGGGTGTTTTTTTTTGTTTCCATGTCCTTGTCGCCTGCTTCATAGCTGTCTCTCGAGAAGTGTTAAAAAAAAAAAAAAAAAGTATTTCAGCTGTGTTTGTTACTTCAGTTAAATTAATTCCAATATATGTTTCTATTTTGAGGAGTTAATTTAGCTCAAAAAATATTGTACAAGCTTTCTCAAGCTCACACCAGAATCTAAATATTGCCGTACAATTAAAGAAAACGTGTGTAGCTTCCATCCTGTTCATAACAACAGCTGGACTCTGCTCTAGAAGAATATTTACCATATTGATTAGGAGAAAAAATGATTTTGAGGCAGGTTTCAGCAAAAGTTGAACAGTTTTGGCTTTTTTTTAATCATTAACATCAGTAGAGCAAGTGAATGAAAATGAGTTTAAGTGTTTATAGTGTTCCAAGTACCTTTACCAAAACGATCCAGTATTAAAGGAAATTTATTCAAACATTTGCTGATGATTGTATCATAAACTCTGGGCCATATTCAGGAGACTCTGTGATGTCAAGTTTGCTCTGTTGATTTGGCAGCAGATTTACTAAGGAAGAGTTTGAGGCTGTGTCATCTTGTGAGATAAGCACCATGTCGTGGAGACACCCTGCAAATGCATGAATGGGCATGTTTTCAATGGATTCAAGTTGGGGGGCTACCAGTGGCTGGTAGTCGGCTGGTAACTGACTGAAAGTTGGCAGGCAGCTGGCAGGAAGGGGCAAATTAAAGCGGCTGGATCTGTATCTGCATGCTGACAACAGGTTTAGGAGTTGCAATAGTGATCACTATCAGTTCAGCTTCATCATCAAATTAAGGACAACAGCTTTTTGGGCACAACCCCTAACTTATCAGGCATGTGTGCATAAAGCCAGTGATATGTTTGTCCTTACATTTGCGTCCATTGGCATCATGAGCGTGACCATGAGGCCTCAGACTGTATACAACTACCTGTTGTGTTAGAAGTAAACTGCAAACATGGCTGCAGTTATGAGGGTGCATGTAGTTAATAAACACTAATAATCAACATTGTAATCAAATATTTGTCAGAAATGGATGACCAGTGGTCAGACCTCGCCATCAGCATCATCTGCACTCCACTTCTACAATAGTTTACTCTGTGCTCTGTCACAGTTATCTCGGTGTTATGGTCTAAAAAGTAATTGTGTAAATTGATGATTTTCGGCCGTCTGTGCTGATAGATGTTGTAGTTAAAGCTCCAGTGCCTCATTGTGAAGTGTTTTTGCATCAAAAATACTGATCAGTTGTTTATCTGTAAGATGTGGTGACCATATTCTGGTCACTTTATCTTGACAGGTAGGTACAATGGAATAATGCCAATGGTCCAGTGCAGCACTTTATTATAAATATTAAGCCTTTTACTTTATGAATATAAATGCCCGCCTGGTCTTTTTTGCCTTTTTTTGTTAATATATGTGTCAGAAAATGCTCTTTGAGTAAATTATTTTGCACCTTTTTCAAGTAAAAATAAAACATTCAAGAAAGTATTTGTCATTATTAGGTTGTAAATGCTTAAAACAGTGTGTAATAACAAGAAAAGAAAAAATGAGATTTGAATTTTTAACAGATTCCTCTTTATAAATAGTTCAAAATGAGCATGTACAACACTTTTGAGAAGACAAAACGGAAACTCAACCAATTTTATATTATTTATTTATTATTTATATTAATTAACTATTTATGAAATCAGTTAAACACGAACTATGATGAAAAAGACGATAAAAAAAGATGAACTAGGCTAAAATACGACAAAAGAACGGCAAGAAAACACTCCAGAATTATCCTAATGTCATTATTTGCAATATGTTTACATTATTTACACTGACAATACCGATAAACCACAGAGAAATGACTCACATGTTTGCATCTGAATCCTCGCTCTGCTCTCCGGCTCAGTCAGCTCACTTCCCGTACCTCCCCCTCAGGTAATCCAGCTTTTACCGTAATGTAGTGTATATCACTGGAACGCACCGCTTCTCAACTTTAAGAATTCGTTGGAATATTTTGGATAGCGTGGATACTCAAGGAGTTACAGTAGTTTGGATCATGTATGTCTTTTCTGTCACCGGCAACAGCTTCATCTGTAGAATAAGCTGAGCAAAACCTGGACTTTTTTAAGAAATTTTATAAAATCCCCCCAGACATTATTTTATAACCCAAAAGGAGGACATGTCCAGACAAAAGAGGACGTTTGGTCACCCTATTTAAGAAAATGCAGCCAAAGAAGCTAACACAAACAAACCCACTAACAAGGTCAATGCACACACTGTCACTTGTTAAACTTGCTTCCCAAGTTCTCGACTCCTAAAAGGGAATTTGTTCATCTTCTACTAGATTAAGAAGCATGTTTGTGTCTGTACATTCTCACACATTATTTAGGTGTTCCTGCAGTCTTGTTTTATCAGTTTGTCTTTTAAACTTCCTGTTATAGTTGCTCCTGCTGATGAGTTGACTGTCATATCTCCTCTGCCTCTACTGCTACTGTCACTACTCTGTGTAATTAACAGCAAGGATATCTCCGGCTTAACTGTCTCAGCTGTACATAAAGAAAGCAGCAATAAGTTTGAGGATTTCCCTAAAGCAGAGCAGACAGTAAACTTCACTATGACTCATGGTGTTTCTTCTTGTTCTCTTTCAAATGTAAAAAAGCTGTCCAGATTGTACTTTATGAGACATTTTCAGTGTTTCCTCCGTTTCTGCTCTCACAGAAGATGCTTTCCTCTTTGAAATAACATGTGCTATTACAAGGTGCTCATTACTTATTTATAAATGTCAGCTCTCAGTGATGTCCGGATCTGTTTCTTATGCCTTACTTTGGCAGTAACTCTTTTTTTCTGGCTTGATTTTTCCATATTGTTTTGATTTTAAAGCCCATGTGGATCAGATATCCAGAGACACTGATTTCCAAAAGAGATTTTTTTGTCAGATTTCAGATCAGTCGGCCTTTATAACATGAAAAGTGGGGGTGGTGTGAATGCGTATGTGACAGAGAGAGAGAGAGAGAAAGATTTCTTAATCACACAGCAGGAAGCACTTCCGGCGTTATTGCATCACACTCCCCACAGACACACAAACACAATAAATGGATGTGCGGGCGATGGAGCCATGGGTGCAGGCAGGTTTGAATACCTGCAGAGCAACATCACCTGTCTTGCATCACTCTAAGCTCCAGGCGGCCATTAAGAAAAGACTTGGCCATGCGTTTTAGCGACAGTGGGGGCGGGAAATCCTTTCTCAGAATGGGTGGGAAAGTTCACTGATCCACAGTTCCCTTTAAAATCACACACACACACACACATGCAGTGTAACTAGATAAACAGCTTATTGAGTATGCAGCCTCACAGCTTTTAAAAGAGGCTAAAATGCCGCCTCCACTGTCCCATGTAAACAAAACTGAACAGGACGCTGACTCACAATGTGTTTCTGAGTTAAGAGCCCGTGCAGAGATAAGACCCGTCACACATACATGACCCAGTGTATCACTCATTACAACTTTCCTCTCTCAATAAATGCCGTCATTCATACAGGGTTGATGAGTAATCCAGAGCACACAGGAGAAGAGGGTAAATATTTCTATCTACAGTTTTTTTATGACACACCCTGTCCTGACATGAACCTGAAAATTTAACTTCTGATCATCTCACAGGTCAAGGTAGGAACACATCATCAGCATATATTACAAAATACCAGGAACAACCACCTGGCAGTCTGCTAACTATAAATTACCCTGACACATCAGATGGACCCTTCAAATATATTACTAGTCCTCCTGAAAGTGTTTGTGAATGGGCAAAACCTTTCAAAAGCATATCCAGCAGGTGAATGGACGATTATTCTGTCTATCATATTCAGTACGAGCCAATCAGGTAATAAAGTAGGCGGGCTAAAACTCTCAAAACATGATAGAAATAGAGCGAAAATATCCTTTCCAATGAGAAATGCCTTTAGTGTTGTTGTTTGTTTATCACTAAATATATATTCAAGTAGACATTTGTGCAGTTAAGTGAACATTTCCGTAAGCTTTTTGAGAAATTGCATTCACAAGCAAAAGATAATAATACAGCTGCTTTAGCTTGACCTTTGACCTCTTGTTTCCATAATGTTACCAGTTTATTTATGAGTCAGGGTAGACACCCATGACAAGTTTAAGGACAATCACCAGTAGTTTTATTACTCCTGCCAAGAGGGATGTGTTGTTTGTCTGTTTGTCTGTTAGCATGATAACCCAAAAAGTTATGAACAGATTTTAGGAAATGTTCAGGGAGTGTGTGTCATGGTAAAAGGTAGAGGTGACAAGATTTTGCTGGTGATTTAAATCTGGATGTGGATTCAGGACATTTTTTCAAGGCTTTCTGAACATTGCGAGATAGGGCATTTTCCCACATTTTTGACAAAACCAACAGTGTTGGAAAAGCCTTTGTGGAGGCTTCTGCCATTGGAGCACTTGCTGTTTCAAGTATTGTATTCACAAGTTAGCATTAAAAATAAATGGCTCAGTGACCTTTATGTGTTGACATTTGACCTCTAACATGTAATGAATCCAAACCTGCATTATGGTGGACATGCGTATAAAGTCTGAAGAGAAATCCACAAGAGATCTTGTGCATTTGCATTCCCAAAAAAATAAAAAGCAAAAACAGAGTTATGACCCTAACCTTTGACCCATGACCTCCAAAATGTATTTAGCTGATTTGTAAGACAAATTGGACATTTGTGCAAAGTTTGATGAAAATCTCCCAAATCATTCTGGAGATAAACTAATTAAAACCAGAGGCTCTGTGACTTTAAATGTATTACCTGTAAAATCTCTGCATGTCTTTAAGTCAGAACAAACCTTTGTGAAAAAAATTGATGGTAATCCCTTTGAGGATTCTTGACATACTGTGTTCTCAAGCAAAAGACAACCACAATAGTCCATGACCTTGAGCTATGACCTCCAAAATCTTATCAGTTGTTCCTTGAATCCTGGTGGACAAGTTCTTAAAGTTTAATCCAGTTAGGACTCTGAGAAAACCACATTCACAAGCTTTGACTTGCATGGATGTGAGAATTGATACTCAGACCATTCAAAACATTCTGCCTCTGGCCTCGGCTGTGGCAAACGCAGAGGCATAAAATGATAAGGCATCAGTTTCTTTAGTATCACATGTCATCAGTAAGTCTTTTCACTTTTTTCCTGTTTATTTCTGAGCTTTGATAGTTTGATTAAAGATTAAAGTAGGTTAAAGTTTTTTTTTTTTTTTTCAAAAGTCCTCCATTCAAGTGGCACCTTGATCTTAGTTTTGGATCATAACTTGCGTATCTGTGACTCGACTTTGACTCAGACATGGAAAATATACAGTCAGACTTGGACTCAGACTCTACCTTTTAAACAGTGATGACTGCGTATTTCCAGGTGGACTCGCTTTTTCAGTCACACAATGATAAACAGGTTGTAACGTCATAAAAAAGTCAAGCATCAAGAGTGCACATGGTGCCTCTGCTGTATCACCTCAGCTCAGCAAACACACAGACCAGGCAGGGAAAGGTTATTGCAGACTGTGCGGGAGGTATTGAGGATCTTAATTTTGTCTTATTTAATTTCAAAGGTTTCACAGCTTTTTACCCAAGCTGCAGGACCACTGACACGGTGCAGCTCTGCAGTTTGAACTCTCAAACAGCTGTTTCACACTGGATGCATTTTAGCAGTGTGATAGCTGTGGTGCATTCATGTTTTTACTTCAGCAAACATCAAGAGCTTTCAGACTGCCAAAATGAGCCAAATCCAAAAATCCTGGGAATAGGAGGCTTGCATCCTGGCTCAAAATTGATAGGAAAATGAAAATTCAGAGCCTTGTTTACTTCGTCTTAGCAGGTCTGATTGTCAACAGTGAGTAGAAAATGTCAAAGACAAGGAGGAAAAGCTCAGAAACACTTCCTGTCTGAACTCTTTTTTTAGAGTAAAAGATCAAATGGCTCTTTCTGTGCAGAAACTCTCCTTGTTTGTGCAGAATGTTTTATTCTCAGGTTTTTCCTGAGTCAGCTCTTACCTTGGCGGTGTCATTCATCAGTCTGTAAACTGAGAGGCTGAGATCAATTGCAGCCTTGGCCTTTCTTGTAGTGCTCATAGTATCTGAGCATACTATCCACAGACTGGTCCCTCCTGTCCTGCTTTACTTTTGCAAGGCCTGGACCCTGATCATTAGCCAGAGACACTGGCTGGACTCTTTCTTGACCACTTCTCTCGGACACTTTTTGAGTATCGTTGGCAGGACCATGTGCTTAATGCTAACATGCTCAGCAGGGCAGGAAAAAGAAAGGTCAGCTGCTGGATACGACAGCAGCACCTGTGTATCCAGGGCTGCACCTGGCCACAGGGGTGACCGTGTGCATCATAGAGGGGTCAGCTCAGAGATTACCCAATGAGTTGGAACATAGACCTGGCACAGGCCCGGACGATGGCTATCAGGAGGCCGGAGCAGCACAGGTACAAGGTTGACGCGGTGAAGTGCTGAACTGGCACACATATTTGACCTTACCTGACCTGCTCTGAAATAAATACAGTCACTTGTTAGGACAGGGGTTTTTTAAACTTCTTTTTTTTTAAGATTTTTTTTGTTTTTTTTGTGCCTTTATTGATAGAGAGAGACAGAAAGTAGATAGGCTAGTAAAAGGGAGCGAGAGAGAGTAGGGAAGGACACTGTGAACTGGCCACAGGCTGGATTTGAACCCCGGGCCTGCAGGAGCATGTACATAAGCCATGCCTGGTTGCCTGGTTGCTTCCTACTCTGCCAAACCAGCACCCTGAATCTTTTTCTTTTAACAAGGGTCAATATACAAGAAGATAGCCAGTCCACCTTTGATACGTCTTAACTTAAAGGTAATACAGTAAGAAAAGCGAATGTAATGTCTAAACAGCTCTCATCACAGCCTTTTTTTAGTGCCTTGGCAAAGCAAATAGCCAACTTACGAAGAATTTTGGGCAGCCAGTTGGATTTCAGAAGGCCTGGTCGGGCCTGGCCACCACTAGATTCATTCCTTGGTAAGGGGAAAATTACTCTCAGCAGCAGAGAGGGGAGACACTGGCTCATTTCTACAATCAAACAAAAAATGCACGAACTGCACAAAGCTGACAGGCTTTCTGGGAGTGTTGGCACGTCAAGAATAATTGGACAATATTAAATTTTGTAGGTTTTAGAAGGAAGTAAATGGAAAAACAAATAAACAGAAATCGTGCTGCTCTGCTGCTGTGATTTATTTGCGTTCCTTCATCAGGTCATTAAGGGTTTGTCTTCGCTTTAGTGGTAAACATGCTTCCCGTTGATGTTGCCCCACAGTTTTTACCTGGTGATGTTACTAAGAAGAAGAGACAGTCAAGCACAAACTTCATATCCTCATATTGGCCATATTTCATTTTATTTTTAGAATTACCCAAAGGCCAATAAAGACAAACCAGTAGGCCGCAGTTGGCCTCCTATGCTGTAGTTTGGCCACCCATGTTAAGAGATTTTCCATGGTTGTTTCTGAACTTTCTGCTCTTAGTTATGCCAAAATTTATGGAGAGACTGGCCTCTGGCAACAAGGACAACTTTAGGACCACGGATGAAAATTTAGCTGTTGTGCTAATTTTTGGCATATTTAAATTTCTTTGTACTGATTGGTTGATTCATATCCACTGTCCTAATTTAAATCCATTAAATAAATAAATACATAAATGAAAGCCATAATGTTGCAAGCCAAAGCTGGCAGACACCTCAGCCTTATGCATCTAGTCTGAAACCACCAAAATGGAGCCCCATCATGGTCTGTTTCTCAACATCTTCTTGCAGTTTAATGATGATGGTTACATGTTTTTTACTGCTATGGATCAACGCCTTCTTGGTCAGGTTAAGTCTTGTCAGGTGAATAAAGTGGGTCACCTTCACAGCTGGTTGGCAGTCTGCACGCTCTCTCACCTGCCCAGACAGCTCAACAGCTGATCGAGTCCGAGCTTCTCCTCTTTTGACTCGACATGTGCTATAGACAAATTGGTGACAAGAGGAAACTTGCGCATCTTCAGCTGTCAGTATACAGCCTATAGCCTTATGTAATTTCAGAATCCTGTTGCTTCTTAGAGGCAGTGCTAACAGATATGTGAATGTTCATAATACCATCATTCATAGGTAACAGCTGCTTTGCTTTGTCACACCTGAAGCTTGTGGCAACAAATTATTGTTTAAATAAACCACAATTGTGTGAAGTCAGTACAAAAGGAGGGATTAAATATTAATAAGGCAATATATAATCACTTTTATGCTGGCTCCAAATATCAATGATTGAAATTGAAAATAAATGCAGTGTTTTTATAAGAATTTTGGTGCAGTGTTCATTTGGCACTCCAGACTCCAGGGCATGGGCTAAAAAGGTTAGAGGAGCAGACAACAGAAAGGCTACCAGCCACAGAAATAAGCTACTCACCTTTCTGAATCCCAAAGAGGATTAAAGTAAAATGTCTTTGTGCTTTAATGAGGGAAAAGATGAGGGATGAACTCCAGTCCATGGAGAGTTAGATTCACCATGATGGACTGACTTTACAGGCCCTGGAGATAGATAAACTGTTTAATTTAGGAGTGGGAAAAGCATCATGCTACGAGTGATTAGGGTTAAAAAAAAAAAGGGCAGAAAATTTCCAGTAAATTTCCTGAAACTTTGAACTGTGGGAACAAACTGGAAATTTGGGTCATTTAAACAAACTGCATTATATATATCGTTTAACATAAATACAAACATTTGTTTTGTCATGGGCAGACATTCATGTAAAAAAGACAATTAAAGCATCACATTTCAACAGATTTACTTTACAGGAAGAACTTTATCAAGTTTTAATTGTTTCTTGGAACAATCAGTTTCAACTCCATTGTATGAAGTCCCCAAAAATGTATCCTCAACAGTCCAGAGTTTCTAGAAATTATCTGTGCACGTTATGGAGGAATGAACAGTGCATGATGGGGGCGTGGCCTTAATACCCTCGCAGTAAGCAGTGTGCTATGCGCATGTGATTGAGGAATAGCAGAGATATTCTCAGTTATACTCGCATGAAATCTGGTTGTTTTAGTCAAGATTTTGCTAAAATTTGTTTTTTTTAACCATATTTAAAATCCCTGTTAGGGACAAACCTGCAATTTTTTAAATTCCTGTTTTTTTCCTGTTTATTCCCATTTGTTCCCATTTAGTCCTGCTAATTCCCATGGAAACTTTCAAACTTTGAAATTCACAGAATTTTGCAACTGTACAGGTGGTGCAGAGACTTCTACCAGTGCTTTAATGACAGGGGTTAATCAGTGATAAAGGAAATTAAAGCAGAGCTTGCCCACAAAATACATTCTGTCATAGCCCAAATTGTTAGTACATAACCCTCCCAGGACATCAACATTTTACAAAACATCATTGCTCTGTCCATGTGCACCATGAGGAAAGCGTAAAGGAGCACTCCAACAATTTGTTGTTTTCATGTCTTAATTCACTCCCGGGCCCATGACAAGCAGATAGACCTATGCTTTTGACTGTGTGTCCAGTAACAAGGAAGAGACGACCAAAGCTCGCCCACCGTTAGTTAGCTTAGCTCAAACGCTTGGAGTCAACAGGTAACGCTAGCCTGCCTCTGCTTACAGTCGTCAGATAAACTCTGATAAAGCCATGATTAAATGCAAATTTAAGAAACAAACGGCCCCCTTACAACTGCAAATCAGTTTTCATTGTTTACAAGACTCAACTCGTTCACATCTCTTGCGAAAACCACCGCGGTAGTATGTCAACAAAGCAAAGCCTCTGTTTAGGAGTGGAAGAAGATAATATGAAGATAATAAAAGATAACATAACATAACCCGGTAAAAAACAAGTCACAACAAGCACACAGGATCATTTAGAGTTGCTGAAGAGTTTATCTGATGACTGTAGGCAGAGGCAGGCTAGTTAGACCCATTGACTCCCAGTGTTTGATCTCAGCTAACTGGCAGTGGGCGAGCTTTGGCCATCTCTTCCTTGTTGCTGGACGCACAGTCAAAAGAATGGAGTCTATCTGAATAGAGTCAGGACAGACATTTGTGCCGAGTTTGATGGAAGTCACTCTGTTCTTGATTTATCACATTCTCAAGCAAAGCGTAACATCAAACCACTGTTCCCACAAAGTTCACCTGTGCAACTTCCAGTCTGCGCTTCAGCTTTGCTCTTAAGGATGGCGCGTGTCCTCGCCCACTGGAAGCATATTTAAAGTGCTGCTCAGCTGATCAGAGCTCTGAGCAGCTTAGACAGGAGAACACAAGACCACGAGAAAACTACAACAGGAAAAGCAGCATGTAAACAATGGGTATATAGCCTGCCTGACCTTGATTTGCATCAATATTATGTCCACACTGTGCACTTTTTTGATGTAGACTGGAAGCTCTGCACACTCTTTTTCTGTTTTAGGCTCAGCACAGATAAACATAGGGTTGAAACAGCCCCTGCTTGGCGTAGGTCAGGTCAGGTTTAAGAGCACAAGCTGGGTTGGCACTTCGCCATTCCCCATTCCTGACAATTCGTCTGCACCACAAGCAACATTAAACCCTACTTCATTCATACATGTTTACATCTTTATCTTGCAATGAAGTTTAACGGCACAAGGCTGCAAATCCTATGCCCAGAGGCTCTGGAGGCAAGGGACACCAACCCCTTTTAGCTGTGTTACCAACTGCTGAAACCAGCATCAGTGCCCTAAGTCAGCTTGCATCTCCCCAGCGTCCAAACCAAACTCCAAGTATGTTTCAATCAGCACTTGAATCGGCCACCCTCTGGTCCTCAGCCTAAGCCCTTACGTACCAACAGGGACAGGGTGGACTTATCTCAATCCTTTGTCCCCCCCAATTATCCGCAGAAAATACATCACTTATAAATTCTCATTTTGATGCTGTTGTATTATTCAACATCAGTCATCCCTACCTTATAATCATTGTAGATGTTCATGTAAATATTAGGTTATTGCTTTTTTCATGATCACAGTGAAGTGCACAGAATTTGAGTGTATGAATCTGAGTAAGTACAGAGTGACAGACAGGACAACCTGAAAACCCAAAGCCTCCAGCCTCTTTTTCTAGCTTGGAGGTATAAAAACTGTCTGAAATCGTCCTTGTGTATGTGGTCTCCCACCTTCTTAAAACAGGTCAAGATTTGAAAATCTCCGACGATAACCATCCTAAAACAATCTCTCTGAGGCTTTGCTGTTTTTCTAATGTGATGCACAGTGCTGCCCTCCATACACGACTTAAAGGACAGAAATAAACCTGAAATTGTTGTCATATCTACATAATTTTATAAGTGAAAACACAGTATAGACACTGAGTGAAATGTAGGCATTATATTCAAATCAGCACCTTGAGCAGACTCTCTTTTCTCCTTACATTTGACACTCTGTATGGTGGAGCTTTTAGCACCAGCCTATTTGGCTGTCAAGTGGTAAGCTAAAGACTTTGTACTTGTGTGACATTTAAATTCGCCTGTACAAAGATTTCTTGTAATACCACTTTTGTACGCAGAGCTGTCTGGTTTCAAAGTGAAAGCAACCATTAAAAAGCTCACCTCTCTTAATCCCTCTGCAGGCCTAGGCTCTGTTTACAGTCTGGGTAGTTTTCTGTCAGAAAGCGTCTCTGTGCACACAGACTGAGGGTTAGATCTGCCTGTGAGGCTTCACTCGGGGTAAAAAAGAAAAAGACCCAGAAACATGAGGACTGAACAGATGCTGGGGGGCATGAGACTGAAAACAATAAACACTATAATCATGTTGATTAAACAGAGTATGTGCTGATGTCTTTGCTGTGAGGCTAGTCCTCTTCTCTTATAGGTCAAAGACCTTTAATCACGTTACCATGTCAAGCTCAGGTTACATGTTGTCTCTCCCCTCTGCTCCCTTTACTGTCACTTTGTACCATCAGCTGTCAAATTACATCAAAATCTAAAAATAAGCTGTTTCTGCTGTGAGGATCTCCTGCAAGGGCCCACAAAACTGTACAATTTTGTTCATTAAACTAGACGTGCTCTGAGAGTACAAACCTCTGCCAAGGTGTCTCCAGCATTGTCACAAAGGTGGAAATCTGCCCTTGCTTGCCCCGTTAACAAATATTTGGACAATATCCTGAACCTGCATCTAAATTCAGACCACCACCAAAATTGTATTACTTCCTCTGTGTGATGTGACCAACATTTCCTGACAGTGTCATGAAAGACAGGTGAGAATGTATTGAGTTATCAGCAAAAACATGAGAAACTGCTCTGTCTCCCAATGTAAAAAATCCTGGATCAACATCCAGCTTTGGGTCACCACAAAAATAAAATTGCTTCTGCCTTGTGCCATGGACAACATTGCCTGAAAATGTCATCAAAATGCGTTCTTAAGTTTTTGACTTATCCTGTAAACCAGGGGTGTCCAAACTATGGCCATTTTGAATTAGCCCCTGAAACAGTTGAATGAATGAAGACATTTCAATTACAGCAGCAAATACCATCAATCATGCACACTTCCTACCATATTTACTTTGTCAAAAGGTCTCATTTACAAAGTATATTGCAATATTCATCTTCAAGCACCAACATTCTTGCAGTTTACTCTTGTTTTGTGTCTGACAGTGAAGATAAGCCCTCAGTGTCTCCCATCTCTGCTGCTCAGAAAGTCATTTTCGCCCTGACTAGGTGTGAATCCAGTGAGAGCTCGGGGTTACAAGGGCCCCTTGACAGGTGATAACCCACCTCTAAACCCTAAAACTCAAAACTTTTACTTAAATACACTAAAAGTTACACGTAGCAAGTGGCTCAGTCGTCAATGTGTTCCTCCTGATGCGGCCCTCAATGTAAAAAGTTCGGACACCCCTGCTAAATAAAATAAAGTGGCCTTTCTGGTTAACCCTGCTTCATCGATGGATGTTTACATGCGATGAAGTTTAAGGGCACAAGGATGCAAAGTCTACGCGCCGAGGGTCCGGAGGCAAGAGAAGCTAACCCCTTTCAGCTGTGTTTCCAACTGCTGAAACCAGCAGCCGTGCCCCAAGTCAGTTTGCATCTCCCCAGCTACCAAATCAACTTCCAAGTGTGTTTTGATCGGGACTTGAACCAGCTAGACTCCAATACTCAAGCCCAAGCTGTTACAGACTGAGCTACACTGCCCCCAACTGGTCGGATGAATGTCTTTTATGTTTAATATTGCAATTGAACGTCATTCACTCACACCAAAAGAGCATCTACGAGCAGAGATTGCTTCATTTCACTGAAATAAGTTGACTAAAGCTCCCTGAATTCCTCTCTAAGTCACCACCAGTGTTTAAATGCTGTGTCTTATCAGGTCCTGTACTTTGGTGTTTGTAGGTGCAGTACGTGATCCAAGGCTACCACAAGAGGAGGGAGTACATCGCTGCCTTCCTCAGCCATTTTGGAACGTGAGTCAGAGATTAAACACTTTATGCTCTCATTCATCTGTGCAACAGTACTTAAAGAGCTCTAACTCCCTGAAAAATAAAATGATTATATGTGTTCTGCAGGGGTGTGGTGGAGTATGATGCTGAAGGATTCACAAAACTCACTCTCCTTCTAATGTGGAAGGACTTCTGCTTCCTGGTTCACGGTAGGAAAATCACAAAAACTCACCAAACTGTAGTGATACCGAGTCACTTATCTGGTTTAGGACTGGTCTAGTAACCTCATGATTGATTTTTGTTCTCTATTGTTCTGCCCCTGGTAGTGGATCTCCCACTGTACTTCCCCAGAGACCAGCCCACCCTCACCTTCCAGTCTGTGTACCACTTCACCAACAGCGGCCAGCTCTACTCCCAGGTCCAGAAGTCGTATCCCTACAGCCCCCGCTGGGACGGCAATGAGATGGCTAAGAGAGCAAAGTGAGTGGTTAAATAAATATTCAAGATTTAACTGATTGTCTGTTGATCCGTCATCTCCATCACTATCAGCACCATCCAGATAAATTTTATTTATTACTCAACCCCTCATGATGTTCTTTCAGTGTTGATTAAAAACATTGACATGCTGTTGTTATTGAAAAAGTATCATCGCAAAAAAGGTATAATAACGACAAATAGATGTTAACTTAAAAACTCATCATTATAAGAGGTAACCATCTCAGTGAGTGCAGCAGAGAGAGAGACGAGGGTTTATTGTCACAAAGTCAGGATATAGTAACTTGTCACACTGGATGGATCGTTCAGTATATTTCACTTGTCCATCTTGGAAAGAGCCCATAGAAGATGTTGGGGAATGGGAAGAACCTTTCAAAAGCATATACGGCAGGTGATTGGACGATCGATCCGTCAGTCACACTCATAACAAGCCAATAGCATGTAACCGTACAAATCATGAACCACTTTGTAGAATAAACTCTCATGAAAACACATCAGAAGTAAAGCAAAATGATCCTTTCTACTGAGAAATGCTGTTGTTTGTTTTAGATTTAAGAAAAAAAATAAAGAAATACGGTAACCTGACACACCAGATGGACCATTCATCATATTTTACTAGTCTATCTGGATGTGAAGATGGACTCCCACACACTGTCTAACTTGCAGAAATTAATTTATTTGCAATGTTTCAGTCTCAGACCTTCATCAGGCAAACAGTTTGTTAGAGAGGGCAGGACGTCTTAAATAGGAAGTGGTGACTACACCTGTGGCCAATCATCATCACAACGTCATATCTGCACCAACAAACTAACAGACAACAAACATCAGCTTTCTGGCTGAGAGAGTTACTATGATGAAAGTCCAATTATACCCTAAAAATAAGACTGCAAACGAAAATATCAGTTTAAAATTATACAATTTAGGGGGCATTAGAGGTCCATAAGATAAGTAACATTGTAGGGAAGCATTATAATAAACTTGAAGTTGATGCAGTCCATTGATCATTACATCACTGAGATCCCCACAAGCCTACAAAATACATCATCCTCATATGCAGTTATCCTGTTGACTTCAATGCATACAAATAGACACATTTAATAGGTCACCCGGTTAAAAAAGAAAGGGGAGGACATGTTTCATTAGAAATCACAGAAAAATATTCAGAGAAAGTTCATCATTAAGGCCTTTTGGAGTCAGAGTTTGTAAGGTATAAATCCAGTATGCTTCTTGCTGCTGTAAAAGTCTGTCAAGATTGCCGCCCCTGGGTGGTAGTTTGACCTGTTCAATGACAATGAAGCGCAGAGCAGCTGTCGTGTTGTGCGTCATTAAAGTGCACAGCCACAGGATAGTCCCAGTCATTTCTGCGTATGGAACTTTTATGTTTCCTGATTCTTTGTTTTAGTTGTCTGCTTGTTTTACCAATGTAAGCCTGTTTGTTGTCTGTTAGTTTGTTGGTGCAGATATGATGTTGTGATGATGATTGGCCCCAGGTGTGGTCACCACTTCCTATTTAGGACGTCCTGCCCTCTCTAACAAACTGTTTGCCTGATGAAGGTCTGAGACTGAAACATCTCCTGCGCACCTGTCTCTTGAATTAGATGAGCGAAGTACTTTCATAACTAGTCTATCTGGAAAAGAGCCCATAGAAAGTGTTTGGGGAGGGCTGAACCTTTCAGAAGCATATTCAGCAGGTGATTGGACCATCGTTCCGCCAATCATTATTTATTACAGGCCAATCAGATGATGTCTTAGGTGGGACCTGTCGTGCTACAGAACGTGAGCCACTTCATACAACAAACTCTCGTCAAAAATGCAAGAAGTGGAGTGAAAATATCTTTTCTATAAAGAAGTTTGTAGTGTTGTTGCTTGTTTTCCATTTTATAAAGAAATGTGGTCCAGATCTGATTAAACTGCTACTGAAGCATCTATGCTAATTTCTGTATGAGTGGTCACTTCCTGCTGTTGTCTCACTGAGCAGAGCACAGTCGGTGTAGATTAGAGCATGCCGTGATGGATCAGCCTGATTGCACACATTGAATCAGGGGGATCCAGCTGCGACTGCAAGGTTAAGTCCTATCTACTCACACGTCATTTGTTTATAACCTCAGCTAAGACTGCTCCTTCTTCAAACATGAACTTACATAACCTCCCCAGAGGAGGCTTGTAAACGTCAGCCCCGGCCTTAAATCTGTTTGCTTTTTGCATGGTGAAGGTAAATATTTGCTCTGAATATGCAAAGATCTGAAAGACTACAGGCGGTGATGAAGGCAACACATAATATCCTTTACTGTAAGGGGATTTGAGGACTTAGGTTCATTTATCACATTTGTTATTCATCTGCACGTCTACATTTAACAGTCTGAAAAGATTATAAAAGCATTCAGAAACATAAAAGCTTTGGGTGTGCTGGTTTGGCACGTACCACATATTCAAGTCTCATGCCTTGTGCCACCTGACCAGGTTTGATTCCCACCAGAGGCCCATTTGTCATGTATTCTACCAGTGTTGCCAGATTTTTCTACTGAAACAAGCAACCTGGTTGATAAAACCAAGCCACCTCCAGCTATTTTTTTTTCTAACATGAAATATTACTTTTTTCAAGAGAAATCTACATTCAGTACATCTACAAACAGTAATAGCTACAGTAGAAATGACTTGAATTCAGGCTATACGGATTTCTTTTCAGTGGAAACATCATTTTGCACCTCTTTTTACAGTAAAATTTGTTGGAGAAAGTAGTCTGTGTAACGTCTGAATTGAGTTTATACTGGTAGTGGAGTGTGCATCAGATCCCTCCTGGGTTTGAGGGCACAACAAGCCCAAATGAGAAACTGCACTTTTGGAACAAGCCCGAAAAAAACGCAACCCGCAACTTCCAATATTTACAAGCAACTTTTCAGCAAGAGAAGCCCAAAGTCACTTATAATAAGTGGACCAGGCAACTATGTGTCCAATCCTGGTCTCTGTCCCCTTTCTGAAGTCATTAAAGGCCTAAAATGCCCAAAAAATATCTTAAAGAAAAAAAAAAAGCTTTATCGCTGAAAGATCTCTTCAAACGTATTGGCACCACACACGTTTCATTCACTGCACAGTTTAGCACCATCTTATTCAAATGCAGGACGACGACATAATTAGAGATAAAGATGTAAAAATAACCCCACCAGATGGGTCTGCATACCTGTGTTTTCAGGCATGTTCTAAGAAGTGAAGCACCCTCGCTTAGTATACAGTTAATGGGGTGAATTCTGAGTCGTGTAAAGGTTGCATTAAGTGCGTGATGGCGGCTGCTACTTTGGTTATGATGAAGTGTGTCGGCATTTTATACTACTATATTGGTACATTGATATACAAGCCACATCCAATTTTATGGGATTTTAAAAAAGTGCTGTGCTTGAAAGTGCATGTTATATTACAATATTTATGGTAGATAAGATAAGATCAAGTGTGCCAATTTTATTTTGTGGAAAGCAAAATCAGAAGTTTGTTTCTAAAAACATGTATCCCAACATTTATGTTTTCAAAAATTATAAACTACTTGATCCTTCCCCTCGTACAGTGTGAGTTAAAAATAGTAAACTAAGATTCAGTCTCATGTCTCAGGAAAGCAAAACAGATATGATAAAACTGACATTAGGATATGAGCAGAATTATTTCACTTTCATGCAGTACATTGGTCATTCATATTTTATCACTGTAAAATATGTCAAATTTGGTTTTGTCCAAGTTTTGACTTTGTGTGATTGGATTTTTACTGATATTCTATGACATGAAGAAAGAAATACGAATGAAACAAACACGAATGAGGGCATCCTCAGCCCAAATAGTACGATCACCAAGAGCGGCCACAGGTCAGGAGACCTTGGTGGCCATGCCGTTTCGCAATGAAGCCACTCATATGAGCCCGTGGACTACATTTAGTAAAGTTCAAATTAAACATTCGATAAAATAATTAAACTTGATAAAGTTGTACTTACAAATGTATCTGTTAAAATGTCATGTTTTTTAATTGTGTTATTTCACGCGGATGTGCTTATGACAAAATAAATGTTTATATTTATGTTTGGATGTAACACAGTTTGTTTGGATCACCTCCAATTTCCAGTTTATTCCTGTAACTTTCATGGAGAGTTACCAATTTGATTTGGATTTACCAGAAATTTTCCGACCCTTTCAACCCTACTGAGCAGTCATCTGTAGGAATGGGAGTTAGTAAGATTTTATTGATACTAATGCCATCAATGATTCATCTTATCGATCAAATTCTTTAACAATTCTCTTACTGATTCCTGATGGGTTTCTGTGGGGGAAACAAAGTTGTCCTACGGAGCTTTTCAGTGGCAACAATGTCAAACACATGACACTCCTGATACTCTAGATCAGCAGTTTTCAAAGTGTGCATGAGTGAACCTCCCTTTTGTGAACATGATGTCTGTCAAAGCCAGTTTGACCACTTCTGTCCTGTCTGCCAAGATTTGGGACTTTTTGTTATCATTTGTAAGGCATGCAGAACAAAGTGGAAGGAATTGATGATCAAAAACTCTAATGATATCGATTCTTTGAGGGAGGTGCTATGTATGCTCAACTAGAATTGGTTTTTGATTCCCATCCCTTGTCATCTGGGACTGAATATGAATGATCAGTGGACTAAATCAAGATAAAATTATTAAAGTATCATGTCCTGATATCTGTTTTAAGATACCTGTTTCTGATTTTGAGTAATGTGGGATTTAATCTGGGTTTGTGCCCTTGGATAAACTCAATTTTTGTTTTATTAAAAACTGACTGCTGTTCAATCGACCACGATCAAATGTGAATGAACAATGTATCAATAGAAGGTAACATGATTATGGTATCACCCCCTTATGTCACTTTCATGATGTCTTTTTGGATTGTTAAAAATCTGAGAATGGATCTGGGTTTCCTTTTTTTACCTAACTCACACTGTAAATCATTTTTTCGTTGTTGTCGCAATGTTGTCATCACTGTAAATTATGTAGTCGATAAATAAAAAATTGATCACAAAAGATTTTAAACATTATGTATTAGGGCTTTCACCTTGTACTCAATATTCAAATATCCAGCAAAAACTCACATTCTGAGTAGATATTTGTTCTTTTAACTAAAGAAGGAGGATATCCTCTCTCATATCAATTCTGTGGCACAATCTACATCTGGGACTGACCCACTGAGTTTGTTAAATACTTTGAAGTACAATTATTGTCATATTTTGATGTTTTATTTTCATTCTCTCTCCCTCCTTTTCTCTCGGTCTCTCTCTCTCCTGCAGGGCGTACTTCAAGAGTTTCATCCCTCAGTTCCAAGAGGGAGCCTTTGCCAACGGGAAACTCTAGTGCTCTCGAACTTAATGACATGCCTGGAGAGCTGCCTGTGGGAGTGTGTGTTGGTGTGTGTTAGTGTATGTCCTTGTGCACCTGTAAATGAGTATGCACAGACATATATTTGTGTAATGTACTGCAATACAGCAGCACAGTGAGAATGACGGTGTGTTTACTGCACACTGACTCTGTGGATGCCATCTTCTGACTCTGAAGTATGAACTCACCTTTTATTTTTTTATGTAGGTTTATGTAGAAGCCACTTTGGTCCAGAGGCTTAGAGGAAGTTTTATAGGCACTGAATATTCACAATAACTTTAAAATTAGAGGAAAGAATGGTTTTGCTTATTTTAGTACTGTAATGTCCTAAATTGAGCAACAACATGAGTGTTGTGGGAGCAGCCTGTAATAATTATTATTATTCTGCTGGATTGCCAGCCATTGACCACATCACAGCTAATGCAGGAATGTCCTACACCTGTATTCCTTTAACAAGAGCCCCATTCATGCTGCCGTTTCAAGGCATAAAATATTTACCCCCCGTGATATTTCACCTCCACTGTGATCGTCCTGGAGACGGAGGAGGGGGAGTCGACCCTCTCTTTGCTCCGTCTCCCGAGGTAGTAACAGAGGCCTGATGTTGGAGAGAGGGAGGCGCGCAGACTCAGCGGGAGACAGGAGCGCAGCGAGTGAGCGTTTCTGCCTTTGTGTTTATGTGGGGGGATGCGCCATGTCGCGTGTATCCAAGCTGTTTTGGGGTGTAAAATGACACAGATGCCACGGCCTCACTGAGTTATTGTGAATGTACTATAACAGAGCCTTTTTCATTCTGTCAGTCACATTCATCACGGGCCAATCAGATAACACATTAGGCGGGCGATTCTGCCGAAGTGTAAAATACAAAATGTAGGCCACTGCGTAGAACAAACTCACCAAAAAAGTCGGACGTGCAGAGAAAATACCATTCCTGTTGTGAAGTGCTTTCACTGTTATTTGTTCTTCTTTTAAACAAGAAATGCCATTAATATCTGATAGAAATGCTACTGAAGCTGTTAGCATCACTTCTTGCTGTCCTCTTGCTCGTAGCTCCCACTTCTTCCTGCTCTGATTGGGCTGTGCCGCTTTGGGCCGAGCACAAACACTGTAGATTAGAGCTTGGCGAGATTGAGTTGTCTGATTACAGTCATTGAATCAGGTGGATCCAGCTGCTGCGCAAGGTTAAAAAGGACTGCACTCACAAAACTCTGTCTAAAGCTTCAGTTAGTTTGTGTGTTGACAAATCAAACATCAAACTAAAGACCTGCAGGAATGTCTCCAAACACATTTATATTCTGTTGTTTTTATCTCTTACACCTCGTTCATGCCATTTATTTCCTTTTTTTTGTCTTCACGATCCATGTGATCATCGAAATCTTTGAGAAGTGACAGTACTGTAAGTTACTGAAGGACATGTTCTGTCCATGTTTTCTCCAGTAAAGTTTTTTTTTTCCTCTGACATTCTGGTCATGTTTTGTTTTTGGTCTTCAGTGTGTTTTAGTTTTGCCTTTCATTTTATTTAACTTAGTTATTATTGATGTCTATAAATAGACTGTAATAATCTGTTTTCCCCTACAGATTTCTCTTTAAACCAACCCCGCTATGCTGTGGTTGTCTAATACTTTTTGTCTCAAAGTTGTGCTTAAAGGCCAGAAACTTAAAGCTAGCCCTTTATCATTTATCATTTCAGCCCAACTCTGCATCGTCAGCATTTGTTTTATCACAGGGTGAGTTGCCCTAAGGATTCAAATGCCTGACAGGGAAACTCCAGATTTGTTCATATTTACGCCTGAATGAAGACATTTTGTTGAAGTTAGACCTCATAGTTAGATTATAAACACTTGTTCAATCTTGCTGGAAATAGTAATCTCTTCTTTAGCTTCATAAGAATCTTTAGTTGTGTTTGAAAAACTTGATTTTGTACTTGTAACATTATGCTTTAAGAGGCCATGTTTCGCCTTAACTCAGGCTCATACGTTTGATTTTAGTGTTTTAGTGATTTGATTTTAGAAGCTAAGAACTAAGTTAAGCCTCTGTAACTCACTCCTCCAAAATGATCCCCTTAATGTCAAAGAAAACAAGTAACATGGTCTTGACTTTGGACTTTCTTTGATTAAGATTAAGACTAGAAGTTTTATTGCATTTCATCACTCCTAAAAAATTTGGTTCCTTCTGTTTGTTCAAAAAGGGCTGAACAAATTTGTTTGCGTTGTTCCTGTTAATCAGGACTCTGAAGTTTTGGGACGACTTTGGCACACTTTTGTTGCGATCAGATTTTCTTGTAAAATCTGCAGAGCCGTCTCTTCATCAATGGGGAGACCATTTCACTCTAATACTGAGTCGTTGATCATTTCCAAGGATTTGGTCAATTTGTTGAATGTTTTCAGGAGTTTTTGATGCGCATGGGCGCCCAGGATGTTCATCGTCTCAGCATTTACAAAGTCGTTTGTGCCATTCAAACACCCGTGCACATGACATGAAGTGATCCCCAACACCTCAGTTCAGCTGCTGTGTTGTTCAATTTCACAAAAATTTCAAGTCACTTCATTGCTCAACTTATAAGCTAATCATTTTCCAATGTCACTTGTTGTATCTTAGAGCAAGTGTGTGTGAATACTTAACCTGTAATATACAACATTTACAGTGTGACTGTGACGGGGTTTCATCCTCACAAGAAAGTCTCATGGTTTGAAACATCATAACGGGCATACATGCATTTAAAACTCATATGTGGACCTCTAATATGATTTTCAACAAGATCAGTCTTTGTTGATTCGAAGGCAATCCCTCTTGTTACAGACATTAAAATGTATTTTTCTGGCCAAAGCTGCCTCACTTTATGCAGCCATAACTAATTATTAGACATTTCTTTAAAGTAAAGGGAAATTACATTTTTAAGATGGAGTTTTCTCTTTATTGTGTTTTTTCCAATCATCAAATTTAAAAGCAACTCTGTAAGGACCATATGTTTGTTATTCTCCATAAACCGTCAGATCTTGAAGCTTTTTAAACCCTCAGGATCCTGCTGTTTCAGGCCTCTGATGTGTTTGTGTAACAAGGAGCTCCAGCACACAGAGGATGTGCGTGTGTGTGCCTGTATGTGCACATGCATGTGCAGAGTGTGCGCCTGCTTGTTTTCATCATTAAATATGAGGGTCATAGTTAGGGGTCCTTGCTGGCCCCAGGCGCAGCCCTTTGCTATATTTATTGTTGGCAATGCAGCGACTGTCAAGTCTAATTGAGAACTATAGGCTGAATGTATCTGGGGCATTTAATAGCATCAAGGCTCTTAATAAAATAATTAAAATGCAAGATTCTTTTTGTCTTTTTCACTGCCCCACTCCATCTTTCTTGCTCTAACCTTTGTCGACCTGCTTTCAAAACATCTCCGTCATCAGCCGCGGGACGAGGCACTCTCATTTTAGAGGTCTGAGGGAGGGGGGTTGAGAGAGGGAGGCTGATGGGAAATGTCTTTAACAAGCACGAGAACATAAGTTTGACTTGGCAGAAGATTTAAGACCCCTACTCAACAGTGGTGGTGCTTTTTAATGTTAGAATGTGGGATTGAGGCAAAGTGGTTATGCTGACCTTCTTTTGCCTTTTATTTTGAAAGGAAGGTTTGTTCAAAACACCTATAAGTATTATTAACTTTCCCATTTCAAACAACAATGAGACCAGACCTATTTACTTAAAAACAACTAATTATAAAACACAATATGTTATATTGAAGTATGGGAAAATGGGGGTGTCGGTGGCTTAGACTGTGTCCTAACTGAACGCAAGTATCAGATATCGCGTCACATAGCGCAGCATCTCATGCCTGCTATTTACATTGCATCCATTTAAAAATGTGGCCTAAATTTCCTTTTGCAAAAAGGAAATCAACTGCTCTTACCGTACAGCTGGATAAACTTGTGTGGGGTGCTTTGTATTGACCAGTGGTGGTCTCAAAGGCCCCTCAATACACAGCTCTCTGTTAGCAATGCAATGTTTCCCCCTGTGTTAAAAGTGAAAGTAAATCATTTGACTCACCGAAAGAGATGAATACTCCGCTATCCCTGCCATGTTGAACAGATCAACAAGCTCTGCTGAGTGAGGAAAGTCAAAGAAAACAAAAAAATTCCTCCTGCACCTTGTCAAAATCTCTCTTTCCTCACTTTTACCTGTCAGCGTCAATGTGCCGAAAAGAGGAGAAACTGAAGACGGGGCATCGAGGGAAAAACGTTGTGCCACTGATGCTCACATCCATTTAGTTAGGACACGGTGTTAGTCTGGAGAGTTGAAGGTCAAGGTTTTGGGCCCAGCTCAAACAGTCACATGACATAGTGTCCTTGGGCAAGACACCCAGTGCTGCATCAGTGGTGTGTAAATCAGTATAAAAGGGTGAGGATGTGTTAGCTGATACTGACGGAGAATTTACATTAAAACTTTGACCATCAGTGAGTGAATGGGTAGGTGTGACCTGTTGTGTAAAAGAGCTTTGAGTGGTCAGATGCCCTTTTCACACAAACAACCCTGAAATTTCCCAGAAAATTTCTGGGTAATCTTCCCAGGTAATTCCCTGACCTTCTTGTTCACACTTGGCTCCTCACAGCAGGATGTTTTCCTTTAGTTTGCTTGTTGTATCATAGAGGGACTGGGGAAGGGAAAAACACTCAGAGAGCAGCAGGTACTTTTCAGGATAATTCCACAGTAACACACCCTGACGAGTGCATTCACACATGCAGCTAACCTGGGAGAGTTCTGGTAATTTTAGAGTTTTTCTGCGAATGGTAATGGGGTAAAAGACTGGAAAAGAACTATACAAGCTCAAGTCCAAAAATATGTTTCCAAAGTCCTTGTTACCCTGATACTGTCAGGATGCTGTTGGGGTAGCCCACCCTGGACATGCCCTGTCTCAGTAGGGAGTAGGGCTGGGTATTTCATGCAACCTCAGGATACCATATGTATCCCAATACTGAGGCTACAATACGATACGTATCCCGTTAAGTGTAAATTATGGACATGTATTATGCCTTTATCAGAACTCCTGGCAATTTTAAATTTGTTTTTTCATTGCAGAAAGAGAAAGATGGTTCTACAACTTGAGACACTTAAATTTAGGTCCTCAAAGATTTTAGACCTGAGTTAAAATGTGCTTCATTCATGAAGTTTGGCTGAAGTTTAACATCACCCAAAGTGTATCAACAACAGCTGTCACAGCATCTGAGGCCGTACCGATTCTGTAGAATCAGTACTGATACACGTATCGGCAAAGAGTGCATGGTGATATTTTGCCGTATCGATATTTTGAGCACAGGCCTAGTAGGGAATATGCCCTAACCCCCTGGAGAGAGGTGGTATAGGGAGAAATGAAATAATTAATTGAATTATGCTTTTGCAGTAACTGAACCTGAAGGGTGTTTTATTCTGAAAGGATGACTGAATCCTTGCTTATTTGTCTGTCACTTGACTGTGCAGACTTTACACTCAGGCTCTCTGTCCCCGTCACCACAGTGATGAACAAAAAAGTACAACCAGAGATAAACTCACTGCTATACATGTGCTCTTGCACTCTCCCACCTGTGCTCTAAATGTAGTTGTAAACATATTTGTGTGTTGAATTGAGGCACAGGAGCGCTCAAGGATTCAATTCAGAGGTAAGAACTGATAAAATATCCAACATTTATTAAAAGAAACATCAAATCAGCTCAGACTGATGACCCATTAATTAATCACTCACTGTTGGCACCATGTGAAAGCTGTTTTCCTCTGCACCCAGATGGTGTAGTGGTTTAAGTAGTTACTGTGTCAACTGGTGACTTTCAGCTGTTTTCCTAAATGTCACTGTTATGCAGCTGATAAAAACAAAAGCAACTGTGTGTGAATGTCTCTTTATCAGGGTTAGAAACACATCTATTGCTCCCTCTCATCCCACGTCATGGTGTGACTATGTACAGCATGTGTTATTGTTTGTTGCCCCCTGTGAAGGCCGGTTTACGACTATATTTGATTGCAAAAAAACAAGTCCACTGTTTAGAAGGCTGGGGACCGTTGCTGTATGTATTGAACTGTCTATCTGGCATGTCAGGTTAGAATATGTGACTTTTGAGGTCACATCTGCAACACACTTGAAACTCTCAGCACAGTGAAAAAAAGGAAAATGTCCTATCACAGGGAGCCCTGCCTAACTAATGAAGGGTAAACAGGGGGCCAGAAAGTTTCAAACCCTGTTAAAACATTCTGACATTGGTAAAATAATATCGACAACGGGCTGCACAATCTAAAATAACGCAGGGTTTGCATAACTTACAGAAGGAGTGATAAAACAATACATTTCAGCCCTGTGATTAGTTGGCGACCAGCCCAGGATGTGCCCTGCCTCTTGCCCAATGACAGCTGGAGTAGGCACCAGCCCCCCGTGACCGTGATGTTGACCAAACTTGAGCCCTTAAGTTACTTGAAAAACAGTTCCTCTCAAAGTGTCTCTAACGGCGTCACTGCTGCAATCTTAAAGTCCTGCTCAGTGTGCCTCCTCCCTCCAAAGTATCTGCACAGGAACATGGCTCACCTTTACACGCTCTTAAGCAACTTAACATGGATTTAGCCAGTGTAATGATCCTGTGAAGGTGCTGCTCAAGGTACCTTTTGAAGATGTATTTCTCAGCCCCCTGAATCACAGAGCAGAGGTCTGCCAACCCTCCCAGCTAATACTCCAAATCCACTAATCCAGCCGTCTTTAAGAGATCTTCACGGCAGTCGGCTGGAATAATTAAAGGCTGGAATAATTAGCTTGGAATCTGTGGATGGAGATGATTAAATTGATGAGTGTTTTATTGTTTTATTTGTCATCCCAGTGAGTTCATGCTTTGTTGGACCTGGACTTCATTTTAGGAAAAGTTTCAGATGCAGTGGTCATTTTCAGGATGATATTGGGCTGGACCTTATTTGAAGTCTATAAAACATGCCTATGTTTTTGAAAGAGATACAATGTATGGAAATATCACATACATAGATATATACTTCACCAAAAAAGGTTTAGAAATGTTATTTCAGCTGATTATTTCTTCTCTTTAATACACTAATGTTATGTATTTTATATCATTGAAGGTACAACTTCTAAGGATTCTGCATTAATGGACCAAACAACACAGCTAAATGTGTGAAGCCCCCCCCCAAAAAAATGTGCCCAAATCTCTTGAAAGCATAGCAGCTTGTTAGTGGAAAAGTAGGTTGTTGTAAATGTGCTGAATATAGACTGTAATATCCTTGCTGTTTTTGTGGCTTGTTTTTATCCACAGTACTTTAAGTTTAGGCTTTGCAAAAATGCTCACTTTTCAGAAGTGTTGGTGCCTTATGTTCATCCCTTGCTTGTAAGATTTCTAAAGTTGTCGTCATACCAAACTTCAGTTTGTCGTGCAACAGAAATACATTGAAAGTCAATGGGAAGATACGTCATTCACAATTTGTGGTGGAATTGTTGTGCGAATTATGCAAATTTTTGCACAAGGTATGTAAATTTTACCTTTTTCACCCCTTTGTCAAAGTAAGAAATATCCAATCTTTACCTAAAGTCATGGAACAACAGCTAATCAGCCTCGAGACTCGAGAGTGAACAGTGACGACGCTCAGCTCATATTTATTTAACACTTTTCATGGGCTGTAGTGTCAATAAAGTCCGCCAGCACAGCAGCGATCTGGTTTGTTTCTCTGGCTTAATAGCAGGGGTTTTGGGTGTTTTTCACTGGCGCAAATATGCCGAACCTCAGGGAAGAACTACCAGAGCACCCATGAGAGAAAGACTTGACCGGGAAATAGGAGGAGTGGGTGCCAGGCCGTACCAGAAAATAGATGAGTAAAGCCTGGCAGGCTCAGCAATGGGAGGGCATCCCCCGGATGTTGAGGTGAAACTCTCCGAACGATGTTATGGATCGCCAAATGGATGTGTTATTATTTTAGGTTAATCTTGGAAATTTGGATTTTGGTTTTCAAGAACAGGAGATTGTAAAAACATCTACCATGGCTGATCATGGATTTAGGAGGCGGAAACACAGGTTGTTATGGTTTGGAGACAGGCCTGCTTCCTTCTCTTGTCCCTTTCTGGTCATAAAGGGCAACAGTTCACCTTGAAAAATTTGATCCATGTGAAGACCAGAATACATCAAGGGAGTTTGTCATGGGACGCAAATATTTTTTTGTGTTTGGTGCGAACACAGCCTTAAGGATCATCCAACCATAAGAAACCCTCCAGCCTTTCCTCTTGACCCTCCACTCTGTGGCACCACCCTAAGGCGAGGGTCCTCGTTCCAACCATGCCCTCAGGTAAGAAGATTGTCTCAAGTGACAGAATACAGCCAAAGTGATCAAACTAAGTGTTGGATGTAAACTCCTCTGATTTAAACAAGGGGCCCGTCTGCTCCAAAATCAGGTGTCCTCAGCTCAAAGCATCTGGCAAACATGAATATTAGCATTAGATTAACATTAACCGCTCCTGTGACAACCCTATAAGCAGCTAGCTCGGAGGCAGCGAGGACCTGCCAGCCCCTACGAGAACTGACAAGTGTGTGAAACAGGATCACTTAAAGCTCAGCACCTTCCCGGGCAATAACCCAGAGAGTTAGCTTTTGGCATCACTCACCCGGCTTCAACCTCAGAAGTCGGGCAAGTCGCCGGAAACTTTTGAGAAACATGCGGAAGAACGACAAAGTAAGCGTGACGGCGGCGCTGACATCGAGGGGTGACGCCTTGTACGAGAATAACAGAAAATGAGTGAGAGTGTGAAAAGTGATTGAAAAACCTGAATCATCGGAGACGGTAAACAAGCAAGGACGCTGGGAGGTAATCGGAGGGAAACAAGAGGCATCCAAAAGGCCTGGATATGTCAGAGAGCAGGAACAGCCGCCTTGTTCAGGATTGTTTACTTTCTGCTTCTGTCAGAGTCCGAATCACCCGATCCGTCAGCCTCGCCTGACTCTCCTTCTCCTCCCGTCTTTATTTTTTGAGCCGCAGCCTTTGACTTCCCATTCTCCCCCTAGAGAAGTAAAAAAAAGACAAAAGATGAACAGTTAGCCGAGTGAAAGAGGAAGGAGGGGGAGAAATCACAAACTCTAGTGACTATGGGGTACTGTTTTTTCCGTAAGTACAAATTCAGAGTGACATATGGGGAGTTTTCGCCCCCCTCGTCTTCCTTCTGCATGTTCGGAGGGGAAGGGGAGGGGTGGATTTCAGAGGCTATGCAGCATTTGCAGCGTAGGGTTGTTGATACGAGCCATGTAGAGGATGATGGAGCTGAGAGGCTTAACTAATTTTGGAAAGAGAGAGAGCAGGAGGAGGAGAGCAGAGGGGGGATTTGGGGCCTTTTGTTACAGCCTGTTTGATCTGGGAATTCGAAAAAAAAAAAAATGGCCTAGAGATGTCGTGAAAATGAGAGAATTACGGCTTGGGTCCCTCACTCTTCTTTTTCATCAAACTCGAGCAGCACCTAATGCACTCCGGAGTCAAAGCGTCAGATATTACTCTCCCCCTTTTCCTGCGTACAGATAATAACTGGATCTAGTTAAACCCTGATTGTTAATTGCTAATTACTCCTCGAACATGAGAAGCCAGGAGAGCGTGGCTAAGCCCATCAAATGAGTGTTTGCTCCGGTGCTTGTAGGTTTTTTCCCTCTGTGTTGTCGAGGCGTTCTGGATGCTTTTGACAAGATAAAGACTGATTTCTGTCGGAGTGGGGCAAGAGCAGAGAGCGGGGGCTTCCCCCTGCCTCGTTTCCCCCTGGGTGTGATCATAAACTGATTCAAACCTTTCATGGGTTAACCAAAGCACATCCCGCAGGTGTTTTTCTCCTTGGAATCCAGTTCTTGGTCCCGCTGCATTAAAGCGAGCTGCTTGGCCTTGGTTCAGTGCTCTTGATTGTTGCAGAAGATGAAACGCAATTAACTCAAAATTACTCTAAACTGGAGCTCCATGTCTCCTTCGCTGAAAGAGGATTTTGGGGTATAATGAAGGTTTTAAAGGAAGAGGGTTATCGCAGAATCACTTTTTATCAGATGGGTCTCAGGAAACACCTCTCACGCTGGGTGGTGATGTGAGTTCTTCCCTCTGTCATTAGATGGGCGTTACCAGACTTTTTCAAATTGATATGATACTTGTCAGGAAAATTTCCCACACTGCCCCTGACTGACAGCCTAGATGGAAAGGACGACAGGAGAAGAAGTCTGTCTTTAGTCTTTTTACTTGCAGCAAGGAGTGGAGCAGTTTACAGCAAGGCAACTTCCTCTTGCACTGAAGAGTGCTTCTAACCTTCTACGCCTTATGACAGAAGCAAGCTGTTTGCTGCTTATCAAGTACAGGCAGTTCTTAACAGTTTCTGACCCCTTTATCTAAGTAGCTGTATGAGCACTTATCTATGAGGTGTGTCAGAAAAGTTCCAGGACTGGTGTCACAAAAGATTTATTTCAGACCCAAACTTCAAACTAAGACTTTTCCCCTTCAAAGTAATCCCAGCATGTCTACCAAGAGATACTGCGGCGTTTGCTTCGTTCAGTGCGCGAGAAGAGGCGAGAGTTGTGGCAGGACAAGTCGTGGCTGCTCCACCGTGACAACGCGCCTGCTCACAATGCCCTGAGCATCCAGCAGTTACTGGCTGAGAAGAACATCGCCGTGCTGGAGCAACCTCCCTACTCACCTAACCTGGCTCTGTGTGATTTTTTCCTCTTCCCCAAGCTCAAGGGGGTCATCAAGGGGACCCGTTTTAAAGACGTGGACGACATCAAAAAGGCCATGACGACGGAGCTGCGGAGGATCCTGGAAGAATCCTTCCAGGAGTGCATATTTTAATAGTCACGTTTATGTAAGTCAAATAACTTCTATAATGATAATATAATACACACACTTTTCCCTTCAATACTGATTAACCTGAAACACCAGATGGACTGCTCAGTATATTTCACTAGTCCATCTGGGAAAGAGTCCAAAGAAAGTGTTTGGGGATGGGCAGAACCTTTCAAAAGAATATCCTGCAGGTGATTGGACGACCATTTCATCAATCAAATTCATTATGGGCCATTCGGATAATTTAGTAGGCTGTTGCTACTGCTGTGGTGTAAAATACAAATTGTGAGCCACTTTGCCAAAACATGTCAGAAGCAGAATGAAAATTTCTTGTCTATCGAGATGCTTTCAGTGTCGTTTGCTTTTCATTAAATAAAGGAATGCTGTAATCATGCTCAGCAGCTACATCTGCCTGAGTCAGTGTCTGTAATCAGGCAGATCCATCTTGCCAAACTCCAGTCTATAACGACCTAAAGTGGCACAGCACAAAATCTCCTACATTTGATTCAACATTGTAAGCAACAGTTGACCTCCTAACTTTGCTGCCTTCAGTCTCAGCTGTGTTCATCTCTGTTGGCTCCTGGTGCCTCCTCCTCAGGACTGGACTCCTGTTGTATGACTTGAGGCGTTCTTTCGGGGTCAGCCATCTTTCATCCTCTGGGCATGTGGTCGGAATACCGAGATCAGCTGCGGCTGCATGTAGTGAAATGGTATATGCATCCTCTTGATATGGCTTTTATTGGCATGTACATTTTTTCTGTTCCTTACTATGAAGTGGATGCTGCATGTACCTAACAGCAAGAAGGTTGCTGGTTCGATCCCTGTGTCAACCAGGGCATTTTATGTGTGAAAGAAAGACCAAAACATGCTTGTTAGGTTGATTGGTGACTCTAAATTGGTATGAGTTTGCGCATGAATGGTTGTCCATCTTTCTATGTGGCCCTGTGTTTGGCTGGCAACTGGTTCAGGGTGACCCCGCCTCTCGCCCAATGTCAGCTGGGATAGGCCCCGGCCTCCTGCAACTCCAAATTGTATAAGTTGTATACACTGTAATAATGAAAACTTAAAATTGCCGGCATAAAATAAATGTTTCCGTAAACAAAACAAAATCTTTTTTTTGTGTGGTGGACTTAATCCAATGAGTTATTTCAACTATCCTTATTAATTTTTCGTAATGTAAAGCTGGTCTAATTTCTTAACTTAAGTTTACAAAGCTTCAAACAATTAGCTTAAGGTCAGGAGTGGTCAGGCCAAGGTCTGTACACAGGGTTTGTACAAAGGCAGAAAATGTTGGCGTGCAAGACCAGCACAGTGGTGAGTCATCACTACATATCCAGGATAAACTGTATCTGGTCTGGGTTCAAATCCTGCCTGAGCTTGTCTGTATTTTAAGTATTTTTTCCTATTTACTCAAAATTTTGAGCTTTCACCAATTAGAAGCTCAAAAAGCTTTCACAATTTCCTTCTAATTTAGAGTTTTCTGGAGTTTTTTTTTTTTTTTTTTACAGTGGAGATAATGGATTGACGGATTACTGTAACAATCAAGATCAGTCTGTGAAACTGTCTCAGTGTGAAACATTTAGATAATCTTCCATTTATTTAAACAGGTAGATGCAAGAACTATAAATCATGCCAATGAAGCAGTGATGTGTTTGGAACATCTGCAGCTATTTGCTTATATATATATATACAAAAACATGATTTAAACTTGAACCCCAGATTTTCTAAGCTGCAGTCTGATTCCTGTTGAAGAAGTGGGACTGAAACGTTTATCTCTTATTTCATGCAGAAAGCATTTAGGGAAAAAAAAACACTCAAACTGCGAGCAGACATGAAACCAAACTGCTGCCGGAGCTCCACTTCATCACGTGGCTGCATCACATCGGCTCAGGCTCAAACGAAAAGTTTCCCTCAACTCGTCAGGAAACATGCTCATCCCTCGTGCACTCCTTCAACTTCCAACACATGGATATTTATTTTTCAGAGGCACAGATGGGAGGGGGTGGGGGGGTATTGAAGAGGAGCGGGACGGCTCGTGGTGGCGGAGGGATGAAGGAGTCTTGTCACATTACATGTACCTGTCTGTGCGCGTCTTCTCCTGCGGTTGTCATCTCACCTGACAGGTCTATCAGTGTCCACGGCTGATCAGAACGCGTCCCTCAGCCTGACAGGATGAACCGACAGCGCTGCAATCCAGACTGACAGCTCCTCAGGTAGCTGTATGGTGAAGGGGGGAGGAAGGGAAGGAGGGAGGGAGGGAGGAAACAGGGGAGGAATCTGATGGTGAAGCGAGAGCCACTGGAGAGTAAGGCAACAACAGGAGGAGTAAATTAAAGTGACTAAACACAAGAAAAAGGTGCCATATGAGGAATCGTTAAACTAAAATGACTGAATTATTGAAGAAATGAGAAGACATGATGAGGCCTGTTTGTGATCCCAAGCATCAAAGATAAACAAGTGAAAGTTTGACTTGACAGACTGTTTTTTTTGTGTGTTTGTTTTTTAAGATTTATTTTTGGGCATTTTATGCCTTTATTGATGGAGAGAGAGAGAGAGTGTATTTGCTTGGGAAATAAGGTAAGAGAGTAGTGGAAGACCCTCTGCAAACTGGCCAAGGCTGGATTCGAACCCGGACCGGCAGCAGCACATACATGGATCATGCCTGATTGCTTACCACCTCACCAAACCAGCACCCAGACAGTGTTTTTTTTTTTAGCTGTATGCCACACAGAATTATGCTTCTGTATGTAATGCTCAACATGTATTTAAAAAAAAAAAAAAAAACTCCTTAACAACATTCAATCGGATGTAAAAAAAAGCTTATGTAGTGTGATTTTCCCAAGCGAAGTGAATTTGATTTTAACAAACGAAATAACTTCAGTCTCTTCAGTTAAGGATAAAACACTGACCCTTACCCTTTTCATATTTTTTCACAATTTTCAGCCAAATATGAAGCTTCCAAAAGATCAAACTTGATATTAACCAGCAAACAATTATGCAAATATTCCCAAACAAGGACGACAACCTAACCTATTTAACAATTCTTTACACTTTTTAGCAATAATACTCCTCAGAAAAGCTAAGAAACATTGATTTGGTTGATTTTTTTTTACATAATTTTTTGCCATAGTTCTTAAGGATCTTTCCATATGAAAATACAGGTTGTGCTTGTTTTTAATTACATCGGTTTGTGCTGAGAGGCCCTTTGAACCTTTATTAGAGGATGTTAGTTTGGCTAATGCTTTTGTAGTGCCAAAAAGCAAGGTAAAGTACACTGCCTGGCCAAAAAACAAGTCGCCACCTGGATTTAACTAAGCCAATAGGTACGAGCCTCCTGTTGGATAATTACTGAAAAAGCGATTATCATGGAGCTGGCAACAAGTTCTTAACTCCAGCTGATGCAATAAGTAGCTTCTCATTTCTCAAACAACCATGTGGAAAGACACATCCTGTGGTTGTGAAAAAGATGTTTGTCTGTTTAAGAAGGGTCAAATCATTGGCATGCATCAAGCAGAGAAAACATCTAAGGAGATTGCAGAAACTACTAAACTTGGGTTAAGAACTGTCCAACGTATTGTTAACAACTGGAAGGATAGTGGGGAAGCATCGTCTTCCAGGAAGAAATGTGGGCGGAAAAAAATCCTGAATGATCGTGATCGGCGATCACTTAAACGTTTGACCAAACCAAATCAAAGAAAAACAACAGTAGAACTCAGGGGTATGTTTAATAGTGAAAGTAAGAGCGTTTCCACACGCACAATGTCGAAGGGAACTCAAGGGATTGGGACTGAACAGCTGTCTAGCCTTAAGAAAACCACTAATCAGTAAGGCTAACAGGAAAAAAGGCTTCAGTTTGCTAGGGGAGCATAAAGATTGGACTCTGGAGGACTGGAAGAAGGTCATGTGGTCTGATGAGTCCAGATTTACCCTGTTTCAGAGTGATGGGAGCATCAGGGTAAGAAGAGAGGCAGGTGAAGTGATGCACCCATCATGCCTTGTGCCTACTGTACAAGCCTGTGGGGGCAGTGCTATGATCTGGGGCTGCTGCAGTTGGTCAGGTCAAGGTTCAGCAACATTATGTGACCAAGGAATGAGGTCAGCTGACTACCTGAATATACTGAATGACCAGGTTATTCCATCAATCGATTTTTTCTTCCCTAATGGCACGGGCATATTCCAAGATGATAATGCCAGGATTCATCGGCTCAAATTGTGAAAGAGTGGTTCAGGGAGCACGAGACATTTTCACACATGGATTGTCCACCACAGAGTCCAGACCTTAACCCCACTGAGAATCTTTGGGATGTGCTGGAGAAGGTTTTGCACAGTGGTCAGACTCTCCCATCATCAATACAAGATCTTGGTGAAAATTAATGCAACACTGGATGGAAATAAAGTTTGTGACATTGCAGAAGCTTACTGCAAACAATGCCACAGCAAATACATGCTGTAATCAAAGCTAAAGGAGGTTCAACAATATACTAGTGTGTGACCTTTTTTTTGCAACTTGGTGGCAACTTTTTTTTTTTAGCCATTCAGTGTATTTAGGTCCTTAGAAAAAAAACTGCCTATAGAGCCAGAGACAAGTGTCCATCCATCTGTTTTTTATCTTCACCACTTATCCATTTCAGTGTGACAGGGGGCTGGCACCTATACCATCTGACATTGGGCATGAGACGCGGTACACCCTGAACCGGTCGCCAGCCAATCACAGGGCCACATAGAGAGATGGACAATCATTCAAGCTCACATTCATACCTAAGGGCAATTCAAAGTAACCAGTCAACCTAATGAGCCTGTTTTTGGTCTGTGGGAGGAAGTCACAGTGCCCCGGGAGAACTCGCTAATGCACAAGCAACACATGCACACTCCACACAGAGAGACTTTGGTCGACACAGGAAGTCCGGCCATCCATCTTATTGCTGTGAGGCATGCGTACTAACCTGCTGCACCACCTTTTTGAATCCTGTTGGTCCCAAACAATTGAGGCTTTAGCTAAAAACAACTTTTAACAGGTAATAATGGTGTAATAATCCATTTCGTGCACAAAGACCCTAGTGATGGTATTCACTGCAGAAACCTGCCCAGCTCTACAAACAGTCTTGAGGACACAGCAGATTAAAATAAACAAATAAAATGCATGATGAAAGAAGCATGTACACTCCAGTAACTTGTCTCGGCTCTTGAGGGCAACAAAGTTCTCTGTCAATAAAGCCTATCTTTGAACAAACACTCTCTAGGGCATGGATTAGGTTGAATTACCTTTAATAAATCAGGAATATCAACATTAAACATGGAAACAAACAGGCACCCTCCTTCCCTCAATAAAAAACACATCTTGTCCGTGTGTAACTCTGCTCACATCTTTTTGACACTGCTGTCACAACATGTCAGTTTGATTTGTGGTTTGATTTCAACAGTAATCCAAAAGCAAACATATGAATAACCGTCTAAAATAAAAGCAGGGAGTGAGCACACAGAGCCGTGTGGTGTGACTTGTTCACAGCACGAAGCAGGATACACACTGCGTGATTATCAGACTGATTTTGGCTCCAAATCCCCCCTTTCAAACACGTTTTTAATGGCATTGAATATTATCTTGCTTTATTCTACTTGTAGAGTGACCACACAGCCCAGTGTTTTTCAAATAGTGGGGCACAACTCCCAACGGGGGCCTGGCAGGCATGGGCCCCCGAGACTTTTGATTGGCCACCTTATGTGTCAATCCAAACAACAGTTTTTGTTGGCTTTCTTTGGTTGATGTTCTGATTTATTAGGACTTGAAATTTGACTCTGTATTAAATCTTTTATGTTATTATTATGTTATTATACTTTATTTTTGTCAGAATAGAATAGAGCTGGGCAATATGTTGATTTTATTGTTTAATCTAAAATTTTTGTTACAAGACATTTGAAAACAGGAATCTAGATTTTTTTCTCAGACTAAATCAGTCACTTGTTTTTCCACACCTGTAAATGCTTTGTGGAAATAATGCAGCTTTCAGTGTTAATGTAGATGAGCCTGCCTACATCCAAACTACCTAATATACCTGTAATTACAAAGCTACAGCCTTCACTCTGATTCTGAAAGGTAACTTCACTTTAGTTTTTTAATGTCATTTTTGTGTTATTTGAAAAAGCACAAATAGATCCAGACACAAAATAAAACAGCCCCCTTCAAGGATATTTAATATAAAAATTTAAAGAAAAAATCCTCAAGCTATTTATGGACAAGACCCAAAACCAAAAGACTTACATGGTGAAAATCACAACCACTGCATACAAAGTTTTTCATTTCTATGTATGATCTAAGCATAGCAATCAGCCACACATCTGTCGAGACTTTTGGCTGTCTGTAGAAGCTAAATTCAGAATTCACACTGTGAGGGCCCTATTTTAATGGCCTTAAGCACATTATCTAAAAGTACGTGCCACACTGCTCTATACGTTGCTTTTTGATTATGCAAATTTCCCTCACAAAGCCAGGCAAAGGGTGCAAAGAGGATAATATGCTTTGATTTTACTTACCTGTGTTTTAAGTGTAATAATAATCAAACCAAGTAGTGTCAGCGCTCATCCCATTTGAATCAGTGCCCCCAGCCGGCTGCAGTAAAATGTTTCCAACGTGAATCAACAACTATTAACACAGCCAGTTTAATTGGTAGGTCTGTATATCAGCTAGATCGTTAAATTTCTTGCCTTTTATCATGCCTCTGAATACACAGGACAGTGTGCTCAGATTAAAGTGTTAATTTAGCAAAGCACTCCACAACATCCAAAAACAATCAAAAGAGCAATTTGACCTCTTCAGCAGCATAAAAGCAAAACCATCAATTGTTAATTTTTTCAATAAAATTAACAAAATCACACGTTTCTGTTTATGATAGACCTATTTTCTGTGCATCAAATAATTGTTGACGATAAATATATATTTTTTGACTGAACTCATTGGCTTCTTTTTTTCTATGTGAAACACACTGAACAGCCTGTTGTATTGTCTGTGAGCACAGTTATTGATGACATTTGTTAATATTTATACTAGTGCTTTCAAAATTAACAGGATAAAAGAATTAACTTTAAAGTATTTTAAAGCCACACATTTTTTGATGCACATGTGATGTTAGGGTGCTTTCAATTCTTTTTATGTTTGTGGAGTTGATGGAGATGTTCAAAATGCCAACTTGTGTTAACTATCAAAAGTTGGAGATTAATTGTGATCAAATTTTGAATCCCTTGAAAGCCCTAATGTATGCTGTTGTCAAACCCTTAATCAAAAAGAAAAATCTTGATCCCTCTGACTTCTCTAATTTTGGACCTACATCGCAGCTCCCCTTTTTATCATAGGTCTTAGAGAAAGCAGTGTATGTCCAGCTGCAGTTGTTCTTAACCCAGCACAACATCCATGAAAAGTTTCAGTCTGGCTTTAGACCCAGACACAGCACAGAAACTGCACTGCTAAAAGTTTTGAATGATTTGCTTTTAGCTGTTGACTCCGGTAGTCCTGCGGTTTTAATGCTCCTTGACCTGTCTGCCGCTTTTGACACTGTTGACCATAGAATTCTTCTCGAGCACTATGTAGGCATCACAGGCTCTGCCCTCTGCTGGTCATACCTGGCAGGGCGGACGTTCTCTGTTCGGTTAGGCCACACTTCCTCAGATGTGGCCCCACTGACCTGTGGAGTCCCTCAAGGCTCCATCCTGGGTCCTATTCTTTTGTACATGTTGCCACTTGGGGATGTCTTTCAGAAACATAAAATTTCTTTTCAATGTTTTGCGGACAACGTCCAAATATACATGCCGCTAAGGTCGCTAGGCAAGGACACTGTAGAGACATTTCTTGATTGCCTCAGTGAAATCAAAGCTTGGATGAGTGCAAATTTTCTCAAACTTAATGATTCTAAGATGGAGATTATCCTGTTTGGAGGACACACCTCCACACCTCCACACCTCCACAACAGACTGCTTTGCAGATATCCTGGGCCCTTTGAGTTCCAACATTCAGTCCACTGTTAGGAACCTCAGTGTTATCTTTGACAACCAGTTTAACTTTGATAAGCAGATCAGTGCCGTTGTGAAAACGAGCTTTTTCCAACTCCGTCTCTTAGCAAAGACCAAGTGCTATTTCCCACAGGTTGATCTTGAAAAGACTATCCATGCCTTTATTACATGCAGATTAGACTATTGTAACTCCTTATACATTGGCATGGGTAAGTCATCTATTAACCGCCTTCAGCTCATCCAGAATGCTGCTGCTCGACTCCTCTCTGGCAAAAAAAAGCGCGACCACATCACACCAGTTCTTGCGTCCCTCCACTGGCTCCCAGTCCGCTTTCACATTGATTTTAAACTCCTTTTAATCGCTTATAAAGCCCTCAATGGTCTTGCCCCTCTTTACCTGTCTGAAATCGTGCATCTCCATTCCCCAACTAGAGCCCTAAGGTCTTCTGACCAGTTGCAACTGGAGGTCCCCAAAACCAGACTTAAGTCAAAGGGTGACAGGGCCTTTGCAGTGGCTGCCTCTAGACTGTGGAATAGTCTCTCCGTCCATATTAGAGCCTCTCAGACCATAGAGATTTTTAAATCCTCATTAAAGGCCCACTTCTTCTCCCTGGCGTTTTCATAAATGAGCTCACACAAATCACCGGCATTTTAGCTTTTAGCCTTAGCTTTTATACTCTTACTGTTTTATTTTCATTGTTATCAATCTATTTATTTACTTCTACGTATTTTGTGTACAGCACTTTGATCGACTGCTGTCTTCTTGAAGGTGCTCTATAAATAAAGTTTGACTTGACTTGACTTGACTATACACATAATCTAAATGAAGCTCTGTGTCATGAGAATCTACCCTATACCAATGACTGCTTCAGCACCTCACCCACCACGACATGTCTCAAACACTCAGACAACACAGCCATTCTTGCACTCCTCTCTGACAGTCAATCCACTCTAAACTATCCAACTAAAAAAAGAATTACTGATCTGTTCTTTCATATAAAAAACCTTTATTTCAATCAGTCAATCAATCAATCAAACTTTATTTATAAAGCCATTTTCATAAAAAAAGATGTAACACAAAGTGCTGTACATTCAAGAACACAAGCAGATACATGCCAGGAGATACAAAGATAAAACCCATCCCATCCCACAACCCACATTCGACACACAACCACTCACGCACACATACACACACACTACGTGAGGACTCTTTAAACTACCACAGATGACTGAGGAAACACTATCTTGAATTAAAAATGAGGAAACACAGGACCTAAGACTAAACTGTTAATACCAAGATAAGATATGATAAAAATGATAGAGCGTTTAAAGTTAATTAAAATAAGAGTCTTAAAACCAAACAATAAAAGAGGTAATAAAACCCAATATAGTAACTCTGAAACTCAGAGTAAAAATGGTAAACGCAAATCAGATAAACAGGATGGACCAAGACTATGAAGGGATTTAAAAACCAATTTAAGAACCTTAAAATCAATTCTAAAAGATACAGGTAGCCAGTGCAGAGACTTTAAAATTGGGATGATGTGGGCTCTTCTTCTGGTCGTCGTCAGCATGTGTGTTTATTTGGGGCGGGCTTCAGTAAAAACACATTAAAAACAGCAGCCAGCACATTTGCCCCTCTCTCCTTCGAGCTTCATCGCATCAACACAGTCCCTCTGTGGTCGCTCCACCACATCAGGTCCCCCCTCGCCCTCCACCCTCTGTGCAGCTGTAAACTGTTGACCCCTGTCTGCTCCTCTGGCTCACTGGGTCATGTCCTGGAGGACTGGACGTAAAAATACAAAAAATGAGGCGCAAACGCTGCGCCTGTTTCAGCAAGTGAGATAAGAGCGAAGGGTGAGAGGACGGGGAGGAGGGGGAGATGGGGCTGATGGCAGTGGTGGTGGTTGTGGGTGGGGAGGGTGGGGGATGGCTCATGCCAAGTGACACAAACCCCCCTTGGCAGCCTAATTAAATTTTCCCCTTTTCCACACTCACATTAAGCCTCCATCGAGCCGGAAGGAATGGACGCACCAGAGGAGTCGACCCCAGAGAGGAGATCAACTGCCTCCCCTCCTCTCCCCCTCCAGACGAGTCCCCAATTTGGTTTGTTAAATTATGTCACTCAATCAACAGCCTCATTTCTGTTCAGTATGTCTACCATTTCATGATTTATTCCCTTTTTACTTAAGTTCTCAAGGTCTTAAGACAGGTCTGCTTGACTGACAGGCGTCTGGTCATATCACAGTCATGATCATTATGCTTACTCATCAGTCCTCATCCTTTACACACCAGCTGAAAACGTGGTGGTGGGCTTCATAACATCCTCTCAGACACTCAGTGGTACAGTAATGGCACTTTGTCAGAGTCACAGCATATCAGGTTTAGTATTCAAGAAAGTGTGAATGTGTTGATGAGCACCACTTCATCTTAGCGTGTTCACATGTTCAAAACTGATGTGATGAAATACCTTTTTTTGGATAAAGAACTTTGTCACAAATGTTTGGTATTTTTAGGAAGTTCTGAAGGCACTCAGTTTTTCTTACCAAATTTTAGCTTGTCTAATTGAAGCAGATTTTTCTCAAAGCCACAATAATACCACTATATTATAGGGATATGCCAATACTTTTTGGTTTTCATGTCTTGCCTCACTCCTGAGTCCATGACAAGCAGAAAGACACCATTCTTTCGACTGTGTGAGCAATAACAAGAAATAGAGGCCAAAGCTCGCCCACTGTAAATTACCTTGCCTCATACACTGGGAGTCAATGAGAGGTGTTAGCCTGTCTCTCCCTACAGTCATCAGATAAACTCTTCGGCAACTCTAAACAGTTCTGTGTGCTTGTTGTGACTCGTTTAACCGCGTTATTTAACATTAACTATTTTTAGACTAAGATTAGCACTTTATGCAATTTTCGAAACTAAACCACATGCGCAAATCACCTTGGGTGTGCGTGTAAGTAGGTCAACAAAACAAAGCTCTGTTTAGAGTTGCTGAAGTGTGTATCCGACTGTGTCCTCCACAGACGATGCTGGTTAGTCCATGGTAGCCTGGAGTCGTGGTTACTCAACGATACCTGGCGAAATCTGCTCTCCTCAGAAGTGTGCCAGGACAACTTGGTGGGGATTGTTGTTGATGGGATTCATGTCTTATATAAGTGGCAGTGTTGTAGTCAAGTCACCATAGGTAGAGTCCGAGTCGAGTCCGAGTCCTCAATGCTTGGTTCCGAGTCGAGTCCGAGTCAACAAAAAAAATCAGAGTCGAGTCCGAGTCACCAATAAAAAAATCTGAGTCGAGTCCGAGTCAAGTCCTCAACCTGAGTCGAGTCCAGGTTGAGTCCTCAGTACCTTAGCCCAAGTACTAGAAAAGTTCCCCAAGCCTAAGTCTGAGTCCTCAATATTGAGGTATCTGTGCGCACTAGGCGCACGATTTGGAATAAAACCCAAATGGGCACAGGTAAATATATCATGTTTTTTATTATATTTTTGTCAGAAGACACAGGAAATAGTAAATGAACTGCATCCGGGTGACAACAAGATGGCGACTATCTACTGTGCTAACCTGTTTTGATACCGAAATTGGATTAAATAATATACTTAGAAGACCTAACTTTTGGATTTATCATGACGGATTACTTTCACGAAGTCTCCAAAAAGACACTGATGTTTCAGGAGAGATATCTCAGCCTCTGGAAGAGCTACGATCGCACCAGAGGGCTCATCGGAACGGCTAAGTTAATTAGCTTTCGATCAAAACAATCAGTAAGTGGCTATGATAAATGGTTGTAAAGTTATTTAATATTTCGTGAACGGTGTGCTTTACTGTCATATACGATAGAGCTGACCTCCGAGGGTTAAGAGGCTAACGTTGTCGTTATTTAGCAGCTAGCTTATAACGTTATCAACAGTCAAAGTAACATTAGCATCGCCATCTACTCACTTCACTGGGTGCATCCTAGACAGATGTCTGTTAAAGTTCAACGTTGTCCCTGTCTTCTCTTCAGTGGCTCTTTTACATAATGAACACGTTGCTCTGCATTTACCAGCATTTATGGTGAAATCTTTGAAAGCAAAACACACAACCCGCAGTACCTGCTTCGACATCCTGCCGCTCCTTCGGCATCAGCGCGTGAACGCACATGCAGGTAAACTAACACACATGCCCGCCGTGGGCTTCAAGACTGATATGAGGACCTCATACCAGAAGAAATAATAAATAAAAAAATGATAAAAATACAAAGGATTCATTGATAAATAAGCTCGAGTCCTCTGAGTCCTCCCCCGAGTCCTAATGCAGCTAGAGCTCGAGTCCGAGTACAAGTCCGAGTCATCAGCGCACGAGTCTGAGTCGAGTCATGAGTCCGACATATCCGGACTCGAGCGAGTCCGAGTTCTGGACTCGAGTCCTACAACACTGATAAGTGGTAAATGATACATCTGGATTGTATACTTTAACGTAAGACGATAGTCTAAGGACTGAAACATAGTTTAAGCAAACAGCTACCAACAGGGTGTAGCTACCAAGCCATACTGTGGCTTGGTCTGTATGGTCTGTGAAGAGTGTGACAAACAGAACGATCGTCCAATCACCAGCTGCAGTTGTTTTTGAAGGTTCAGCCTCTGAAAACATTTTCTATGGGCTCTTCCCCAGGTGGACTAATGAAATATTTCTGTGGCGGATGTATGAAACTGTCCGTCTGGCTTGTCAGGTTATGGCTGAACATGTCTTTGACTTTGACCTTTAACCTCCAAATTCTAATCAGTTCATCTTTCAGTCACAACAGACATGTGTGCTAAGCCCCTACAAGCATCCTTGAGATATCACCTTCACAAGCAAAGGATGACCACAGACTCCATGATCTTGACCCAAAATTCTAACTTGTTCATCCTTCAATCCAGATGGTCATGTGATCTGAGTTTATAGAAAAGACCTTTTAGACTTTTTGAGGTATCATGCTTACAAAGCCATGACCCGTATGTACATATGTACATAAAGTCAGACAACCCAAAAACATAAAGCATCCAGCCTCGACTGTCCAAGCACGGTGACATAAAAATAAATTAACTTCAGCGTCTTTCTGGAGGAAAACTTCAGGAGAACAAGAGATCTTTTGGCATCCATGTTATTCTGTTTCCCTGCAGTTACCACTTCAAACCAAGCTAAACAACTTCATGTCACAAGCTTCTTTTATAGGCTGCAGAGTACCTTCTAGAAACCTTCTGGACAGTAACATCCATCTCCTCAGTCAGCCAGTGAGAGGTGATGTTTTTTTCTAAAGCTCACAATGTTTATGTCATTCGTGAACCACAGCCTGTAATTTTTCTGTGCTCAGAGTGAAATTATAGAGAAACAAAGAAAATATTTGATTCCCTCTACCCCCTGAAATGTTAAGTACCACTCAGTGGGGCTTTATACTCAGCTTGTCGTCAGTGGAAGACTGCCCTGTCTCACAATGTTAAGAAATCATTTAAGAATTCCTGCATCCGCATCTATATTCAGATCACAACCAAAATCGGACCAATTCTTTCCTGTACCATGATCAAATTTCCCTGTAAATATCATTGATATACATTAAGATATGTTCAAGTTACAGATGCATGTCCTTCAATTTTCCCCTCCCAGCCAAATACCAGCCAACTTCCAGCCTCTGGGAGTCTGGATAAGGACTTTTTTGTTTGTTCTTGTTCTCAATTTCTGTATATAGTGGCATTTTCGATGCAAAGCAGAATTTTCATGTATTTATCCTATAAAATTAAGCAGTAAGGATTAGATGTTTTTCATGTAATTGCAGGTGATCTCATAACAACCATGAAGGTGGGCAGGTGGGAGCATTTTCCTGTCATGGACCAGCCAAGACGCTGCCAAGGAAATTGGGGAAAATTTGAGTGGCTCCATCTGTGTCTTGCTAACAGACAGACAGACAAACAGACAAATGCTGGCAAAAACATAAGTTCACTCTTAACAAACAGGTTCTAGAAAAACTGAGAAATAAAATCTGAAGAAAGAGGCTACAGTTGTGGAAGAATGGTTTCATTCTTCATCAAGACCAGCTCACACTGCGCTCTCGGTAAAGCAGTTTCCTGTCCAAAACCAGATCACATGGCTTGATTGCCCTCCCTGTTCACCTGATCTAGCACCTTGTGACTCTTTCCTTTTTCCTGAGATCAAATCTGTGCTCAGAGGAACACATTTGAGTCAGAAGTTAAGAAAAGAACCACAGAGGCTCTGAGACAACTGTCTGAAGAAAACCTGCTGCAATGCTCTGATCAGTGAAGACCTGAATGCAGCGTGTTGGTGCAGAAGGAGAGGAGACTGAAGAAGGGTGATGCTAAAAAGGTTCAGTAACATTGTATTACAGCTTTGGTCTCCCTTTGTAATCACCATACCTCATATATGCCCGGTCAGGAGCTGGCAGAGGGACTTTTGTCATGACACCAACACATTCATGCTCACTCATTCTAGAAGAGTTACTCCACAGAAACAAAAAACTGACTTTTTCCTTTAGAAGTCACACAAGCTGAGTGTTATGGAAGTGTTTCTGCCTCTTCTGTAACATATTCTTCCACTGTGGGCGTCGGTACCAGGTTAAGTTCAGGGCGAAGAGCACAGCCGACATGCAGGGCACATGTGGTGGCCATCGTGCTTCTGCGTCGTTAACTGCAAGTACATCTCCGGCTTAAGCCAGCAGAAAAGGCCTTTCTGTCCCTGACTGCCTACCTTGGATTTCCAGTAAACAGTGTGATTCAACAGAGTGTGGGAAAGCATGTGGACTTGTACTTGTGAATAGTTTCACCGCCACCTTGAAGGAAAATCTGCCCTTCTAGTGAAGTGAAATGTTTTTGTTTCCATGTTTCCAGTTAAAGTGGGTAGTTAACCCAATAAAACATTAAGAATCTGAGGGTCATTGATCAAAAATCAAAGTAGCTGCGCTTACTGTTAAACAGGTGATTTCTTATAAATATATGGCAGAAGATTACAGCTAGAAAGTCAAGTCAGATTTATTTCTAGAGCACATTTTAAAAGAAGAAACGTAGAATGAAGTGCTGTACAACAGAGATAATAAAATGAAGTTAAAGGGGGAAACAAAACAGAGGGAATTAATACAATGAAGTATAGAGATGAATTAAAATAAGAAATGACAATTAAATAGTTAAAGCAAACAAAAACATACAATATTATAGTTAATAATATTGTAAATAAAATCCTAAAAAAAAATCATAGTTAAGAAAATAGATAAATAAATAAACTTCCCTGACAAAATTAGAACTAGATTATGGGTAGGGTCAGGTTTAACTAGAATTGAAGGCCATCAAGAAGAGATGGATCTTTAGCTGTGACTTTATAATATCTAAGGACTGGGTTGATCTATTAAGGAAGGGGACATTGTTCCAGAGTTTAGGAGCATCCCCTGTGGTGTTATGTTCAGATCTAGGGCACTGGTTTGCAAAATTTTTACGCCTAAGGCACCTTAAAAACCTGATCGAAATCTCAAGGCACACCACATGCTGTATATATCCATGTGAAATAGCCATTAAAATATAAGTAACAGTATTTGATTGTTCTGTTTACTTTTACCTCTAAATAAAAAAGATGATTTACTAATGAAATATTTAAAGTTGGATAAAGTAAGCTTTCTCATGAAAAACTGTTTTTTTTTCCTTTTCTCTTGATGTTATACTTAAACACTCCATGACGACAATTTATTTATGTTCAATCTTTTTCATGAGCTTGAATATACCATAAAGTTACTTTATGCCAGCTTGTTAAGTAAGATAATTACCTTTGACATTGTTGATTTCAACACTGTATAATTATGATTTTAAATGATAGGATTAAGAGGTAGCAGAGTATTTTATTTTCCTTTTTAATATCAGACAACAGATGCTTGTCATTGTTATTTAAATTGAGGTGCAATGCTGATACACAAAACTCTTTGGAATTCATTTTAAAGTCACCAAATTTGCATTTTTGTGTATACATTAAAGGATATAATGTACTAAAACTTGTAAATCAAAAAAAATTATCCACTGTTGTTTAATTGTGTTAAAAACACACGCCTCTACAAATTTCCAAGATACACCATGTTTCCCTCCACCATCAGCTGGTCAGGTAGTCAGAGGAGACAACATACTCTAACTTTACCAAAACTGAACTGTTTTGACTTGAGTAATGATAATGCACTGTTAGTTGCGGGTATAACAGGATGTCTTTACAAATCTGAGCACACAGAGGAAGAACTTCTGTAGATGGAGTCACAGGTAGAAAGAAGGATGGAGAATGAAGGAGCAGGGCACATTACAGGTTACCTGGTGGTGCAGATGAATGAACTGTGAGCCCATGTCCACAAACTCAGAGGTCCATTGCTGTCATGAGTAGGACTTAGTAACATGGCTTCTCCTGGACCTTCATCAGAGCTTTTTAATTTCATTAAATCTTCAAACTGCTGTTCTGTTCTCATAGTCCTCATCGGTAAAATGGGCACAAACACAACGTCGCTGCAGAGGTGAGCCCAGGGGGGTATTCCACGAAGCTGGCTGAGCTCAAAGCCTGGCTTATTTCGGTTAGCCTCGCTAACTTTAGTGAGAGTTCGGTTCCACAAACGAGGCTTAGGGCTAGCGTGGCTTGGTAACCATGGTAAATCAGCCAGTGTGACGAGCCTGGTCCCGGGCAGGCTTACGGTCAAGCTTACCATAGCTGCGTCTCAGAAAAGGTCCAACGGGCGTCCAAAAGACGCCTTGTGAACTGCATGTCTCACATTAAATTAATCTTGATCTGTAATGCATGATATTCTTGTTCGGAAACATAAATTGAAACCTTTTTTAAACACCAGAATAACCGTGAATCAAGACATGTCAGATACTACACTATTCTCTTCTCAATCAAAGAAGTAAGTGGGTGAGTGGTTAGAGTGCAGGGTGATGAGTTGCAGCAAGCTGTACTTTTCACTGCGCCATGGGCTCGATCCCACCAGCGGTAACTATTTGAAAATATTTGATTTTCTTTCTTCTGTCACCCACAAAGTACAGTCAACACATAACAGAATAAAGGCACAAACCGTCTTATAAAAAAACAGAAGGTGACAACAGCCTCAATTTTCCATAAAAATACCTTCCTCTTACCAGCGGTCCATTCTAATCATGATGATAATCTAAAGGTGATGCCAAATGATGAGATAACTACTATATTTGTGTACAAGCTCATTTGTGTCTTCTCCCTTATTTAAATGTATGGCACTGTAGCACTAATATCCCTAATAAAATAAATTACATCTCCTCTATACATGTTTTTTCTACTGTTTTATTCAGTGTTTGATGAAACATCAAAACATGACGTAGGCCATTTTTTTACTAAGTTTGCCCACTTTGGTTTTAGGTGTTACCTATGTTGCTGCTATATTCATCCATTATGGATATGTATTTGTCAAATCAAGAACATGAATTAGGCCTACATGTAAAATAGTGAATACCACCATCACATTACACAAAAACTGCTGTTTCATCCATGCATATATATGTATACCTATATATATATATATATATATATGTGTATATGTATAAATGAACTTCATCAACAGATTTGGAATAGCTTCGATCTCCTCTGGGCCACAGTAGTGTGAGGAGCTTCAGGGTGAGGAAAAAAAGGTCATCAACCACAGCAGAAACTCAATCAGCTCTTGGTTTTGACATGATTTCGTCATTTCGACCATCGACATGTCGGGGCTTTTTATCTACCCCGGACACACGCTTAGCCTGGCTAGAATAAGCGTCTCTGAAAAACAGCTGAGCCTGGTTAGTGGAACGAGTTGCAGCTGAGATTAAAGTGGCCGCTTATTCAAGCCATGCTTACCAGCGATAGCCCAGCCTTTTTTAGCCAGCTTCGTGGAATACCCCCCAGATGTCCAGATTTAAAACAACAAGCCAGATTTAGAGATTTATATCAGTTTGTGCCCTTGTGACTGTTACCTGACTCCACTGCAAACTCTGACCTGATCTAATGAGGGGAACTGCTGGTGGATGGATATGTAGCCCTTTCCTGCATCACAAAATAGCTCTAAGCTCAGGAGCTTTGTAGAGGAAAAGTTAAACGCTGTAAAGAATCTTACTGTCAGTGGCAGCTCCTGACAAATTTCTCAGGGAGGGCAACAGTTGCGATGATGGCTAATATGACCCGTTCAGTGGGTAAAATAAAAATAAATAAAAGTCAAATGGCTAACTTTACAGTGTTACATTGCATTGTTTAAATTGGTTTTCTTTTTCAACCACTAGATGGCAACACCAGACATAACATGTACATACTGTACAGCATTTTTATATAGCCATATCAAATTAAACGTCTCAAATTCAATAAATCTAGTTCCACAATAATACACTTACTTATTGGGTGGTCCCAATCCTTTAATAGACAATTTATCCATATTGTTTCAACGACTGAACAGTAATTCCCTCAATGAAATGATGGAGTTGCAGTTGCCAGCCATGGTGATCTTGCAGTCTCCCGACATGTGCGTTGTGTACGTATTGTTCGAGCATGCATCAGTGCATATGACGAAATCACATTGGGGCAAGCCCTCTTGGAGCCCGTAGAAATGCACTGTATGTTTCAAAATTTGAAAAAAGGAGTCTCAACATTTAAGTCTATGAGAGCGCCTGGGACAATTTTTTTAATCTGACTGAAACCGCCTTGTTGGACAGTGACATTCAGGCTGCTGAAAAGACAATAATATTAAGACATAGACCAGCAAAATAAACTTTTTTCTCTCTCTTTTTCCGAATGGCTAAAAGAGGGCACTGCACTTTGGCCCACTATGGGCCAGCAACCCCTGCTTACTGTATGATATTGTCAAACCAATGTTTGTTTTTTGTAGTTTTAACCAATAAGTGGGATTATTATGAGGCTTTCAGTGGCACCGTGTACTTCTATCTACTAACTACCATCCGCCCCCCAGGGACAAAGCTTGCAAGTTCCTTTATTAGCCCTCATATTTATTAGTGACATGAGCCTTAAGCAACCACACTTAAAAAAACCCCGAACTAACCCTTTAAGGCTGCTTTAAGATGTCGTTTTTCAGCCGGACAGCTCAGCTCCTCAACCAAAACCCATTAACATTCCAGTCTGCAGAGACCTCAGCCTGCTCTCAGACCAGCATACTCATAAATTACACTGACAACCTTGTTGACGGAGGTAGATAAACTCGCCCATTGTGTTTGCACTGTGGCTGCAGCGAGACGCGTCACTCACAAATGCTATTTGATTTGGAACAGCTGCGAGGAAAACAGCACGCAGAAGGACAAAAACAAAACAGCTCGTATGCTCAAAGCCTGTTTTTGTCAAACCAGCCAACACTTTCCTCTCCTTGATGTCTCGTACCAGGTGAGGAGGGGGCTTTTGTTTTCTTCGATAGAAAACAAGCCGTCCAGTAAACGTGGAAGGAACGTCAGGCTGGCGTTTGTTTGTGAACTGCAAGTGGTTGTTGTGTTGACCACTTGGAGAAGTCCCCGACCACTCAAGCTCTTTTATTCTTCTCTTAGACCCTCTTATTTGTTCACTTCTTCCACCACATGCTCCAACATTTCCCCTTCTCTCGATCTGTCTCTGCTGTTTTTGCACGAGCAGGGTTCCACTCTTCTTTGTCTGGAGGAGCGGCAGTGGCTCTGTGACGCACTTCCTTCCATTGTATCAGGAACTAAAACCTGCTGAGGTCACTGTCAAGCATGATTGGAAGGTGCTGTACGCCGTGTGCAGGTAAACATCTGTCTCCACTCGTCTGTTGGTCTGTGGTTCCTTGATTAAGCTTAAGTGCTGGATAATTCACAGAAATAAGACAGCTGACTTCACTGCAGTAGATTTTCCTGACAATGACAGACAAACATGAAGTGGCTGAAGTGAGTAAGTGGAGGTCACCTAGATTATTTTTCTTAAACAGCAGCAAACAAACAAGTAAACATATGGTTGCTATGATGACATGAAATAAGCTCCAAACCTCTAATTCTCACCTCATGTTTCTGATCCTCTTTTTGTAAAAGGTCCACCAAACAAGTGCAGAGAAGAGCAGATCAGAAATAATAATCAAAAAGAAAGATTAGACTGGTTTTAAAAATAAGTCATCAAGTAAAATCAGAAACTCTCCATGTTGATGTGTTGTAAAGTTTCAAATGCAACTCTAAAAGCAACAGTGTGTAGCTTTTTTCTGCTTCAGGATTAGTTTTTGTCCTGTTAATAGGCAAGGAAACCTTTCAACAACAAGATAATTCAAAGTGCTTCACACAAAACGTCAGAACATAACTGATGACAGAAAAAACACAGCATGACAAACCTTATTAAAAACCGATGAAACCACAAAAGATGAAAACAAGGAAGCTAAAACAAAGCTGGTACTTTTTTCCTTAAAGGACCCTTGTCGTGGTGTGTTTTCACATGTACATCATGTTTTAGACCATGTCCACATGTAGACCAGTATTTTAAAAACCAAGATTTTAGTCCCCTTTTTTTTTTTTTAATAAATATCTCCATCCAAATGAAAATTCAAAAACCCAAGTGCACTGTTAGGCACTGTTTATTGCCTTTTAACTACTGTAATTTCTCGATTATAACACACACTTGATTCTAACACTCATATTTTCACGATTTTTGCCTGAAAAACACTGTACTCGAATATAACATGCACCCAAATTTGACCCAAAACTTAGTCTCTCAGACAACTCAAAAATCACCTTTATTTAAAGTTTTAACCAATGAAATGCCAGTATTTTCACAACAAATACACGATTCGCTCTCTCAAACGGAAGTGGAAACACCTTTTGCTTCACACATGTGCAATTACTCGATTTCTGCCCAAGCATGCTCAGTCATAGTTTACCGATCAATCAGAGAGCAGCTATCAACATGCTGATGTCTTCGACCAATCACAGCGCAGCTATTTTGCGTGCCTTCAAGATGGCAGTGCTCTGTGTTCGTGAGTGAGTGGTAACACTTAAGAATTAAACGATGATTACACAAAGTTAAACTAATTCAGACCCAAAATATTTGATTAGAACAGTTTAACAGTCAGTTTAATAAAAATTATGCAAGTTTGGCAGGAATGTTTCACAGAGAAAGAGAATATTGTGCCTTTTTGTATCAGATGTGTTGCAATCGCGATGTTGGCGAGACCAAATACTTTAAGTATTTTGCTTGTACTCATGTATAATACGCACCTGAAAAATTAGAGCTTATTTAAAAGCAAAAAAGTGCATGTTATAATTGAGAAATTGCGGTATGCTCATGATGTGCAATTTTTTTTCGTAATTTCTATGCAAAAGGTGTTTTATTTTCATACCTATTCCTACCACCATGTCCAGCAAGTGCAATGCTTTAACTTGCGGCTGTGTTAACTGGTGATAGCAGGTGTGCTGAAATGTCTGCGTTTCTATTTCAATATAAGACATACGTGATTATCTCGGTCAAATCTTCGTATTAAGCGCTTCCGTGGGTGTTTTCAACAACTATTGTAACCACAGCAACCACAGAGCAAGCAACCATAGGTCACCAGTCGACACAGTTATTTGTGAAACAGCAACACAGTGTCTCGTCCAAAATGGCGTCTGAGTTTGTATCATTTGGCGTCTTTTTAGCCAGAGCCATTGTGTAAAAATAAATCAACATTTAACTACTTAAAAGTTACACTGAAGTGTTGTAATTAAAGTATTTAATAAACTCTGTAAGCTCCTTTGCTTTCAACCATGACGGTCGCATGTCCAGGTGTGTTTCACCATGTCATATTTTAGACCATGTCTACGTGTAGGGGGGATTTTTAAAAACTGAGGTTTTCTTCTTTTTAAAAAAACAAAAAAACAAAAAAAACAAAAACAAAAACAAAAAATCTCCATCCAAATAAAAATTTGCACTTTTAAATGTTAATTCCTTGTAACTGTGTCCACTGTGTTTTGCAATATCTATGCAAAAGCTGCTTTATTTTCATTTCTTTATTTTCATTTCTTTATTTTCATTAATATTCCTAGCCTTTATAGCTTTTACATAATAAACCCCAGGAAGTTAAAAAAAAAAAAAAGAAAAACAACCCCAGAGTGTTTTAAGTGCGTTAAAGAGGTATAAAATATTTCTCCATGAACTGAGAGTTTATTAAAAGGTGTCATGTTCCTCTGCTCCTCAAGTCCCTTCAAACAAAATTAAGCCAAGGACCTTTAGATTAAGCTTACTTTTTGAATCCACATTTTTAGTATTTAATGAAATAAAATACAATAATGTACATAAATAAATAAACAGTTAAATTTAAAAAAACTTCTGGTCAGTTTTATGACATTGGGTCTGTTTTGGGTGATCCTCATAGATGTCACCCAGTGTGCACACTTCCACTGCTCAATTGTTTCTGACAACAACCTCATCAAAATGACCCCTATAATTAATTCACCTTGTAATGTCTTCCCATGAATTCAAGCACATAATTTTCTTTAGGTCTAGTTTATGTATAACTAGATGGAAAAAGAAATATATATATTAAACTCTATAGTATAATATACAATGGCGTACAAAGACCATTGTTAAACAGAAATAGATAAAAAATAATCAGTTAATTTTCCAGGAAAGTTGATGTCTTTTCAGAGTAAAGTCCTAAACATACAGGAACACTAACTCAGAATGTACTGTTTTAACAGTGGACATTTATAGGAAAGAAAAACATTCAGAGTTTATATAGTCTAAGATTTAAGTCTTAAAAGTTGTAAGCTAATGACAGCTGCTGTTAAGGGTGACTGTTTTAAAGGGCGGCATCCTTCTAGCTTTTCAAAGCAGCTGGATCCACCTGATTTAATGGCTGTAATCAGGCAGATCTGTCTTGCCAAACTCTGAGTGGCCGTAGCTGGAAGATGTGAGACAACAGCAGGAAGGGACTGTACAGAGATTAGCATAGATGCTAACAGCTTCAGTAGCAGTTTTATCAGATCTTGACAGCATTTCTTTATTAAATGAAAAACAAATAACGAGACTGAAAGCATTTCTTAAGCACCACGTCTGACATGTACTAGCAAGTGTTTGGTCAGGCTTTGTAGTTTGTCTCAAGGCAGAAGTGCCCGCCTACCACATTATCTGATTGCCCCGTAATGGATGTGATTGACAGAACGATCATCCAATGACCTGCCAGATATGCTTTGAAAAGCTTTTTGCCCATTCTCAAACACTTAGAAGATTGTAAAATATATTGATATGCCAGGTTGGCGTCTTTTGTGGGCACTGAGTCTGTGGTGAACATTGCCCTCAACCCTGCTTTACAAAGGAATGACGTACAGAAAATAAATAGAGATGAGCAGCTGTAAACTAAAACAGGCAGGAGAGAAATAAAGCAAATAAAATACATAAAAGTTCAATAAAACAATAAAACTTACAAGGAAAAAAATTGTAAAATAGAAAAAATACAATAAAATAGGTAAAGCACAATAATAGGGGTTAAAAAATCCTTTTCATTTAATAAAATTAATAGAATTGTGACGAAAAGAATTTAAACCAAAGATGAATATTAAACAAAAACATGAATAAAACTGATAAATAGTAATAGTGAATCAAACTTAATTAAAAGCCAGATTAAAAAGGTTGGTCTTTAGTTTACTTTAAAAAAAACTCAGAGAGGTCGCCATTTTGTACAAAGGGACAGTCAGAGTTTAGGGGAGTCAATCAGGAACCAGCTCATTCTCTTCTGTTTTTAACAGGTGGGGTGCTTCCTCAATTGATTTCTCTGCCTGCAAACATTACACAGAATTTTGGCAACAACATGACTGATATTCACCTTTTACCCCTGAAACTGTCTCTGAGTATTAGCATGTCAACCATTTCCCGTTGTTTTTTTCTGACCATGATACCCACTAAAGTCAACATAACAACTGTCTGAGATTGTCTTTAAATGCTGTCACAGTTGGCTGTGTATGAATGAGGACAGTCTGTCTCTTGCATACCTGGGTGTGATTGGCCTTATCAAATGACATGCAGCCAATGAATTCATTTTCTTCTCAGCACAATCCCACACTGCAGAGGTCAAGAATGATCCAATTATCCCTCTGCTGTTGTGTTTGACTGTTTTACATGAGTCACCACAGCAACCGGTAATGAAATCAGACAGGATGGTGTCTTAAATTCACAGGAGCGCTCTGCTGCCTTATAAAAATGTGTTCTCACTCAGAGGGCAACCTGGTGATCGGATTTCTAGTTAAGAAGTCTAAAATGTGATCGAGGGGGCTTTTGGTGTTACTTAGATTGAGGCCTGTGGTTGATTTTAGACCCTTTTATGCTCTTTGATTAGGCCAAATCTCAGTGCTCCTGAAATATTAGTAACAGGCACATATCTCAGCAGATTTTTGAAAGGTGACAGAAACTTTGTTCAAGTCCTTATTTTGTTTTGATGCTGTTATTCAAACATTGTTTCATAAGATCAATAATGCTTCAACTTAAACTTATTACTTATTATTTAGTGGTAAAAATCGTCTTTTACTTTTGTAGGTTTATTATTCATACACAAGCAGAGGTTCATTATCACATGTAAAAGTTAAAGTGCTGCATTCCTAACATGATTGATATACAAACCCAACTTCCAATGAAATTGGGACATTGTGTAAAATGTAAATTAAAACAGAGTACAATGATTTGCAAATCCTTTTCAACTGTTATTCTGTTGAATACAATACAAAGACAAGATATTTAATGTTCAAACTAATAAACTTTATTGTTCTATTGGAAATATTCACTCAGTTTAAGTATGATGCCTGCAATGTGTTCCAAAAAAGTTGGGACAGAGGCAAGAAAAGACTGGAAATGTTGAGGAATGCTCAAAAACATCTGTTTGAAATACTCCACATGTGAACAGGCTAGTTGGAAAGGGGTGAGTGCCATGATTGGGTATAAACGGAGCAACCTCAAAAGGCTCAGTCATTTACATGCAAGGATGGGGTAAGGTTCACCACATTGTCAAAAACTCCACAAGCAATTAGTCCGACAGCTAAAAAACATTCTTCATCGTACAATTACAAGGAATTTAAGGAGTACATCCTCTAGACTCCAAAATATCATCAAAAGATTCAGAGGAATCTCTGCATGGCCAGAAATCGGCACAAAATGCCCTTGACCTTTGATCCCTCAGGCAGCACAGCATTAAAAACTGACACCGCTCTGTAAAGGATATTACCACGTGGCCTCAGGAACACTTCAGAAAACCCTCGTCAGTTAACAGTGTCAAAAATAGCCCCATCTTCTCTGGGCCGGAGCTCATCAAAGATGAACTGACGAGTACACATTAAAAACATTGAAGTCTTGTTCTCCAGGCTAAAGAGGAAAAGGACCATCCAGACCGTTATGAGAGCAAAGTTCAGAAGCCAGCATCTGTGATGGTATGGGGGTGTGTTAGTGCATATGCTGCATCCAAGTGACATCCCCGCTTATTTCAGTAAGACAATGCCAAACCACATTCTGCACATGTTACAGCAGCATGGATTCAGAATAAAAGAGTGCAGGTACTAGACTGAAGTCGTACATCAAGCAAGGGTGGGAAAGAGTCAGCTACAAAGCTTCAACAGTTAGTGCCCTCAGTTCCCAAGGGCTTACTGAGTGTTGTTTAAAGGAAAGGTGACGTAACAAAATAGTAAATGCCCCTGTCCCAGCTTTTTTGGAACATGCTGTATGCATTAAATTCTAAATGAGTGAATATTTTAATATTTAAATATATATATTTGCAGAAAAAAAGGTTTATTAGTTTGAACATTAAATATCTTGTCTTGGTTGTGTATTTAATTGAGTAGACAACATCCCAACCTCATTAGCATTGGGGTTTGTAAATAACAAAGCACCAGCTGCCCGGTACACCCTGACTTAAAGGGAGTCAAAGCAAAATATAGACAGACAAGTCTCAAACTGGCATACACCACATGCTTTAGATAACACTTCCTGATGTTCGAAATAAGGCTCATCATGTTCACCAGCAAAGATGGCCAGAAGATTTCATGACCTTGACCTTTGACCAATGAGCCCAAAACTCTGATTACCATATCCTTGAATCCAGGTTAATATGTGTCATAGTTACAGTAAAAGCCCTCAAAGACTCACTGACACACTGAATTCACAAGATTTGACCCGAATGTTAGGACAGATGGACAATCTGAAACAGAACTCCTTAGGCCTCGGCTGTTACTAGCACAAAGGTACAATAACTTCATTAAAATGTAGATGGGACCCCATGTTCACTACAATAACTGCAGACCCAAGGCTGTTGCGTTTGCACAATGCTAAAACTCTTGGCATTGCATTGTAAGGATTGGATGAGCATGGTCACCATTATCAGCAGGTAAACCCAGCTCACTGTATTGTGACGTAAACTCAGCCGACACATACAGACGTAACAAACTGTGTTAATGTACCACTAGCACAACGCAAATCCTCTGTCAGTCACACTGATTGTTCTTTAACCCCCTCCTCTCTCTCAGTCAGCACTTTGGAGCCTGCGTGGGTCCAACAGATTAGCCATGAGGATCATGTTGAGCTGTTATCCAGGTGAGGGTATTATATCAAGGCAGGTGAGCAACTCTGAGGGAAGAAAACAAAGATGGAGAATGACAATAAGGTCGTTTTCACACCTAGATCATTTGGGAGAGTTGCTCTGATCAAGGCCGACCATAAGGGGGATAAAGGGTAAAGCTTTTAGGGGCCCAGAGTCATGGAGGGGCCCCAGGTGATGAGTAATGGCATGGTCGCCCTGATTTCAAGTTAATTATATTACTTTTTCTTTTATATTTTGTTATCCTGTTTACTCTTCGTTACCTATTAGAAATATGTTTTTCTGTTTAACTGGTCCCTGTTTCAACATGTTAGGCCCCTCCCTCTGATTAAAATGGTACAAGCCCTTATTTTATCTGATATAAACACTGCCAATGACCTTATTGAGGTCAACTTTAAGGTACAACTGTGTTGAGACCTTGGCTATAGTCAGCTCCAAAACTGACTATAGCCAAGCCCGGGATACTAATTAGTGCTAACGTGACAGATCCAACGTGCAAGTTTGAATTGATTAAATAATAATAATAATATTACTAACCTTTATTTAACAAGGTAGGTCAACGGAGAACCAGTTCTCATTTACAATGTCAACCTAGCCAAGAAGCAGAATGAGAGGCAGATATAAAAAAAAAACATGGACATAAAAAAAAAAAAAAATACAATTATTCAACATGGCACTCCAAGCCTTAAGGAAAGTAATATTTACTATGTTTAAGGTGAAATATTTTCAAAAGAAATGTCTAAAAACAGTAAGGACATAAAGACATAAGAACACTGAATGCAATTTTATAACTTGTTATACCAATCCTGACTAGACTCAAGGACTCGGAGAGCGCAAACCTCCGCCAAGGTAGCTCACATATTGCTGTTACATCTAAAAGAAATAGTTCAATGATAAAGTTACCATCATAATGTGATTCCTTGACCCTGAAAACCCACGCCTAGCACACAGAACCATGTTGATATCACTATTAGTTAGACAGTTATTGAGCAAAAATGATTGCTTGCTATTGACGGTTATCTGATCACAAAAATCTAAACATTTTTGCATTGGGCCATTACCAACATCTGCTGAAATTTCCAGCAAAATCTGTCCTGTAGTTGTTATGTAATCTTGCTAACAGACAAACAAAAAAACAAAACAAACAAACATACGCCGGTAAAAACATAACCTCCTTTGGCGGAGGTAATAAAAAAGTGATAGGCACAAATTATACAATGACATATGTTAAGAAGGAAAAGGCTAAAAGCAAGTGTTTACAATCTTGCTTTATTGATTGTATTGAAATTACACCCTGGGCCCATTTACGAGGCCTATCAGGAGCCCCATGGATGGGTTTTAATGCCTCATGTTCCTGTCAGTAGACCTGAAAAGAGAAGACTGAGCAGCAGCAGCACTTTAATTTTCAACATTTTGTTTTTAATGTAATGCATTTGCCAGTTTATATTTTTGTAACCTATATTTCATTAGCACCCATTTTAAAATTCAAAACCTCCTTTTACATTAGGGTCTTGGCAGTGATGATATTTTCATCTTAACTTATTTAAATTGTACATGTTATGCCAAGATGTGCGCATTGGTGTTAAACCTGAATATTCTATTGAGTCTATGGCTGCATAAACAGTCCAAAAATATTTTTAATAGATGAATGCAAATGTTCTCCTCCTCTGCTTCAGCTGCACGGCACAGATCTGCAGCCTTTAAAAAATGTCACCAGACCTAATTTTGATACAGCAAATGTTTGTGCTCATCCAGAATACTGGGTTACTGATTGTACAAACTTCAATGCAGTTTAAAGACTCATATTTTCAACAGTTATTTTATTAACCCTTGCAGCTCCAAGCCAGTTTTTGCAACATTCAGTCTGCCTGTTTTACATATTTACACTTACTCCTACAGACATTTTTAACTCCTTTCACAAATTGTGCCACTGTTGGGAGCAATTTTTGTCTCAAATGTTTTAAAGGGTAACAGAACACACCATAGACTTCCTTTTTCGATTCTTTTGGTAAATCATAGATGACTTTTGTCTCTTGTTGACCTTTTGCTGCTCCTACTTGGAAACTATCAACAAGAAAACAAGACAATGGGAGCATCTGATTGGTCACTAGACTGAGAGGAAAGTGTCACTTTCTCCAGGGTCAAAATGGAGTAGAGATTGCATAGTCGCCTGGTGCATGCATGGGTTCTCTCCCACTGACCAAAAGCTTGCTCATTAGGTTAACTGGTGACTCTAAATTGCCCTTAGGTGTGAGTGTGAGCGTGCATGGTTGTCTGTCTCTATATATAGCCCTGTGATCTGCTGGCAACCAGTCCAGGGTGTACCCCACTTCTTGTCCAATGTCAGCTGGGACAAGCTCCATCCCCCGATGCCCCCTGAAAGGGATCAGCAGTATAGATAATGGATGGATCCTGAAAAGTTTATACAATTGTAAATTTAAAAAAAAAATGTGGAAAACTACCTGAACTCACACTGTTTTTATGAAATCCGTCAAAGAAATCCTGGATCCACATCCGGATTTGAATCACCAACAAAATCTTATTGAGTCTCCCTTGAGGGATGACCATCAAAAATGTCATCAAAATCTGTTGAGAAGTTACTGAGTTATTAATAAAAATAAAAGGGAAATTGCCCCATTTCACAATGATAACAATTTGGTTAGACAATTTATTGATCTGCATCTTAATTCAGATCACCACACATTCTAATCAATCGGTCTTTGCCTTATTTTGGACAGATCCTGAAAATTTCATCAAATTACATTCATCATTTTTGAGTTATCCTGTTCACAATCTAACAAATGAATAAACTAAGCTGGAAACTAAGAAGAGGGATTAAACACCTACAAGGAACCTTACATGTTGTATTTTGATCAGGAGCTGAGAACCTCTGAGGATCTGATACTAAAATGGCTGCCATTTCACACAACAAACATGTTTTGATCATTTATGTCCCTTTGGTGAGAAATATCAGCAAAATATCAAGAAAGTATTAAAAAGATATCAGGCTGAAAACTCAGTAAGTGACCATTTACCACACCAGTAAGACGTCAGCCACAGCCAGGTAAGCCTCTTGGTTCCTCCTCATAAATCCCGTGTGAACTGCAGGCTGGATAAGATGATCTGTATGCTGCTGATCCCTCATGATGTGTGATGGATGGACGCATGAGTGGCGTGTGAGCCGTGGATGAGGTCATCATGGGTGTACACGCTGACCCCTTTATCCTTCACCTAACTTGACCCTCTCCAGGCCCCTCTGCACTCAAACAAGTTTTTGAAAGTCCCTGAAGGTGTCATTAACCATCAACACCCGTGAAGATGAATTGGAGCAGCATCGTCTGACTGACAGGCGTCACATTCAGTCGTTTGTTGTCTCTTCCAATTCCTGCGTGATATCTCATTATGTTCTTAAAGATCAAAATTTGGACTTGTGTAGGAAGAGAGCCTGTCACCATGCCATACCTTGCTCTGCCCCAAATTGATGCCAGTGGGTGCATCTCAAATGATATTAGAGCATTAATTATAGGACTATGGCAGATTAGATTTCCCCCGAGCTGTTTAGCAAGAAACTCTGTCGCCTGGCAACGCCGCAGCTTCATAAAGCAGCAAGGTTTATAGATGATAAACATTAATTATTGACTGTTATCATTCACAGAGGGATGGGCTATAGACGATATTATTCAGTTAAAGAACTATATTTCCTGGTAAGACATTGGGTTAGACAGGGGTCTCAAACTCCTGACCCACAAAAATACAATACAATCCAGCCCATGGTTGATTTTTTTCATTTTTAGCACTATTTCAAAATAATTTTCAATGTTCTTTAGTGTAATTTTTAAATGAGTTATGAATATTGCAATGCTAACATACCATAATTAGCCCAAATTAATCCATCAGCCTCGTGCTTTGGCGTACCGTGCACTGAGTAGATGATGCTTCCCTTCAGGAGTGAAGGTGGACAAAAAATGCAGACAGTTGTCGTAAAAAAAAAAGAAAAATACAACCACAAAAATATTCTTTTTAAATATTTATTTGTAAGCAGTGTGCAGTGAATCACTGGACTTTATTATCACTAAGGTGACTTTGATCATAGCGTACAAAAATGAGCAAATCTGTCAGACCAATGATTGTTATGAGCTGGTGCATTTATTTATAAAATAATTAAAGCCATTGGTAAAGAAATATTCATTTTGACTTGTTTTAGTAAAATACAGCAAGTACCAAGATTTAAATTAGTCCCTTAAAATACAGATATGTGTAAATATCACCCTCTGTTTTATTTTTGCTTAAGAACAAAGTTTAGGTATTAAGATAAAATGTGAAAAGGACAAATATTAAAATCATGTTAAAATATGTTGATATGATTGTTTACAAACTGCTGGTTGTATAATTTGATTAAATGTGACCGAAACTTGAATACCGGAAACAGAAAGGTACAACCTTCAGAAACAGGGCAACTTGATTTTATACGTTGAAATTGGTGTGACCTTCAAGATGACAGGAGTTAAAGTGGCCCCTTGGTTGGACAGTACTGTTTACATTCATTTGGTTAAAGCTGAGTTTAAAAATAGATGTAAGGCCTTGTGTTAATGTCTACAGTGTAAACATTTGGCCGTGTTCATTGTCTCACTTTTACTTTTCTTTCTTTTCCTTCATTGAAGAAACTGTTATATTTTAAAGATTCTGCATAATGTAATTTTTGCTTTTTAAATTCTATTATGATCTTATTTCAATGTCTTTACTGACATACTGTGTAAAAAAACAACAGCTGAAGCATCTGAATTTCCCTTTATAAAGTATTTCTGATTCTGACTATCGAAGGCTCGCTCAGGGAGTGCGTCCATAGCTGCTGTTTTTCCAATGCAGGCGCTTGTTTTCCGTAGAAACCCAACAAAGTGGAAAAATGTCTTCAGTATCAGCTGCTTTTTGTCGTCACTCTCCCTGGTTCTGGTCAAAAACAGTTCAACTTTTGGGACAGCGCTGAGCTCATCAATGTCGCTTCTCCTTCTCCTGCTTTGTTATCAAAAGTGACGGAGAGGAAACTGATCTGACTCGCATTTTCCAAGAGTAAACTTCATGGTTTTAGGGTCCTGTTAGTCACAGTTCATGACTCTTTGACTTTGTTTTAATATTTTTGGATTTTTCCATGAACATAGGACAATATGCTTTTAGACTTTAAGATAACCTAATTGAACTGTAAGTCTAGATAGGTAATCTTCTTTTTTCTTCTTTTAACAATCTAATATTGATTAGAAGACCAAGAAGAAATGAGTCTTTAATAATGATTATTCCCTCAGCTGGGGGCGGACCTAAAAGGAGTGGTAAACCAGTTTTGGTGTGCCCGCAGCAAAAGCTTGATCACCCCTGGTTTTGAGCCTTATTTTGGCACATCCAGGAGCAGCTGGTTGGCAGACCTCAGAGCTCTGACTGGAAAATGAAGTCGGAGAATCTCACCATGAACTGCTTTAAAAGCAAACAACTAAATTTTGAACTCAATCCTGAAGTAGACAGAAAGCCAAAGAGAACACAGAATAGAGGTTATGTAGTCCCTCTTTTTCCTTCCTGTCACCAGCTATAAGACTGGTCCAGACCAACATATAAAGCAGGGGTGGGACAACTCTGATTACCAAGAAGACCACATAAATTCTTTCAGTGCCTGAGGGCTGCACTGTTACACACTGACAGGCACTCTCAATGAGAAATATATATGTAAATAAACAAAAAATAGCAAAATAAACTGTTTTAAAAAATGGATCATACCAGTATATTTTAACTCAACACAAACATTCAGATTTAATGAGCATGACACATAACTGAAGCCAATTTAAGCTTCTTCTTCCTCTTAGTGCAATGAAAGAATGAATGTTTACCAGTTTCTAAAACAGAAATACTTTAACTTTACCATTGTTTCCAAATATAGCTTTTAGTAATACTTTATCTCATTTTTGAATGTCTCATAACTGACATTTACAGTCATAGTTTTTTTTATGATGTGCTAAAAAAAAAACAAATCTAATGTAGTAGAAATATTCATTCACTTTTCCTATTTTTGCATTAGGTTACTCATAATGAATCATATTTAACAGTTGTCATGTTTTCTCCAAATTTCAAATTTGTTTTTTTTTTTTGGGGGGGGGGGGGGGGGGGGGGGGGGGGGGGTGATTGGTGGGCTGCACTGAGTGAGGTAAAGGGCTGCATGTGGTCCCCAGGGTGTCACCCCTCTTACAAAGAGTTACAGCCATCAAGATAAAGGCCAGTATCACCCCCTCTAAATCAGTATCACCCTCTCTAAATTAGTATCACTTCTCTAAATCAGTAAGACTGAGGTAGGCTTTCATGAAATATGTCACTGGTTTCAAAAGTAACCCTGTGATGGAAACTCATCAGGAGCCTTTATGAAAAGCTACAGTGACACAGGCAAGACCTGCTTGAGTTTAGCAATATCAAACCAGATTTTTTGTTGATCCACTTACTACCCAGACCCTCTTGAGGTGTTGGGCCCCTAGGCATTTGCCCAGTTGTCATAAGGGTTAATCCGGCCCTGGATTGAAGCGGTCTTCATGGAAGAATTGCAGCCATGAAGCCATGCCCCCAGTGTGGAAACAAGGCCAAGCTGCTAAACCGTCTATTTCATTAATTAACTGCATTTGTTAATTTTTTAAAAATATGTTACTAAAAATGAAGCATTCTTCCTCTACAGAATTCTTTCACACCTGCCTGAAACCTCAGCACAGTCTGTATGGTGCACGTTGTATTTGATGGTAGTATATAGTGGGCATTTTTTAACAGCCATCTGGACTCCTATTCCTCACCATGGTATGAAGCCTTGTCAAATAACTAGAATTTAACCAGAATCAATTAAAAGTTTATAACTGTGGTCAGGGGCACTGACATGAGAGGATATCACATTGAGCTCTGACACAAACCCCTCTGAAATATTTCTTAAAACAAAGAATCTGTAAAGCAAATAAATGAATGAATAAAATACTTCTTTTTAAATGTACTTCTTATAATCACAGATTATTTATTCTGTTTTAGGACATAAATAAGATTTAAACAGTTGAGAAAACACTGTTAGAGATCTCCGGGTTCACATTTATAAAGTGAATATTCACGGTAAATTACTGTAATGAGGAAACTGTGGTGCATGATGGATAAATATTTGTGAAAATTACTGTTTCTTTGTAGCATGCATGCAGTTAATTCACAGGAATTAACTGCTACTAAGCTGTGGTGATTATACAGTTGTGATGTTAAATTACAAGTGACTTTTGAGAGCTGACAGCATCATACTGTAATTTCACAATAAAACACTTTGATTTTACAGTCATGCATGTTCAGAGTTCTAAAATTACAGTTATGAAAATCACAGTAAAAAGCTGTGAATCCACCCTGAAGTAGTTTAACAATAAAACACTTATTTTACAGTCATTTTCAGCTAATTGTAAAATCAGTGGTTTATTGTGAAGTTACATCATGATGCCGTCTAGTGCTCACTTGTAATTTAACATCACTACTGTATTATGTGTAATGTCTAATGTCTGCGTCCCAGTAAAATCACAGCACTATGCTGTAAAATGTTTAATAATACTGTGAATTCATTAAATTACTTAAATTTTACTCTGTAATTTTGCAGTATTTATGTAACAGAATTGATTTGAAAACACATTTTGTTCGATTTTTTTTCTTTGTTACTGGGAACACATTTACCGTGAAATCACTGCATTTACTAGGCAGTAATTTACAGTGAAATTAGCATTTTATCTTAACAGTGCTCTTCAGTTGACATTACAGAAAAAACAGAAAATCAAAGTATATTTTTCTGTTTCTCATGCATTCTACATTTATAACATTTGTATTTGTCTTATAATCAGTCCTCATTCATCTCCGATATTTTCGCTAAATTAAACATTAAAATCTTTTGCAGACAAAACAATTCTCTTGCTCTATAGCTTTTTTTTACCAGTTAAACATTTAAATGCAGTTCAGATATCTGGATATTTTTAAAAAATTATATCCTGTAGTAACTGTTCTATAGTGCCTCTTTTTCTCTGAAAATGTTTTTAATTTGAGTTAAACGATGCAAAAGATGACTGAATATTTTTTTGCGATAAAAAATGAAAGTGTATTTTTTGGTAAAGAAGAGTAAAGAAATCTAAAAGCATCTACAACATAATAATTAGCTGATATGTAAAAAATAAGGCTCAGAGTATAATGGTGCGTTCCAGTTCATATGGAAAGTCGGATTGTGGAGTTGTAAATCTGTCACTGGTAGCGCCCCCTTTGGTCAGAACTTCCTACTGGGAAATCGGACGATTTCCAGCTACCTGACTTTTCTAGGTTGTGACTCAAACGCCTGTAAGTGGGATGTGACATAATTCTTGATTCTAAAGCCCAAGTTCTGGGGTAAAAGGACCGCACCATGATATAATTTAACCATGGGCCCCTAGAATCCTCCTAACTTCCCCCTTTACAGCCCCCCTGATTCAGATTTACCAGCTTCACAGAGAGAAATAAAGATATTTATTATGAATTGCAGGTACTGATTTTGCACCATATTGCCCAGCCTTAGTTTAATGAAAACAAAGTGAAGCAGTTAAGTATCTATTGTGCATCACTGCAAGGGTCAAAAGATAACAAAGCGAAAATGACACCCACTAACTCTTGGAAAGGGTGACATATCTACGCTTTAACTGAGGCGCTCGTTTCGAGCAAACAGATCGTCAGTCCCTCCGCGGCGGGTGGTCACCTCAGAAAACCCCCCTGCAGATTATTTTCCCCTCCTCAAGTTCCCGGACTGAAGACTGCAGCAGTTGAAACTTTTTTTGATGGGAGCGACTCTCTCTGGCAGTGAGACGCGCGGCAAACAGCTTTAAGAGAGCTCAGCACAAGCAGTTATGGTGATAGAGATTAAAATAGGAACCGTGGCCGATTGGATTAGACTTAATACGCCATTTCATATCGTGTAACGTGTCACATTCTGGGCGCTGCGCCCTTGTTTATGAGGTGCGTCCGAATTACAATTAGCCCACATTTCACTGAGATGCCTTTGAAGCAGCTTGTGCTCGGTGTTGTGCAGATTGAACCAGTGGGCCACATTAGTGTGACCGTTTACTCTGGATCATGCTGGGTTTTGTTCTGCGCCATCCCTTTGCGCTCCATCATGGCACCAGTACTCCAAATTACGCACAAAGGCTCATTGCTTAAATATCACAAAGAGTCAATGGTGGTGAAATGTTGCATGTCCAATCATTTATGGTGGTCTTTATTACATGGACATAAGCATATAAGGGCCCTGTGGATAGAAATTTAAGCTCGCGTGCGTCTGAGCTGCGAGAGAGATGGAAATAATGGCACGCGCGGTATCTTTCTCCTCTTTGAGCTCAACAAAAAGCGGATATCGTATAATTGTGGTGCAAAAACAAGACCATTTTCACACTCTGAACTCCCTCCTGTTGATGTGCGCATGTGCGTAGAGCTGCTTTCACTTTTCTGAGGCCATGTTCTCTGTATTTATCTAACTAGACTCATTTTATGTTATTTCAGCACGAAAGATGAACCGGACCGGGACCTGCACGACAAGAGCTCCGAGTCCGGAGTGGTTGCTCGCGAGGGGAGGGAATCCCTCCAGTGTCTGACGCTTCCTTTACCAAGGAAACCCACACGCGCTCTCTGACGCAACTGCCCATTTTAGGAAACATGCGTCAATGGACCAAAGCAAGTCAGACGAATAGTGAACTCCGCAGCAGGCACTGACGTCCGTATCAGAAAATAAATCTCTCCACACACATCTCGCCGGCTTCGACTGCGTCCCCGCTCTGCTCCAATGTCTCCCCTGTCCGCTCTGCGCAGGCCGGCCGGAGCGGATCTTTCTTTTTCACTGCCTTATCCAGAAAGCGACCCCTCCCCGGGCTGAAGTCGCAACGCCCAGGCGTGACGTAGGCAGTTTCGTTGGTGTTGAAAAGCAGTTGCAGTTCTCTATAGTGCCATTGAAGTGAGTCATCTCTAGGAAGTGTGGTAAAAAGGAAAAGAAAAAAAAGTTAGAAGTGTTCCGTGAGCGGCAGAGAGCTCAGTTTAGAGTAGTCGGCAAAGAGACGGAAAATAGTCAGATTATCCAGGCAATAGGCTTTTAAAGCGAGAGTTAACCTGAGTGAGTCACTCTGTTACTGCAGCTGGATTTGACTCTGAAGGTGTGCTTCTGACTTTAGGTTCAAGTCCTCACCTTAGAGGATCTCATAGTTCAGATTTACCTGCCGAGGAAGAGTAATTAATTAAGCAGTATATCCGACAGCTTTTACGCGCAGGGATAGCACATTTACACTTACTGCTTATAGATGTTTTAGGTTTCTTTGCTGAAGCATATTTGCACTTTAACTTTGCCAACTTTTTTTCTCTGGATATCCAAATTTAACTGCAGGCGTCTCGAGTCAGAGGATTTTTTTTTTCTGTATTGGTGCCTTTTTTCAGTGGGAGGATTTTAACAGAAACAGAAAAAGGGGGTTTCGGGAGAGCTCAAACAGTCTACTGAAATCTCCCTCTTTCCTGGATCATGTACCAGGACTACTCCGGGACCTACGACACCTCCTCCCGCGGCAGCAGCACCTCTCCGGCCCAGCCAGAGTCATTCACAAGCGGCAGCAGCACGATCGGAAGTCCGATCTCTACCTCAGCCTACCAGGTAAAACTAGAATATGGTGCCATTGTCAATCAGTATTTTACCAATATTCATTAAATACGTTTAAAACATCTTGTAACTGCCTGATCGTCACAGACGCTAAATCATATTTCAGTGTTGGTTACTAAAGCATGTTTTGTTCTCTTTGGAGAAAAACGGATAGACCAGGACCGTAGCGCACTAGAAATTGAAAAGATGCAAAAATGCTGTGTTTGATTATTCTGTTCCCACCCTGATGCAATCCCCTGGTGCACTTGTACTTCGTGATTAATTATAAGATTTACGCACAGATATCTACGGCGGGTAAACGATATAATTCCACACTGGTCCCTCAACAAAACTTTCGTTTACCAGATTAGATGTGATTTGCATCAAAAAGTGTAAAAGTGGGACACATTCGAGGAGATTTCAGTCAGATTTCTCCTCCTGTCACATCGCAAAGCTGGAGCATTTTTGTTCTCTTGCGCCTGTGGCACCGCGCTGGGGACGCATTTTACGCGCATGCATAATATAGACGATAAATCCTTTACAACGCCTACATGACATACCCTGAGCTCTTTACACGTTTCGCTAGTCTGGGCACAGATTAGACCTTTAATGGTGAAGGCAGCAGATACGTAGTGCTTGAATTATTACCAGGGTAAGTGGAGTCAGGTGAGGTCCAGTTTCTCTTGGCACCAGTTCGGGGCGCAGATTAAATCATCCACATTTTGTTCGATCAAACGTGCTATTTAAGAGGGACGTGTATCTTATTGGAGTGTTAGAAATGGCATGCTAGATGGTGGGATCTATGTCAGCTTTCCCATGCAGTCGCGCTTCACATGGCATATTTCCTCAAGCGGGAAGTGTGTACAGACGGAGAGCGCAGTCTGTCTTTCCTTATCGGGAAAAATACCATAAAATGGCATCGCTTCACTGATAGAGTGATCAACAACACAAATCAAGCAACCTGTGTCCTCAATTCACCAGAAGGGAGGGTTTAAAACATCCCCAGTGTGGTATACATTTCAGCAGGCGCGCCAGTGTAACGTTATAATGAGGACGCCTTTCGCCCGCACGTTCACAAATAATAGGATATAAATCCGGGTAGAGGAATGTTGTTTACCCAATCCTGCTCTTGTGTGAGTGCACTTCTCTGGAAAAATCCTCGTCAGGCTCACGCAACCTGACGGTAAACGACTTTTGGCCAGTGTCTATCATTGCTCTGCTTCCCTGTAATCACACACTGGTTGTCTGTTTCTCATTACAGCGGGCTGGGACATGACCTCAGTTTTTATTGAGACATCTCCAAACAAAGCATTTATTCTGCCTTATGAGAAGTTTTATCAGGAAACTGGGACTTCTTTTAAAAATAAACTTTAAAGACTCCCCTGATGGTCAGTGCCATCCATTCTCTGGTGTTTGCACATTATTTTCCGTGGAACTTTAGCGCCTCGACATTGGAGCCAAAAATATAATTCTGGCTAACTGCTTGGCTTGTTACAGCTGGCTGCTTCCCCCCTTTACTGGAACTGAGAGCGTTTCACATGTGCTTAACAAATCCCATACACAATGACTCACCAGATAAACAAAGTTCCAATAAGACTGCCGGGATATCCGACGGAAAGTCGGGAATAACGGGGATATGGGGGACGTGCGTAATTTACGCACACAGACAGGCGGGCTGTCCGTCTCTTATGGACCCCAGAGACGTGGAGAAGTAGGATCTGACATCAGTCTCCAGTCTGTGATCGTCATAATTACCCTGAGATTCGCAAATACATGATTATTGTTGAGATAAATAAAAACTGTGCAGAGCTCCCAAATTATTATTTGATGGAAATTATGTCAGTAGATCAAAATATTTAATCTCGTGTCACATTTTGGCATCAGTTATTCCTCTTTCTTTCAGTCATTGGACTTAAAGTGATAGTTTCATCAGAGTTAGTATATGACTGAAGACTCAAACTACCTGATCTACAATTAACAGCTCAGACATTATTTGCATGTTAGTTCATTATTACACAGAAGTTGTGAGACTGACTTGATGTGAAATGTTCTGATAACTAATAATCAACATAAAGAAAGAAAAAATCACAGCTTCACCAACAGGTACATTTGTCATTGAGGTCTCATGACCTGTTTAACCCAGTGCTGTAATCACACACAATCTCATTTTAGGCCTGTTCTCAAATTTACAACATATATTGATCATTTATTCTTTTGGTACGAGAACTTGTAAAACATGCATGTCAGTGTGAACACAGATAAATAATGACAATAGTACTTGATCTGATGGTCAGAGGAAAACATGAAAACAGCAAATCTATCTTAAAGTGCACAGCAGTGAAATTATAAATAAATTACCATATGCTGCTAAAACATAAAAAGTATCCTTCTCGTTGTAAAATACTTAAAACACTATTCCTGTCAATGCTTTTTGGTTTGAACTTGAAGCTAAAGCTGATCTTGTCACAGCTTTATAATACCATTATAATAATACAACAACAGTTAAGTTGGGCAGCTGTAGCACACCTTACTGGGCAGAGGAGCCTGTAACAGATAATAAAATTATACCCACTCTAAAATACATGTGGTCAGAATGACCTTGACGGTCCTGGGCAGGGACACACAGAGCTCTTCTTTGTTTTGTAACATCATTAAAATATCATGATAAAGTGGAATATTCACATATTTAGGAAGAGTCAGGGTCCCAAACACCCACCAAGGTTTATTTGCCACTAAGTTTTGGCACTATCAGATCCTAAATGGTCAAACTAAGCGCCTTGGTCCTCCAAGTGTGAAGCTGTACGTTATCAGTGTGTGCAATAAAAACTAAAATTGACTCAGCATGATTATTCGTCTCTGTGATGAACTGGAGGGCTTTGAAATGTTCCCCTCCTTTCATTTTATTGGGCCCAAAAATATTATGAAATCAGTGATTCACTCGATGTCAGGACCCGTTTGAGCACCAAACGTGTGTTACTGTTGTGTTTTGGCTCAAAAACAGTTTGTGTTCTTCATGAAAGATGTTTTTTGTTGTTTTTTCTTTTACCATTGGTGCCTCATGACACAGAGCTGACACACAGTGTTGGGCACTTTAGCCAAAGTCATTCAAACTTTTACCAAGAACAAAGACAGACCCTTTCAGGGAAGGAAAAAAAAAACACTCCTGACAAAGTTCTTGAGTTGAATAAAGTCATTATTCAGCGACATTTGTTGGCTCATTTTAATGTATTTGGAGGAAAAAATAATCCATTTGAGCTTGATGCAGAGGCAAATAATCACAGTTAGTCAATTGTAATATTTATTTTGCACACTGATAATTACATGTCACACTATTTTCTGATTGTGGTAAAGATATATAGATATAGATATAGATATAGATATAGATATAGATATATATAATTTAAAAGCTCTGAATGACTGCAGGGGTCAAAAGTCATGGAGTAAAAATAAATCAAGTAACTTCTGGATCAGGTTAAATATCTGTGGTAAAAAAAAAAAAAAATGGCCAAGACAGATGTCTAGAACTTTTATTTAAAGTTAATTCTGTTTCACTTGGCTGTCACTTCAGTCATATCAAAGCTGAGAGTGAATGCATTTTAACAACCTCTCAGTTTTTTAGTTTTACACAAAGATAAACTACTATCATGTAAACCATTCAGTCAAAAAATGACTGAATGGTTATTGAACAGATTTTTATGAAATTTTGTTTAAGTGTTGATCATGTCATAAGGAAGACATGATTAGATTTTGGTGGGGATCTGAATATGGATGCAGATCCAGGAGTCTTTTAAACATTTGTGACTTTGCACAATCGAAAAGTTTTCTATATTTTCACTGATAACTCAGCTAAGAATGTCAGAGACGGCTTTGGTTTGTTTGTCCTTCTCTATTGTGCCATGGCAAGCTTGAAATGTTCCTTTCCACTCATTTTAATAAGGCCCACAAATATCATGAAATAAATAATTTATTCAATTTCAAGAACCTTTTCAACACAAGGCTGTCAGGCAGAAAGCCTGGAGCTCAGAAATTGCTAATTTTCAGAAACTGAACAAAAACATTTTGTCCTGAAAAGAAAATACTGGATTGCAATAATTGACACTTGGTTTTGAAATTAGTATAATATTTATAAAAACTGAGCAGCTGATGTGAAGTGAGTTTTTAAAGCATCATGAAAAACAGAGGAAGGAGGTTTTGGTGCGAAAGCGACAATGCTTTTTTGTTTTTTGTTTTTGTCTGGAAAATGTTTGTGGATGTGCCTACCTCCATGTCATGTGACACCTTGCCAAAAGGAAAAAAAGGTCAAATCTATTTTGAACATTTTAGGTAAGAAACACAGACCCTCCTGAGGGAAAAACAATCTATAAAAGTATGCTGAAAAGGTTTTTGAATTGAATAAATTGTTTATTCTATGGTAATTTTTTACCCATTTCAAATACAAGGGAAGGGCATTGTAATATGTGCTGTACAATCTGAAAACTACATTTAAAGTCATAAATTGTATTTGATGAAAAGCAATTATTGTCTCAAAGAAGACTGATTTCAGCTCATGAGCTTCAAACACAGTCTCTTCTTAGCCAGTGTTCATAATTTGGCTATCAAATCCCTGAAAAGTCAGACATGTGTACCTCACTCAGCTCCGTGTGTTTTGTCTGGTAGTTACTGTAGTGAAGTGAGATGCAGTGGACACCTTGGGCTTTCCCATGATTCACAGCATGTGTCACCGTTCCACTCCAGGGGTTACATACGCACTGTTTTGCCTATGTGCATTGAATCATTACTATAAGCCTCGAAATGTGGAAAATGTGTGAATTTGATAAAGGTGGGTGGTGGCTGTGCCTGTTTCCATGATTGTGTCGGAGGCAGAGCTCACGAAAATAATCTCAGATATTTAGAGGGATTAGTCGCATGTTTATTAACTCCAGGTCTGAATGCAGGGCCTTAGCTCTTCCACAAAACTAACCAGGTCTTCCTTTGTTTCTCCTCTTCGCAGAAGTACAGAGTCGACATGCCCGGCTCCAACAGTGCCTTTATACCCACCATCAATGCAATCACGACCAGCCAAGACCTGCAGTGGATGGTCCAGCCCACCGTCATCACCTCCATGTCCAACCCGTACTCCCGCTCCCACCCCTACGGCCACCACCTGACCAACGGCCCCGGGCTGCTGGGGCACAACACGCTGGCTCGGCCTGGGGTCATCCGCTCCATCGGTGACGCTAGGGGCCGACGCAAGAGGGACGAGCAGGTGAGGAACGCAGAGACTCAAAAACAGATCCACTTTTGATTGTTTTTTTTTTTTCACTAAAGCTGAAATTTATGCTCGAAGCCCTTCAAAATAAGAAAAAACATTTATTTCAATGAAACCTGGAAATAAAAACACGTTTTTATTTTTGCTGGTAAATACAGAGCATCACTGAACGTGCAGCCAGCGAGTCAAACCAAGCGTCAGTTTATATCCCTGCACTTCAGTTTCATATTGATTATATTTTTAAACATCTTATTTCACCTGCCATGTTCCCGTCTTCTCCTGCCCTCAGCTCACACCGGAGGAAGAGGAGAAAAGGAGGGTGAGACGTGAGAGGAATAAGTTAGCCGCTGCCAAATGCCGCAACCGCAGGCGGGAGCTCACAGAGATGCTGCAAGGGGTGAGTCTAAATCCTGACAACTGTTGCCATCAGAGTGCAAATTGTTAACAGGAAGTCAAATAAAAATGACATAAAAATACAGTTTAAATGCTGCCAGGGGTGAATCCTAACCTAAAAACCATTGCCATGAGATCACAATCTGTTTTGGGGTACTCGAATAAAAAAAGACACATAAATCAGTGTAAATGCTGCGAGGGATTAGTCTATGACCTAGGAAATATCACCATCAAAGTGCATTCACTTAATAACTAATGGACTAAAAATGACAGGAAAATGGTGGTCAATGCTGGGGAAGGGTGAGTCTAAAACCTGGAAACTATCAATTAACTATCAATCTATTTTTGGGTAAGAATCAAAGTTACAAAAAACACAGTTTAAATGCTGCCAGGGTTGAATCTAAAACCTAAAACCACCACCATCAGATCACAGCTTGTTTTCAGCTTCTCAAAATGTGTCATTAACAGCTAGTTTAAATGCTGCCAGAGGTTAGTCTGTAACCCGACAACCACTGCCATCATCTGTTTATAGGAAATCCTAAACACCATTGCCATAAGATCACAATCTGTTTTGGGATACTCAAATAAAAAGCTCACAAGTTATTTAGTGTAAATGCTGCTGGGGATAAGTCTATAATCTGGGAACTATCACCATCAAAGTGCATTCACTTCGTAACTAATGGAATAAAAATGACAGGAAAATGGTGGTTAATACTGGGAGGGGTGAGTCTAAAACCTGGAAATTATCAATTAACTATCAATCTATATTTAGTTAAGAATCAAAGTACTGAATACTGATTTAAGATCGTCAAGTAGGAATGACAGGAAAGTCGGTTTAGATGATACTAAGGGAGAATCTGAGACCTAAAATCAACTTATCATGAAAAATGGCACAAAAATGTATCGGTGTACTTGTTGCAAGGAGTAGGTCTAAAACCTGAAAACTTTGGTTGTTAGATCACATTTTTTTAGGTCATCAGCAAAAAATAAAAAAACAGCAGGAGTTGGGTTTTAATCTTTAAAACTCTTCACATTCAAGCAGGTGAGTCTTAAACCTTGAAACCGCTGCATTTGATCACAATCTTTTTACAGGTGATCAAAACACATGGCATGAAATTCAGTGTGAATTGCAGAATCACAATTAACTGAATGTAACTGAACAAAAATGGCATTAAACTTTTCAAAAACGTGAACCTGAAACGGATCACAATCAGATGGAGGTGATTAAATAAAAGTGGGAATATTAGTAGTTTGAGCGTTGCAAGGGCTGAGTCTAAAACCTGAAATCTTTTCCCATAAGATGACCGTTGCTTAGGTGATCAAAGGTAAAAGCAAAAGTAAATACTGCAAGGACTGAATCATCCATTCTGAAACCATCAAATCCTCAACTTTTTTTCAAAGTTATTTCATAAAATAAAAAATAAAAAATAAAAAAAAGTGGGGAAAAAAACGTGAAAACTTAGTATGAATGCTGCAACGGACAAGTCTACAACTTGAAATATTGCCATCACATCACCGTCTGCATTTGGAAAATAGAGTAAAAATGACAATACAATCAAGTGAGAGTGTTGTATGGGTGAGTTTAACACCTGAAAATCATCCCCATAAGATCACAATTAGTTTGAAAATGAAATAAAACTGGAATAAAATTAATGTTAATGTAAGAGGTGTCTAAAACTGGAGAACCAGTCCATCACATCACGAGTTTAAAGGTAATCCTATAATCAGAGTAGGGCTGTTTGCGTGACTCTAAATCCTGAAAACAAGCGCGACCAGATCACAAGAATGACAAGAAAATCAATGAAGGTACCACAAAGGGTGAGTCAACAACCAAAAACAAAAAAACACATTGTTCCAAAACCTATTTTTAGGTGACCAAAAAAAGTTTACGGGAAATTCTGTGGAAGCGCGGCAAGGTTCGTGCCTGAAACCTGAACCGGTTTCTATCAGACCACAGTCTGATTTCATGTAAATGTGTTCAAACAAAAAAAAAAAATATAGGTTTAGATGCAGCCAGGGTTTAGTCTAAAACCTGGAGGTCACTGCCAATAGGTCACAGTCTGGTTTTAGTAACCCAATTAAAATGTGAAGTAAATCAGCTGCATGGGACAAGTCTAAAGCCTGAAAACCATTGCAACCAAATCCAAATTTGAGTTTAGTTGTAAATAAAAATATTAATATCAGAGCAAATAGTTTGTGTAATACCTGATAAACTATATAGAAAGTGTAAATTCTGCAAAGGTTGAGTCTGAATCCTGAAAACATAGCTATCAATTACTATCTGTATTGACATAAAAATCTCTGTTACTGCTTTAAGTGATTTGTCAAGAACCTGGACATCTTTGCGATCAAATAAACTTTTTTGGGATAACTGAATCTGTAATAATCAGCATAAATATTGAAAGAGGTGAGTCTACAACCTGGAAACCTTTGCAATCACATCACAAAAAACTTAAAAGTTAGTGTAAATGCTACCAGGTGATGATGCTAAGTCCTGAAAACATTACCATTAAATTTCACAATCTATTTTTATGCAATTAAATAAAAATTACATGAAAATCAGTGCAAGAGCTACCAGGGATGAGTTAATAACCTGTGAACTTTTGCTATCAGATCACAAAAAACAGTGTAATTCTGCATGGGGGCAGTCTACAACCTGAATATAACCCTCAGATTACAAGAAATTACACTAAAGTTAGTGTAAATGCTGTCAGGGGTGAGTCCTAATCCTGAAAATATTGCCATCAGATTACAAAAAAAATTAAACAAAGGTTAGTGTAAATGCTGTCAGGTGTGAGTCCAAATTCTGAAAACATAACCATCAAATTGCCATCTGTTTTTATGTAACTGGATAAAAATGTTGTGAAAATTGGATTAAAAGCTGCCAGGGATGTATCTATAACCTGAAGCCTGTGCCACCATTTTGAAAAAAAAAAGCCATAGGTGTAAATGTTGCATGGGGTGTGTCTAAAACCTGAAAATAATTGCCATAATAATGCGATCAGGTTTTGGGGTCATCAGGTACAAACAACAATAACAGATAAATCAGTGCAAGTGCCTTAGTGTTGTGTTCCTCTTGTGTGGCACACCAGAACTTCCTGTGAAGATACAAAATCTGCAGTCCTCATAAAGCTCTAAATTGCAAAAGCAACATCAGAAGCAATTTACACAGCGAGAAATCATTGCACAAGAGCAGAAAGAACAGAAAGAACAGAAAGTCAGCTGCCCTTCCCCAGAAGTCTGGCAGGAGTTCAGGTCTTCGACGCCTGATTGAAGTCCACACCTACATTTACAACCTCGCTGCACTGGTTCGACTCTGCGAGCGCACGGCCTGAGTGACGAGCTGACAGGCGATGAAAAGCTTTTTGTCTCGGGCAGCTGTAGACAGAGGTAGGGCTGTCTGCAGCGGCCCGGCCCTGGCAGACAGCAGCGGCAGCTAAATGGACTAATTAGTAGAATTACAGTGAGGTTGAGCCTGTCAGGCCTTAAAAAACCCCCAGGAATGGAATTTGCTGTAGGCAGCTGTCTCCATGAATGCGGGACATTTTGCAAAAAAGGGGCCAATTGCTTGTCTCACATAGAAACACGCCGCGCACAAACCCTTGCACACATCTTGGCAACTGCTTCCAGGGAAAATTAAGAAATGAAATCTCCCTCCATCGTCGCACGCCTGTTTTTAAAACCCCAAATAAGGAAGTGTCGCTTTCCAGTGAAGAGGGGGAGCCATATTCCCGCAGAGCGCCCTGTTTGATGATGGGCTCCCTGCACTCCACTTCCTCATACCTTTGCCCATGAGTCAAAGTTCTCAGACAGCATGTCAGCTTATCTGTGACGTCTGGAGTGTTTACGGGATCTGCTTTTGTCTTTTAATGCGACACATTAATGACACAGCAGACACAAACAAAGCAGACTCATTATGTGAAACTCTGATTGAAGCAGGCGGCTCTCTGATTACACTCCGTAAATCCAAATGGCTCATGACAAATTCTTCATTTACTGTGGAGTTAATGCGACGCTTTGAGAAGGTCCAGCAAACAAATACTGCCCTCTTTTGGCGCTGGAGGGAACTGCTCCACCAGCTTGACTTCTTCACTCCAGGAACTAAACTATGGACTTCATCAAGAAGAAAATAGACTGACGTTCTCTCCAGATCTTCATGATTATGCTGTAGCAGTATTCGGTTTAGGGGGGTAGACCTTCATCTGGTGGTTTCAGGTGATTTTAGTCAGTGTTTCTTAAATGCTGTGGCAGGGCAAACTGGTCTCAAGTTATTATTACAACAACATCCCATTAACTTACTTTATCAGTTAGTTAGCTACATTTACATTTACACAAGGTTCGTTTAAATAATTTCGTCACTTCAGCCTCTCACATTTTTGGCTCACCTGATTTTAAAAACCAAGACCTGCCAAGTTTAATCATGTTGCTGAATATGTGAGATTTCAAGTTTTCACTGAAGCCTTGATAATTTTGTAAAATAAATATTTCGTAAATATCAAAACTGTCTGACACATTTAATACAGCATTTGTTATTTGGCATTTGCAGATAAGTATGATTACTTTTAAAAAAATGTGACGTGTGAAAGTGGCGATTTTTCAAAGATAAAGTGTGGTGTACCTTGAGATTTAAGCTTGTGTAAAAAACGCTGAATTAAATGCACTGAAAATACTATCCAAGCCATTTTTTGCTGTTTTAATCACCGTATTTAAAATGATTATTACTACGTCAGTATGTTTTTGCCGGTGTTTGTCTGTCCTTATTTTTGATTCGCTGTTAGCAAGATTACTGGTAATGTTATGCACAGATTTTGATGGAATTTACGAGAAATGTTGGTCATAGCACAAAAAAGAGGTAACAAGAATTTGGTTGATTGTCTTTATTCTGGTTTCTTCAGTCACATGTTGACATGTCTGTGATGATTACCTTGGATATAATAAGAGGTATTTTTTGTAAAGATTAAAAAGGATCGTTTTTTAAAAAGCTTGTCTTGCATTCTTACCTTACTCCCCCACAGAACTCAACAATTAATGTCCAGTCAATTGATTAATTGCCTCTGCGAAGGAGGACATGTTTTTGCTGGCGTTTGTTAGACTGTGAACAGGAGAACTTGAAAAGGTGTGGATGGATTTTCCTAAAATTTTGAAGAAGTTTTCAGATCTTAGTGTTGCTCAGAATCTGGATGTGGATCCAGGAATTTTTTAATGAGTTGTTGACATAGGGTCAGTTTTCCACATTTTTGCTAATAACTCAACAAGTTGTTGAAAGATTTTGATCATATTTTTAGGGAATGTTGGTCACGACACATGGGAGAAGTGATAAGATTTTGGTAGTGATTGGATTCTGGATGTGTATCCAAGTGGCTTTTATAGGATTTGTCAACAACATGAGAAAAGGCAGTTTTCCATATATTTGACAAAAACTCGCCCGACAGTGTTGGAAATGCCTTAGCGGGGGTTTCTGCTCTCTGAGCACTTCTACTTCTTCTTTTTATTATTATCATTATTAGTAATAACACAATGAGAACCTCAACTCCTTCACCAGGGTTGGAACAAGTGCACAAATATTGTACTCAAGGTAAAAGAACAATTACTGTGAAAAAATTCAAACACAAGTCAAAGATGTACTCTTTAAATCAACTCAAGTAAGTTAAAAGAAAATTATTTAAATGTATTCAAAGTCATAAGAATAAATTGAATTTAAACTCTATTAAAAAATAAAAATTTATTAATACTTGTTCCCCGGATGTTTTTGGAAGAGGGCCTCATCACACTGTTCTCACCTCAACTTTATTTCTTTTTAAACTTGCATTTAATATCTTTCCTCTTATTAATGTTTGGCTGCTCCTGATTGGACACTACCATGTTGTCAGTTCCTTCAAGGGTCAAAATGGAGGTCCATCAACAACACTGCAAGATTTATCATCATGTATTCACAGTAAAAAAAAAACTCCCAAAAAACACTGCTCTTCGTGGTTGAATTAAGAACTTTCTGGAAGGGGTATATCTGACCTGCAGCCCCTTCATCGTAAGCACAGTTGCTCCCATAAAGATCTGTTGACTTTATCCAGAGGTTTAACACTGAAACGTTACCGCTCGGGTACGCCAGCAATCTGGTGAAGTTGTGAGCGTTGTTAAAAAAATTTAAACCTGATAGAATTTTAAAACTGATTAAAACAAAGGCCACATAATAAAATAAATATCTATCTGTACATTTTTGGTAAGTTTACCCCCAAAATATTAAAATAGGTGATATTGACATCATGTAATTTTAGTGAAGGTGCAGAGTAATTTAAAATCAACAGAAAAGTAAAGACTGACTCACTGTTGACTGAAGATTTAATATCAAGTAAACTGTGGGCTGGTTGTTCTTGTTTGTGTTCAGATTTTAATCAAAATAAATTTGCAGAATTTGCTTTGAAAAGTTAAACCATCATTAGGTGGTTGTAGGTGATTAAAACCCCCTGAAAATAGATTTGGTCTGATTGTTTTATGTTTTTTTACAGTCTCTTTTGTCCTGCAGTCATAAAAAATAAAACAAGAAAAAAACAATCACTGATTTATGTTTCTTTTCATTTTTATGTTATGTGATTTTTCATATATATTTAATTATTAACATTTTTTGTCTTCATTTTTTTTACCTTACAAACACATCGTTTTTATAACTTTTTACTTTTATCGTATATATACTGGTAATCTTTATTTTCAATGTTTTTATTTTTTTTAATGAAATTAAGCTGTTTGAATTGGAACTGATCTTTTTTTCTGCACGTCACTTAAAGGCAAAAATGATGCAGAAAATACTTTTACTTTTAAAAGAAATTCAAAAGCTGAATACAACAAAGGATCATGTGAAGAATTAATTTAATATTTTTGTTTAGGTAAACTCCTAAAATGAGGTTATACTTACACCTCTGAGCAGATTAAAAGACTTTATGTTTCCGGGGCGCAGAATTTGGCTTTCTTGCTTAAACTTTGAAGAGAATACTGTTGTTTTATATAGTTTAATAGTTATGTTTTAGTTTAATGGGCTCAAAATGCACTCAAAAATATGTCTGGATGCTCAATGTTGATTACAATCTGTTGTAATTTGGTTGCAACTGATATAAAGATTTAATTTAACTTCAACTTTTAAGTTTTTTTTCATACGGATTCTATCTGATTTTATGTTCATGTATTTCTTTTCACTTATGTTTTATTTGTATTTTTGTGGTTATGTCTTCTTTTTATGAGTGTCATGTTTTTAATACTTTAAGACTCTTTGACTTGCTGTACATACAAATGATGCTTTATGAATAAAGCTGCGCTGCCTTGACTCCCTGACAACCTTGTTTTATGTTTCCTTAAAAAATATTTGCTACATAAAAAGGGAAAAAATGTTCTGAATATTAATTTTAATAAGAAAATGTTGGGTTATTTACAAGAGGTCACATGAAAATTCTAAAAAAAGGTCCATGCAGATCCTTAAAACATCTTAAAAGGTCTTAAATATCACATTATAAGTGTTAGGGTCATTAAATGTCTTCAAAGGTCATGTTTTATCTGTAAGCCGTCTTTTTCTGTCTGGTTTATGTATTTAGTTTGTGTTCACAACAAAACAGAGCAGGAAAGAACAAAAGACGAGCAAATGAAAGCACAATGACATTTTTTTTATCAAGATCCAAAACATTTAAAGGGCAAGTTATGCAAAAAGGTTTTACACTTATGACACTGGAAGATATTGGTGTTTAGTCCCATATGATGTCCAATACAAAATGGCACAAAAACAAATATTGTTTTTTTTTTTGTCTGTTTTTTTTAAATTCAGGTCTTGTGAAGATACAACACATGTTAAGGCATTTTTTTCTCTCCCTCTCTCTAAAAAAGAAAGAAATTAATAAATCTGTTCATGTCCTTTTTTTTTTTTAGATGATAAAATTGTCAGTTCACACAAAATTAAACTCAACTGCATAGTTTAAAAGGTGTAAATTTAGAAGAAAGAGGACTTTGAAAGTCCAATTAAATATTGTGACATTATAAGCTTGAAAATTTCACTACTACATCTGCTGGATGTGATATCACTGAGTACAAATGTCAACCTAAACTTTTTTTCCCAAGTTTTTTTTTTTGAACTTAATTTTTAAAATTAATCATTTTATTTTTTTAAAATCTTATAATGTTTATTTATTTGATATAGAAATGTTCATAGAGCAAAGTCTCAAAGTGCTTCACAAAATGTTATCCCAGTAATAATGGATGAAAAGATGAACAAAAAAAGAAAAACAAAACAATATAAAAATAAGATAAAATAAAATTGTCATAACAAAACAGTTCCAGAAAATAATCACGAGTACCCTCTAATTAAATGTCGTCAAAAGCCAAAAAGAAGTGCATCTTAAACTGCTTTTTAAAAGAATCATGCAAGTTTCAGAGCAAAAATTCCTAATTTATAACAATGTGCTAAGAATTTTTGCTCTATCTCTGCCTGTTGGGTGTCACATTCAGGGTCTGTCCTCTGGGAGCCTGCTCTTTTTGTGACGACCTGTCTCTATGGCCAGTCGAGGGCCACTGAGATCATACCTCAAAAAGACTTTCCTTTGAGAATGAACTTTTACAGTTCCTAGATAACTTATTGTAAGCCGAATAATGGTCCATTTGCTTTGCCTTTGGGGTTTTTTTTTCAGTGTTTTAAATAAGTTTCTTTTTTTGGTTAATGATTTGGTTTAGTCTGTTTTTGGGAGGTTGCGGAGGTCCTGAGGCTCTTCGGGATGGTTCTTGATTTAGGTGTAGCCTTTGGACCAGCAGGCTGAGGATGCTTCTCTCTGGCTCTCTATCTCCCTGACTCTAAGATAAAGGCATGAAAAGTCCAAAAATAACAAAACAAAAGTGCTTCAATACTGAACTCTTCTTTCTGCTTCTTCTCACAGGAGACAGAGAAACTGGAGGAGGAGAAGGCCGACCTGCAGAAAGAGATCGAGAGTCTGCAGAAGGAGAAAGACAAGCTGGAGTTCATGCTGGTCGCCCACAATCCCGTGTGCAAGCTCCCCGCTGACGAGCGGCACCAGCCATCCGGGCACCAGCAGCACCAGCACCAGCAGCAGTGTGCCCCCCTCCCCTTGACCATGCGCCCTAACATGGTCCACCGCGCTCAGATGAACCAGGTGGTGGTGAAGCAGGAGCCCCAGGACGACGATGTGGTGGGCAAATCGCAGCGCTCCGTCATCAAGCCGATCTGCCTGGGGGGCAGCGGCGGGATGTACTGCACGGATGGAGACAGCCTGAACACACCGGTGGTTGCCGCGTCCACTCCAGCCGCCACGCCAAATGCCCCCAGCCTAATATTCACTTACCCGAGCATGCTGGAGCCTGACAGCCCCTCGCCCTCCTCAGAGTCCTGCTCCAAGGCCCACCGGCGCAGCAGCAGCAGCGGCGACCAGTCCTCAGACTCCCTCAACTCCCCCACCCTCCTTGCCCTCTGAACACGGCTCGGCTCAGCTGAGAAACAAACACTGTGGCTGAAGGCATCGTGAGGATCAACCGCTCCCCCTTCCTCCTTTCCCCTCCCTCCAGTGTCTTTTAAAGACTTGAGAGCACATTCAACAGTCCAGACCAAGCTGACCGTGTGAGCCGTCTCCCCCGCTGCAGGGAGACCCACAAGGGCTACGCCATGTGTTTCTTCTTGTTCTGCTTCAGTGTGAACTTTTATTTTTTGTGTGTGCACCGATCCTTACAAGTGTCACCCCTTCGCCATTTCAACTCAAGAGTGTCAACTTGTTTACGAGCAGACGATTTCGAAGAACGCCGAAAGTGGCAAATCGTGAGTTGATGTGACTGATGACAACAAGAGAGCGCGTTCTTAATATATATATATATATTTTTAGAGATGTTTAAAAAGCCATTCTGCTGACACTTGCACTCCGCCAAGACGAATCAATAAATCACTAAACGAGGTCTGCGTTGGACTGGAATCTCCGAGGAGAGAAAGAGACGATATGCGAAGACTTCCTCTCAACGTTTTTCCTTTTTAGATTTTTGGACCTTGTTTCAGGAACCGTTACTAAGAGTGTGTACACATTTCTGACGCTATTTCCATCTCTTTAATTGTATTTATGGCCTGTGCTGATGAAATTTTATAAAGTGTTTCGTTGACGACATTGTCCTCTCCTTTATCTGCCTGTAGAAAAGCGAAAACGGTCGTCCACGTTGGGGCGACTGGAGCAGTCCTCAGTGTTGCAAAGGATACGAGCCAACTTCGAGTCAATGACTAGTTCCTCAATACTCTATACCTTCTATTTTTGCCATAGTGGCTTGACTTTACTGTAGTATTGGTGTGCTTTTCCTCAGTGATTCTGTATCTGAACTTTACAACCTGTTTATGACAAAGTGTATGTGATTTACATTGATGTCAGGGAAATCTCTCATGTGTTGTAGAAACCCCATTGTGATGAGCGCTGCAGGACCGCCGGCTGTCGAACAGTCGAGTGTTTCAGAGGTGGTACGGAAAGTTGTCTTTATGTGTCACATGAGGACGGTTTTGTCTTTTTATCCTGCTTGTAAGAGTTTGAACAAACCCCTCCTGACACTGGATTTTGGTCTTAGTTTATTTTTTTTGACAAATAAACCTTTTTGAACATCAGGTTTATAGAAAAAAAAAAGCCAAAAAAGGGTTCATGTGTCACGAATCCTGTAATTCGTACGTCTTTTGTCTCAAAAGGAGCTTAAATTTGGAAAAAGCCACTGTGGTCGAGACTGTCGCCAGCAGCCAATGATGTCAACAATGTTTATACTGTGTTTTTTTAAAGCTGTCACTTTTAGTAAAGAAACATCAAATTTGACTCAGATGTGCTGATTTTATGGCTGTGGAGGTACAAAAGGGGCCAAGGAAGGGAAAACTCCTCATACAGCTGGCCTGACGTGAATGAGGGGGAGACATTTCTGAAGTTTTACGAAGCACTTCTTTTTATTTTTACATGTTTGTATCTTAAAGGGACGAGGGTTTTCAATGCACTGAGAGGGACCGACAGCGATATTTGGGAGTCTTTTGTTTACTTCAAACATTCCTAATAAATACGTCAGGGGAAAAGCGTTAGAGGAGTAAAAGGAAGATTTTAGAGTCATGAACGGACTTTGCAATTCAATACAAGCTGCTGCTACTTTGGAAAGAACATGTCGGCTCTATGGTTTTAAGTCCTGATATGAAGTGGATGCAATAGCAAATATTTCATCCTAACATCAAGAGGTAACCAAAAAGAAAAAAAAAAAAAGAACACAAAACTGTGGACGAGTCTGATATGTGTGTATGTTTTTAAAGTGAAGCCCCTCGACACACGTAGGAAAGCCATTTTTGACTGTAGATCTTCTGCTGTACATGTCATCTACTGTCTGTCGCCTGTTTTCAACTATTACTTCTTTTCCAAATGCTTTAACTGTTTAAAATGATTCAAAATTAATAAAAAACAGCAATATGTATAGCAGTGTTTGTTAATTTAAATGAATAATAATAAAAAAAATCATTTTCAAACTGATACTGTCGTGTTTTATCGAAATTTTAAGTGAGCTAATGATGCTTTCTAGTCACACCAATCTATTCACACACTGATGGTTAAGGTCGCCTAAGCGCCCATTAGTTTTATTAAAGTCAAGCATATTTGGGTTATTCCTACCATGTGGTGCCATTTCAGGGTCCCCTATCTGTGTGCATCTTATCTGGGTGTCTATTAAGAAGGAGTTTGATTTAAGTTGAATAAAAAAATAAAGAAAAATTTTGTCTTTGCAGATCAAACTTTTTTCCTCAAGGCACACATAAAATTGAGCTAAAATCACTGGGCACACCATGTTTTAAATAAAGCAAAAAAATCCCCTTTAACATGCATCAGTCAATCAATCAAACTTTATGTATGTAGCACATTTATACAAACTCAATTGCAGTTCAAAGTGCTCTATAGGGAGGCAGAAAACATGATTAACAAAAAGGTTAAGAAGTAATAATGAAAATTATCATTGTAATAATTACTATTTTTTAAAATAGTGCTTAGTAAATCAACACTCTGCAAATGTTTATTTAATAATTAGTTTTCCACTGTAATAACAGGTCAAGAAGGATTTTGAGACTATTAACACTAATATACTGCACCCTAAGTAAAAGAAACAAAATCAACTCCGAAACAAGAGAAAAGGCAAAGCAAGGCAAGGCAAATTAACTGTCAAGAATCAATAAAAAGCAAAAATACATTTAAAAACACGTTTAAAAGTTTAACTAACATAAAATCTAAAATGATTATGTGTTAAAAACTCTGAATGGTCACTGCAGGTCCTAGAAAAACTATATGATCATGACAAGAAATACAAGTAAATGCTGAAAACATAATTTAATCTTTTTGCAAAAATATTGCAATATGTTATGGGTCTGTGCAAGTTCATTCAAACCCAATGTCTAATTATGTCCGATAGAAAATGTTATCAAATTTGAAACGCTTATATTTAAAACATGCAGAAATTTGAAAATGCAGTAAAATTTCAAAATTAAAATGTAAGGGACAACATTTGATAAAACCAGGAGATTTTATAAACCTTAGAAAGACAACCGTGGTTCCTAGGTGGTGTTCCTTTTAAGGTTCTGGGTATTCTGGAAAATTACACATTTTGCAACTAAAGGCAAAATTAATGTATCTAAAAAGAGTAATGGGTGGCAGTCATTCCTGGTAGGACAAATTCTAAAAGGCACACCGAGACTAGCCTCAAGGCTAACCAGTGTGCATACCATTTGTGAACCTCTCCTGTAGATGATTAGATGCAGCTCTTTTTCCCTCCCATTTGGAAATGCTCTGACCTGAGAGGTTGGGGAGGCTGCAGGAGTTATATATATATATAAATATGTATATACATATACACACACACACACACACACACACACACACACATATATATATATATATATATATATATATATATATATATATATATATATATATATATGTATATATATATATATATATATATATATATATATATATATATATATATATATATATATATATATATATATATAGGTAGATAGATATGTGTGTGTGTGTGCGTATGCGTATCAGGAGGTCAGGAGGAAAGCCAACCCACAGCGTCTTATTTTTTACTGGTTGACAACTTATCCATACTTTCTTAAATTAAACAACAATTAAGCAATCAAACAGTGGCTTACATGATTTCTTAAAAACATTTTATTCAATCCTGTTGTTTCCAGATTAACCACACAGGCTTCATACAAAAGAGTTTTCACCAAGGATGTAAAATAAAACAAGGAGCAGACCAGTGACCACATTAAAATTCAAATTATGTTTAAAATTGATGAGCTATCGTGCTTTAAATTACATTAATTTCATTCAAATGTGCTTGTAAAATGGCCATCATTAAATGTCAACTGTAGCTTCCTACCTGTCAATTGACCTTCGATAAATGCAAGAAACATACATTTCCCATAGGAATCCTATTGCCGCTGTCACATTGTTTGGAACTATCAAGGGCTCTTAAGATCCGCCATTGCTGTCACATAATTGGCCAGGTGGCGTCTACGGAGATGACAACAGCTGTTACATGATAAACCCCAGGATAAACAGAAAGATTGTTAGCTAGATAGATCGATATAGGTCTGATAATTTAATGCATTTATAAGTCTGTATCGTGTTACTATTATTACTCATATTAGGTAGATTTTTATTTATGTTGTCATTACGTTTGAATGCTCTTGGACAATTAAATTACATAATATTCAAATATACGTAACTGTCTAAACATACATCCTCCTAATTGCAGAAATTTTAATCTACTTTCTATAGATACGTATGGTAATTATTAATAGAAATTGCACAAATGGTTGTGCATTTTAATGTTGAATATTTTTGTCACACATCTTTGCATGTTTTTCCCTTTTTCTAAAGTCTTTATACTTTTATCAATAAAATTATTTTTTGCTCTTACTCAGGATTTTTAAGGTATATTAATTGCAACTCATCCTTATGATAAAAAGCAAGAACAGTCATAGTCAATAGATACATTGTAGATGTAATAGTGGTTTTGGACAATATGTAGTCTAAAACTTGATCAGTATGTGCAGACTATTTCTCAAGTCAGAAAAAACTACTGAAATCTACATCAAATAATGAGCAAAAACTACAAAAGTCTACTGTCAATTTCTGTCTCATCATGCTCCTATTGAAGATTCTTTCAGTTCTAAGTATTAATCAGTCTGTGCTTTCAGACTTAACATCACTCTGTGTAAACAAGCATACTTCTTTAGGAAGTTGCAAAGCAATTTTATTGTCAGTAAAGTTATTTGCACATTTCCTACATAAAGAAATTCGAAGTCTCTTACACAGGAAAAATAAACAAACTCAACAAGTCAAAAAGTAATATCAAATATGTCATCAAAAATACATCACTAAAACAGATAAAAGATCAAACTGAAAAATACATATATCTGTACAAATGAAACCAAATACATACATTACAGCAGGGATCATCAAGTACCTTTGCACAAGGGCCAGATTTAGTCTCAACAGAAACTGGGGGCCTAACTTTCACATACACAAAAATTTAATCAATATTTTGATCTGGTTAACATATATTTGTGGTAGTGTTTGTGGTTTCTCTCAAGACTCATTTTTAGGCATCAAAAGTGAGATCTATCCCTGTTATTTACCAGACAACAGAGTTGGTCCCTAAAAACCCCAGAGAATGGGCCCTCCACAATTGTGATCTAACACCAGTTTTAACTCATTTTAACCCCTTTTTGCCCCTTTAACCCAACTTTTGCCACTCTTTAACCCCTTTAAACCACTTTTCCTGCATGTTTTTCTCTTTTGTCCCATTTGTACCCATTACGCTCCTTTTTAACCTCCTTTCACTTCATTTTTTTCAACAAAATTTGCTATTTTTGACCAGTTTTTGCAACTTTTCACTCCTTTTGCAACTTTCCTGCCAATTATTTCCCTTGTGTGTCACTCTTGAATCCATTTTCACTACTTTGCCAGGTTATTTTACCACTTTTAACACATTTATGATACTTTTTATTTCATTTTGCTTCCTAAAACCAATTTTTTGCCTATCTTTAACCCCTTTAAACCATTTTCCTGCATGTTTGATCCTCTCTATGCCACTCCTTTATCCATTTTGCCACTCCTCTTCTGTATTCCTATTTCAAACCAATTTTTATTACTTATTTGAACTATTTTGACATTTGTAACCAGTTTGTACTTTTTCCCTCTTCAGCCAATTTTTTGCCAGATTTTAACCTTTTTTCAACACTGTATCTGATCATTTTTGAAGCATTTCTGCCATCTAATAATCTTTCAGGGGCTGGACAGAAAGCTTTGGGGGGCCTGATGTGGCCCATGGGCCACCAGTTGATGATCAGTGGTTTGCATGCTCATAGTTCTGAGAATCAGAGCTTTCTGCAGGTGTATAACATGTAATATTTGCATTTTGTAAATAATTGGAAAGTTACAAAAATGTGCCTGACTGTCAGAATATTATACGCACACAATCACAGGACTTCATTGTTCAGATATTCGAGGCAGAGGTTAGCTGCTTCAGGTAGCAAGTTAGTGTTATACAAATGTTCATAATTAATCCAGCTTCTGAGGAGGTGCTTCCGGTAAGCAAAGAAGATCGTTGCATGAAATCTTGCTCCTGATAGCTAGCTTAAAACTAGCCCCCCATAATCCATAAAAAACACCCTACAGTCAGTTACAATGAGTGAGGGGGGGGGGGCTAAAACTAGAGGACCAAAAGAAAGGACATTATTCAAGAACAATGGATCAGACTGATGAAGTTAACGCTAACCCGCTAGCCTTGATGATGCGTTCCGGCTAGATGCCATTAGCAAGGAAATACGTGACTTCAAAACTGAAAAGAAAAAAGATTTAATCGCGCTCAACGAAGAAGTCACTGAAGATGTTAAATCAGAAATCACCGAGCTGAAGCAAGAAATATACCAGCAACTCAACGCTAACACGAAAACCCTACAAGTACAAACATCACAAATCGCCGAAGCAGAAGCCCGTATCGCCGCTATGGAGACCTGGAATATGGAGGTGAAGGAGGTGCTCTGCAAGTCCCTTAAACAACAGAAAACTTCACAAGACAGGCTGACGGATATTGAAGGGAGGAGAAGGAGGAAAAATATCTGCATTTTTGGAATACCCGAGGACTAAGAAGGGGACTCTGCCATCACGTATGTCCAACAACTGCTGACAACGGAGCTCTCACTACCATCAGTGGTAAGCCTGCATAATTAACCTAGCTTCTATTCATATCTGAGCGTTGTATTGTTATTAAATACAGTATGAAAATAACCTTACTGTAACCCCTCACCTTGTATGGACATCTGCACTGTTATTTTCATGTAAACTGTCCTACTTACCCCTGTCTATCTGGCAAACGTTACATTTTTAATCCCTCTTGGTCCGGTGTATTCAGCATCTTTAATGAGCCATTAATGCACATTTAAAATCAAACTGTCAGTCCCAATACAATGAAAGCAAAGCTGACCAGTGTTATTCACCTTGTTTGTGTGGGTATACTTGGCCAATAAAGCCCATTCTGATTCTGTCATTTAACAATATTCAATTATTTTAATAAAACTTTTATTCAGGAACAGAGGAAAAAGCCATTAGCTAGTCTGAGAGTTGCAGTGCACTTGGGACAGTTTAATTTGACCTGTGTGCTTCATTCTTTACATGCTAATACATTTCTCCATCTAGAGATTTCTCAATGTGATATCCCATTTAATATTGAAAGTGTAAATGTATGCAGTTTTGCACATGGCCCTGAACATCAAGTGTATGTCCCTTGTCTAATAGTTAAGGTCTGTTGTTCCAATATCGAACTTTTTCACAATATTTTAATTTTTTGAGACACTGAATTTTGGGTTTTCTTATCTGTGAGCCATAAGATTCAAAGTTTCAAGAAATAAAGGCTTGAAATACTTCACTCTATGTGTAATGAGTCTAAATAATATATGGGTTTCACTTTCTGAATTGAGTGAAAAAAAAAATTGAACTTTTTTACCATATTCTAATTTTCTGACATCTACTGTATTGTATGATGGAAGATTAGGCCATGTTGAAAAAAAAAATTAAGTTAAAAAAAAAATAGAAAAGTAGTGAAGTTACAAGAATAAAGTCGTAAAGTTACGAGAATAATCTCATAAAGTTACCAGAATAAAGTTGAAAAGTTACGAGAATAAAGTCAAAAAGTTTGAGAATAATCTCATAAAGTTACCAGAATAAAATCGTAAAGTTACGAGAATAATCTCATAAAGAAAACCAAAATAAAGTCATAAATCTATTAAAATTATTATAGAAAACAAACTTTATTCTGAAAGGTTGTACCAGAAAAGCATACATTTCCCCTTCCTGGTTTGTGGGGCTTCTTACAGGGTGGCAGGGGACGTCTTCAGCATCCCACTGGCCACAGTCTGCAGGATGGTCCACAGCACCATCGACGAAATGATGGACAACCTTCACAAGGTGGTGCATTTCCCCAAAGAGGAGGAAATGGCGGAGGTGGGTGCCAGCTTTGCCCGTCTTGCTGGCCATGAGGCATTTAGCTGGGCTGCTGGTCCCATCAATGGGTGCCGCATCAGAATCCGGCCACCTGGAGAGCCACAAAAGCAAAGCTACGTTAGTGGGAAGCTTTTCCCGTCCATAATTTTGCAGGGCATATGTGACTCCAGAGATGTTTTCCTGGGTGTGTATATTGGAAACACAGGATCTGTTCATGATGCCCTGATCTTGAGAAGATCCCCCATGTACCAGCAGGCCCTTTATCCACCAGCTGGGTATTTTCTGTTAGTCGACGGAGGATACCCATGCCTGCAGTATCCTGTGGCCATTGTTACTTCATATCGGCAGCCAGTTGAAAGTAAGGACATGTTCTCGCTTACAAAAAAATTAGACACACATGAAAACTGTTACAATGATGAATTTAAATACACATTTCTCTATGAATATTGATTACCAGGTCAGATTGAAGCTCGGTTCATCAGGTTCCACGCACGAGCCCGAAACATCATCGAGCGACGCTTTGGCTTGCTCAAGACCCGCTGGTGAGCAATTTTCCTCTGAGCCCTGGAGATCCGGCCCCAGTTTGCCCCCAAAGTGGTTGGGGCCTGCTGCGTGCTGCACAATATCTGCATGGACATCCTGGAGGAGGAGCAGCTGGAGGAAGACGGCCCAGACCAGGAGGACATCAAAGGTGTAAGTAGTTTTTTAAATAGTTCTAATTAATCAGTTTTATTCACTTTCTCACCAGTTTCTTAAGAGTTAAATGTTTATTAGAGTTGCATTTTATTTGCAGAATTAGATTTGTTTCATCACATACTTCAATCAGTTGTTATGAAAAGCATAATCATTAATTTGTTTATGATCTGTCAATTTGAAATATTTGTTTTTTCCAATGAGTAATGTACATATTTAGCAGATTATTTTCACAACAGTAAACTTTGTTACAATTACAGTGAATGTCTTGTGTTTCTTCCTCCAGCTCTGACCTACTCAGTTTATAGATAGATAAAAAGAGGCATCAGAATAAGCCCAAATGATAATGGAAATTTCGTACATCAACTGTGTTTATGTATTTTTCTAACACAGTCTGACGCTGTTAAAAACTACATAAATGTCTGAATTGTTGGAAAATATCAATAATTTTTAAATGCATCAATGCTCAAGTTCAAACAAAAACATTTATTTACAGTTTATTTACTAGATTCTCAAATAAACGTAGATATTTTTCAGCTCTCTCTGCTCCTGCTCTCTCTCTCCCCTTCTCTGTCCAGTACCCTCCTCTCCCTCTCCTCTTCTCTCTCTGCCTGCTCCCTCAAAAATCCAGCAGACTGTCCTCCCTGGCCCTTTTCTTAGCTGGCTGCCTGGTGCTGACTTCTTCTCCTGAGGAGGTTGAGGCTGGTGTGCTGACTGAGGCACCTGTAGTGGCTGTCAGACTGGATGCGACTACCAGGGGCAGACTGATGAGTGCTGTGTCCATGTCTGAGTACCACTGCCAGGTGGCAGCAGTCACACTTCCAGCCTCAACCCTGTTGCCTGTTGGTGGGTCCCTAAGACCCTGAGACAAAAGACACACTTTCTAGCTGATACTGTATTTATATTCACAGCCCTGCTATGCATTATATACTATACATTTTTTCCTGTTCTGTTCGTTTTAATATACAGCTATTGCAAAGTACACTTCTTTGACAGGACAATATCAGGATAGCTTTTGGTAACCATTACAATCAGAGGCAGGACATTACCTTGTATTTATCTTGTAAAGGTGCAGTGTGTAGAATTTGGCAGCGTCCATAACGATCCGCCATGTTGTCTACAGGTGGATTTTAGGGACAAAAAGAACGAAACGCGAATCTGTCCGCCGGTTCTGAAATCTACCTGGAATGCTTTAACAAGCTTTAACTGTAAGATAAACACAATTTAAATCCCTAGTGCAGAGCAAAAACTGTCTCTATATCCTCCTTCCTGTTCTTTGCCTGCATTCCAGGTAGATTTCAGAACCGGCGGACAGATTCGCATTTCGTTCTTTTTGTCCCTAAAATCCACCCGTAGACAACATGGCGGATCGTTGTGTCGGCCTACATGAACGCAGCCCGCGGTAATGTAAATTTTTTAAGCTTTTCTATCTAAATAAAAATAAAACAAACGTTTTATGAGGATGATTGTACTCCTATTTTGACGAACTTTACATACAAATAGAAACATTATATCCTATATTCACCCTTTCTGTTTGGCGAAATGCTGCCAAATTCTACACACTGCACCTTTAAGTTGCACCACTTCTTCTTGGTCTGCCTAGCTGATATAGGCAGGTCAGAAGTTGTCACAAAGTCCCTGACAAAACAGGAGTATATAATTCAATCATCATCATGGATATAGCAATAAAACATCTTCATAATGTCCCTTAACGTACAATAAGCAACAGTACACAAACCAATACTCACTCCCAACCAGTCTGTGCTGGCCCACGCCTGCCTGTAAACAGGCATTCGTTGGCCGCTCACCAGCGGATCAGCGCCCGGTCTACTCAGTAGTCCCTGCATAGAAAGGAGTTCATACCATCATTATAAAAGACAAGCAAAAGCAATTTCACATCTAGGCTGAAACAACATACAGGGTTCATGTTACACTGCAGTACTTAGCCTACGCATGCAACTTTTAGCTGTATTAGATGGTGGACAGGCAATTCAAGGACATGACTTCCTTAAAAGAGTTTGTATATATAAAAAAAAAATGTACTGATAAAAAAAACAAAGTATCCGTTGTAACATGTTTTACATAAGGCTTTAAGACATTTGTGGAAAAATGTTGCATTTATTTTATACTTATATAGATTAAATTTACAATTGAATTTATTCAGACATGACTGAGGACATGACAGTTTACTACAGTCCTACTACAGTCTCCAAATAAGTAAAATTATTACAAAACTAGAAGTTCTCCGAGAGCACTAACCTCCACCAAGGCATTTCCAACATTGTCGGGTAATGTTTGAAACTTCTCTTTCTGACACTGTTAACAAATCCTTAAAAAAAAATCTGCATTCACATCCGGATTTGGATGTCCATCAACATCAAATCACTTCTTCCTTGTGCTCTGACCAAAAATTTCATCAAATTCTGTTGATAACTTTTTGACTTATCCTTCCAACAAACTAACAAACATTGACAAAAACATAATTTCCTTGAGGGAGGAACATCTACTGATTGTCATTTGAACGCCACAGTCCACCTCAGTATTCTTGCTAACCATGTCCATACCTTAATGACCAGTGTCTTCTGATGGCTACTTCCAGCAGGATAATGCGCCATGTCACAAAGCTCAAATCTTCTCAAACTGGTTTCTGGAACATGACAATGAGTTCACTGTACTTCAGTGGCCTCCACAGTCACCAGATCTCAGTGCTATTGAGCAGTGGTTTGTGGTGGAACAGAAGATTTATGTCATGGATGTGAAGCTGACAAATCTGCAGAAACTGTGATGCTCTCATGTCAACATGGACCAAAATCTCTGAGAATGTTTCCAACACCTTGGTGAATCTATGGCATTATTATTTAGGGCAGTTCTGGGTAAAAGGGGTCCAACCTGAGCGAGGTGTACCTGATAAAGTGGGCAGAGAGCACATATTTCCTCATATATTTAAAGTGGTGTGATGTTTACATCAAACCACTAGAGGGCAGAAGAGTATTATACACCTGTAACTGCCAGGTCATGAACAAAACAACTTCGAGCATCAACCCTTCATGTATAATCTGAGTTATAAGATCACTTTTTACTATACATTTTAGAGGTGGTGATTCATTTGGGTGTCAGACTTTTTTTTGTTAAATTACCAGACTATTTTGATCACTTAAGGTTTTCCAGGTAATCCTTATTCATTCATATTCCATTAACATAACTGGAAATCTTTGTCTTGAAAGGAGGGATAATTTTATGTTTTGTTTTGTTTTTGTTTTTTTTAAATGTGTGTATGAATCAATGAATTGTAAGACGGTATATACCAGGTATTGCTATTAAATACTGACAGTCCACTTATAAGGATAAAACCACTGTAAGTTTACAATAAGTGATGTCTTTAGTTCACTGCTAGCTAAAAGCTGAGCAACTTATTAACTTGAAAATCTCGTGAAATTGAACAAAACAGCAGCCAAATCTTTTCAAACATAAACTGAGGAGTTTGGGAAACACTGCATGTTACGTGTTTGAATGAAGCAGAGGGAATTTCCTGTGTGCCTATGCACATCAAAAATCTCTGAAAACATTCAACAAACTGAACAAATCATTGGAAATGAACGACAATAAAGTATAAGAATGAGAGCAGAACTGGTCCATTTGTTAGGGAGACGTCCATTAAGTTTGAACATGACAAAACTGTGTGCCAAGGCTGTCCCAATCAAATGGAAAAATGCTGGCAAATTTGTGGACTCCATTTTGTGTTTTTAATTAGTATCTCAGCAGCTATTGAAGATAATCACACATCCTGGCCTCTCTTCATTGGTGCCCTGTCATTTTAGAATTGATTTTAAGATTTTATTGTTCATTTCTTAATCTATAAATGGATTACCACTTCAAAACAGATTTTATCTTTTAAAAATCTACAGCCCATCAGTCCTGCAGAGCAACTTATCTTCTCATCCCAAAGAGTAAAAACTCTAAAGTGATCAAACCCTCTCTGTTGTGGTCCCCTAGGGGAACAACCAACCCCCTGAAACCAGAATGTTCCCCACCTTACATACTTTTAAATCTAACCCTAAAACTTATTGTTGTTCATTGGCTTTTAACTCAGCATGAGAGTTGTGTGGTTGTTTTTAAACAGTTTTCAAGTAAAGTGGATTGGATATTTTAACATTCCAAGGCACAGTTCCTAAAGTAAAAGTACTCTTAATTGGGGCCGAGCTTTTAATGTCTTTTTACTTCACGGATAAATTAAATTACTTAAGGTGCACTTAAGTCTACAAGAGTTTCAGCTGAAGTAAAGAAACACACATGGAGGCATTTTGTTGTCTTTCTTTGATTTAATAAACATTATTGACAACAGTTGAATTTCAACAGACTAATCATATGGAAGTTTTTCCTCATGCTTAACAATGTCTGATGCAGAATGTATTTTTTCTGTTAAGTAGTTTTGATGTATGTTGACTTGGTTGTAAACAGAAGTTTTCCAACCTCTTGTTCCAGGATAAGTCTTCATTTTACATGTGCGTGCTGCCCCCATGTGGACAGAAAATAGACATACAGCACAGCGTCATTGACTCTTCTACAAATCAAACTCTCCTGATGTCTTAACATTCTGTATTTGGAGGACTGATTTCTTTTTTAGGAAAAACTTGTGTGGCCTGATAAAGTATAGAATAGGTCTGTGTAAAAGTTTACCAATTTTTGGCAAAATACAACATATGTCATTCAGCATACCTCATAACTCAGCTATAAGATTCTGGTCACCTACAACTTATTAATCACTGCTTTCAACCACAAGAAGAATAAACACTACCAAAGATACAGATATAATTACAAATCAAAAATCATCAGAATCAGAAATACTTTGTTTATTCCTGAGGGGAAATGGGTTGTTTGTGTTGCTCTTATACACAGTATAGCAGTAGGATATCAGGAAAGACATTAAAACAGAAAAGAGCATGACACATTTAAGTAAGAAAGTTGCAATAATCAGAATCTTTAAGCTATATTAACTTCCTTATGAACAATTAATAAATTAATGAAATAAGTAAAAGTGAGACTATGAACAAACCAAAGGAATTTACACTGTTAACATTACCAATATTTACAATATGAACATAATATGACAGCACTGTTTGACAGTAGCGCACATTTGACCAAAAGTCTGGCAGTAAGGATAATGAACTGGATATTACAACAAAACTTATTCACAAATTAACAATCAGCAAATTAATGATTGACAATTACCAATCAACAAATTAACAAACAAATATCAGAGGTAAACATATATGAATTGTAAGAAATGAATGTGGGATAAAGTGTGTGTGCACAGACTCTGCAGATGTGTTTAGCACACAGTGTTGGGAATGGGGTCCTTTTTAGGGGCAGAAATGATACATGCTGCTCTTGCTGCTCCCTTGCTTTATAACCTAAAGTGGATCAGGACAGGATTCAGACCCCGGAACAGCTTTTTACAGGCCCTGCTCTCACTGTGTTGTCCAATGATAATGTTTTCAAGGAATTTGGTTTTCTTCAACTTAAAATTTGATCCTGATAACTTGCATTACACACAAAAATAACTTAGGTTTACCTTTATATATATATATGTGTGTGTGTGTATATATAAATGTATATCTAATACAGCAATACAGTGGAAATCAAAAATTGCATCTGAAGCAAAGACTGTAAATGTCACTCTCGATCGACACTTCATAGACTTTGACATTTTACTTTATAAAACCAAATTAAAGAGCATCCGTATGAAGCATGATTTTGAGTGTGTGTGAGTTTGTAAAGGTGTGAATTTGTGTATGCAATGACTGTATGTTTTAAATGGGGGGTTAAAAATGGTTGTTAAGCAATAAAAGTTCACTGATTCGCTTCAGCGTCCATGCAAATATTAAGAAATATTTCACTTCTTCTAAAGTTGGAGTCACTGCAGGAAAAGTCATACATTCAAGGTCAAAAAAATAATTATTAGAGGGGTTCTGCCCCTTTTGAAAGTCATTTATGACACTAAGATGACACGAGTGTTAATAGTTGACCGATTTCATACAAACTGCAAAACATAAGAACAGAATATACAGCAACTGAAAAAGATCTGCATTAGAACAAAAACGTTTTGTTGTTATTATTTGACCTATTAAAAGCTGTGAAAGATTAATTATAACAGATTAACCAGGAAAGATGTTGAAATAACTGAAATGAAAAGAAAAGAAATTTGGAAAATGTTTTTAAATAATCCAAACCAAAAAGCCACATTTTAGAATAAACCAATAATGCTGATATAACACAGTCATACTAATAGCTCAACTTCAGCTTCACTGTATGGTTTGTGCTTTCGGGGCACCTCTGGTTCTCATACCCATCAAACCTCTTCCTCCACAGGGTCCTGCAGAAAACCTGATCCCTCTGCAGCAGAGCGTCTGTACGGTATCTACCTTCAGCAGTGCAGTGACTGTAAAATCATCTCCATGTGTCAGAAGACTGGAACATAGTTGTTTTTATAGCATATTCTCCAGATATAAATAGATATCTGAAATCTGATCGTCGTGCTTCAAGGTGTAATCAAACACTGTGAGGATGTTTCAGCTCAGGCTGAGTCAGGTTTATGATACTGAAGGATGGGGGGCTCTAATCATTACATATTAATAATTTCTCTTTACAAAGAAAGCTGTGATCACTGAGAACGTTTCATAGACTGAAAGGTGAAAGTTTATATATGTAAGGACTTTGTAGATGAAAAAAAGCACTCACCAACATGCAACATCCTTCAACAATCAGTGTCATCAGTTCCCAGATGCTTACTTAGAGTTGTTAAGAGGAGGGTGATATATATCAGTGGTAAGCATGCCCCTGTCCCAGCTTTTTTGGAAGCTGTTGCAGGCATCATATTCAAAGTAAGAGAAATTTTGAGAAAAACAATGAGGTTAATAAGTTCAAACATTACAGAGCCTGTCACGTTTTATTCAATTACATAAAGGAAAAGCATTATTAAATCATTACCTCTGCCAAGGAGGTTATGCTGGCGTATGTTTGTTGGTCTGTTTGTTAGCAAGATTACACAGAAACTAAAGTTTTCAGGAGATGTTGGTAATGGTCCAACTTAGAAATGATTAGATTTTGGTGGTAATATGTATATTTGTCTGGATGCAAAAAATTCCCCAAATTGCAAAAAATCTCATAAGTTAACATTCGGTGGAATTTACAAAAAGAATTATATCTCTGCCATTTTTTAATGGATCCTCTTCCAATTTTACAGGTTAATATGGTGTTCATGTCTCTATCATCAAGGTAAATTTCATCTGGATGTGATCCAGATTGACATCGCAAAAAAACATTGAACTTTATTATAGGAAATCCCATTCACAACATTCAATAATTTATATAAAATCAAAATATTAAGCAATGTTCCTAAAACTTGTTGTGTTCATACAGGATAACAACCTCCATGTATGTGCTGAGTTTGGCACTATTCTGGATCTGGTGATCCAGAATTGTATCTTTTACAGGGGTTGTGGAAAAGCCACTGCAGGAACTGAGCTGCCTGGTGGAGGTCTGTGCTCTCTGAGTGCTTTTCTAGTTGTATTTATTTTTTATTTACATTTTACACAATGTCCCAACTTTATTTTAAAAGAAAAAACAACCATGATCATTAGACTTTTTGGACTCCTCAAGGCCAAGTTTACTTCACAGGCTCATACCAACCCATTCCCAGACTGCTGTATGTAAAGAGTCCAGCAGCATCACATTCAAACTCATTCATCCATATGTACCTGCCACCAATGCAGCAGAGGGAGCAATTTAAGATTATATGCCTTGCCCAGGGACACATCAGCATGTTTGCAGCAGCTGGAGATGAAAGCTGTCAGGAATTTGATAGAGTGTAGATAGAGTTGGTGCTGTGACTGTCTCTGCTGCACCATCTTGACATAGCACATATGGCTTCATAGGACTTGGAAAAATCAAGATGTCATCCAAGAGCACGCAGAAACAAAGCTCAAACCCCCGAGACCATCACAGACAGATGGCTGTAAGACTGCAGGAGCATCAGAAGGTCCAAATGGCATTACAAGACACTCAAAGTGCCCTGTAGTGATCAATGCTATCCTCCACTGTTGGGTTGTCTGCATATTTGAAATCTAACTTAAAGGGTTAGTTTGGATTTTTTAATGGGGTTACTAGAGGCCCACGGCACTAGTAAATATGAACGCCAGTAAAGGTACTTGTGAGCTTTTTCCCTGGGGGGAGATATTTAGGAGGGACAGTATCATATTAGTGCATGGTGCCACTGAAAGCCTTGTTATTAACCCACTCGTAGGTTAAAGCTTATTTAAAAAGCATGTTGGCTCGACAATACGCTACAGTGAGATTCTTTATAGTGTATAACTTTTCATTGACAAAGTCCCTTGTGGCTTACACACAGAGATTCCTGCAGATTGTCTGACTCGTTTAATTATTTAATGAACTGCCGATGATGAAATACCAATTTTTTTTTTTTTGAGCATTCCTCAACTTTTCCAGTCTTTTCTTGCCCCGTCCCAGCTTTGATGAAAATGAGTGGATATTTGTCAAAAAAACAATAATTCTTTTCAGTTTGAACTGTAAATATCTTGTCTTGTATTATATTCGATTGATACAACAGAGAATTAGGGCCTCGTTAAAAAAAAAAAAGTTAAATTACGAGACTAAATTTGAAAAGTTAAGAGAATAAAATCAAAAAGTTACGAAAATAAAGGTCAAAAGTATTAGCAAAGACATTAAGAAGGCTGTTTTTCAAAACTTTAGATGAGTATAAGCATGCTTTAATCAAGAAGACGCTCTCATTTCATCCCATTTGTGTAGGCGGATGGCTGCTCTTTTGGTACAGCCTTTTGAATAAAGTTTGTTTTTATGTCTTAATTTTAATAGATTTATGAGATTATTCTCATAACTTTATGACTTTATTCTCGTAACTTTACTTTTTTTTAACATGGCCCTACTCCTCCGTTGTTAATTGAATATAGGTGGAAAAGAATATGAAAATCACCGAATAATGTTCTCATTTATATTTTACACCACGTCCCAACTTTATTGGAATTGGGGTGTTGTATTTTCCTGTCTTTGTGAGGAATTATTTCAGCATATTCTGAGAAATATTTTCTTAATGGAGAGTAACTATTGCATGTTTGTGAGGATTTCTCTCCTCAGATCTGACTGCAGATCAGCATTAAGCATTTTGTACCTCCCAGTGTATTTATGGCTTTTTTTATTCTTCTTTTGTCCTTTGCTGTTTCAGCTGCTTTTCTGATCACACTGGATGCAGTTTTTTTCTCATATGTAACTTTATAGACCCCCTCGCCCCCTGCCTCTATCCGGACACAGTAGATTCTCTGGGAGTGATTGTGAATGTGCCGTGTCAGCAGAATGGTTGATAGCCTCCACAAGGGTAATTAAAGGGGTAATTGATTTCAGTTTTGTATGCGGCTGTGTAACTAGAAAAGCAATAAAAGACCAACAACACTAAAAAATATAAACATGGAGCTTTACTGTGGACCATAAAGTGATCATGCTGAGGCTGTAGAAATGAGCTCAGATGTATTAGAAATCTATCTTTCAGAAAACACAACACTGAAACGCTATTGGCATCTTATTTGGTAGATATTTGTGCAAGAATGTAAGTTTGATGATTTAAGCACACTTGATTTAAGCACAAATTTTCTGAATGGTGAAGCAGGACAGGAGCTTGGGGTTGTTCTCCTGTTGGGTCCTTTTCATCGTATAAATAAATTAAAAGGTGAATTTAAGGGACCGTAAGAGGTTTCTTTTGATTTTTAAGAAATCTGGATGTATGTAATCCTTCTAGCATCATCTCAGGGATGCTAGGTTGAAATTTAGATGTGGACCAGCTCCAAGCAGCCCTAAAAAGAGCCCAAACTCTGGACCCATGACCTTAATGCTAGCACTGGCCTCAGTTACCTCCACCAAGGAGGTCATTGTTTGTTTGTTTGTTCGTTTGTTTGTTAGCAGGATTACTCAAAAACTACTGGACAGGTTTTGCTGAAATTTTCAGGAGATGTTGGTAATGGTCCAACTTAAAAATGATTCGGTTTTAGTGGTGATCCAGATAACCACCTTTAGTGAACATACATCTTTGCTCTGTAACTGTCTAACTAATAATGATATCAACATGATTCCGAGAGCTAGGTGTGGGTTTTCAGGGTCAAGGAATCATATTATGATGGTAAATTTATCATGAAACTATTGCTTATAGATGTAACAGCAATATGTGAGCTACCTTGACAGAAGTTTGTGTTCTCCAATGCTTTCTAGATATCAGTCTTTTGGTCTCCGTCTCCTACAGATCAGAACAAAGACACTGTCTCTGTGTTCCTGGATGTAAAAACCCTTTTTGGCTGTCCTTCAGTCCTCACAGATATTGCTGACGGGGAGTGAAGTAATGAACTTAATCAGAGTGCTGTGCAGTGTGACTTTGAGTGTAAAGGCCGGATGGACAGATGGACAGGGGGACGGATGGAGGGGGGACCCTCGCAGGGAGGGCGAGAAACCCCGGACTGCTGACTGGACAGTTATTAAAGGGCTGGAGACACGAGGTGTTTAACAATTCACTGACAGCTGAGAGGCAGCAGGTAGAGGAGAAAGTCAATCAGTATAGAGGGGTTTGTTATCTACAGTATTGGCATCTTCTGGAGGACAGCGGGGGTATTTGATGATTGGTTGGGACGCTCTTATCGGAAGAACAGATAAAACACATAAGGTTGGTGTTGATAAAGGAAGTCGTGGCTCAAAACTGAGACTCCCTGTTGGTGAGGATCCAAATGCGGGTGGAGGAGCTGTTTTCAATGGATCTGGTTTAAAAACATGAATGACTTTTAAACAATGAGACTGCGCTCATGTAGATAAAAACATATGGTCCACAGTCACACAGTGATATAAATGAAATGCTTGGTTTTCACACACAACTGCTGTAAGTTCACAAGTGACTGTTCCAGCAGAACATTAAATAATTAGGTTTTCCTGTAACCTTTGTCCAAGTTAGAATGTCTGGGAATTTACTGCACACACAGAGTTAAAAAATTAAACATAAAAATCCAAAAAAGAGGGGGGTGCTCTCTCTCTGGATGTTAGGTGTAAATAAGTGATGTAGCTTTCTGCAATCATTCTCAGCCCTGACCCAACTCCTCCCTGTACGTCAGCCACACAAACTTCAAGGTGAGCACCCTCACCACCTGCAGAGGGTGCAAACCAGATTAAGGAGAAGTTAGTTCTTTAAAAAACTATGTCATATAACTTAAAAAAAAAAAAAAAAAAAATTAACTGAAATTTGGCTCCTACAGTGACATCTGTAGTTCTCTGGAAGCTGCTGATTGAAGTGCACATGTTTTAACTAAGATGTCTATGAATGATTAACTTTAAAGCATTAACTAGATATTTTTGGTGAATTTGAACAAAACAGCAGCTCAGTCATACGGCACATTAACTGTAGTGTGTGGGGAACACTGCATGTCCCATAACCTTGCAGTGCAGATGGACCTGCCTGATTCATTGTCTGAAATCACACAGATCCGTCTAACCAAGCTCCAACCTCCTACGACTTCACAGCCAAAAGCTGGACAGCCCAATCAGGGAAGAGAGGTGGAAACTGAAGACGTGACGACAACGGGAAGTGACTGCATGCTTGAAAACAATGGCGGCTTCTGAAGCAGACTCCATGGATGCAGCAATATCTGCGGTTTTATAAGAAATTGACTCTATTTCTTCTTTAAAAGAGGAGCAAATAATGTCACTTAAAGCTTTTCTTAGGGGAAATCATGTCTTTGCTCTTCTCCCAACTGGGGATCAGTGCTGGGAAACTGGGAGGAAATGTGAAAATCCTCCGGACAATGCTGGTTAGTCTATGGTAGCCATGGTTACTCAGCAGTACCTGGCGATAAATGCCCTTCTCAGAAGTTGACCGGGAGAACTTGGTGGGGATTGTCGTTGACGAGGTTCATGTCACATGTAAGTGGTAAATAATACATCTGTGTGGTATAATTTAATGTAAGACGATAGTCTGAGGACTGGAACCTAGTTTAAGCTAATGGCTAAAAACAGGGTCTAGCTGCTACATCATACTGTAGCTTGATATGATTGGTCTGTGATGAGTGTGAAGAGCAGAACGATCGTTCAATCAGCAGCTGCAGTTGTTTTTGAAGGTTCTGCCTCTGAACTCATTTTCTATGTGCTCTTCTCCAGATGGACTAGTGAAATATTTCTGTGGCGGATATATGGAGCTGTCCGTCTGGTGTGTCAGTTAACATGTCCCGTGCAGGCACAAGAGATTTTGTGAAGGCAGAGGGGATGTCCAAGAGGACAAATGCACATCAGAAACTTCTGAAACATTCAAACTGAACAAATCCTTGGAAATGGTCAGTGACTCATGGTTAAGAATGAGGGCAGTAATGGTTTCCAGTGATAAAGACACAGTTCTGCAAATTTCACATGAAACACTGAACATGACAAAAGTGTGTGCCAAAGTTTTCCCAAAACTTCTGACGCCTGATCAAAAGGAAAATGCAAGCAAATTTGTGAAGACATTTTGGAACTAATTGAAGGAAATACACATTTTTTAGAAAGTGATTTGTCATCATTGTTCAATTTGTTGAATGTTTTTAGAAGTTTTTAATGTGCATGTGCCTCTAGGACAATCGCCTTGGACATCCTCTCTGCCTTCACAAGATCTTTTGTACCTGCATGTGACAGCCAGTGATATCCATACAACTCAATGTACGAGAATATTCAGCTGCTGTTTTGTTCAATTTCAATAAAAATCTCAAGTTAATGAGTTGGTTTTAAGCTTTCTCCTTCTGACCCAATGTCAGCCGGGACCCCAAAAGGGATAAGCAGTATAGATGATGGATGAATGACTTCACTTAACAGAATGACTCTGGACAGGAGGGAACCCATTCAGTCAAAGTTACAACACTAAAGTCTGAACTCACAGAGAATCACAAAAGCATCCCCTGTGTTTTTTCAGATATTCATTGTATATCACATTACAGGCTTGTTTCAGGGGAAGGGGGCACTGAACTCAGATACTCTTGCCTGAGAAAAATCATGAGACCTCAGCGTCATTGGATGGTTGATCAGTATTAACACAACAGTGAAATAAAACACATGCTTGGATCATTAAAGACACTCGATACTCATCTGCAGATGAATTGTGAATTCAGCTCTTTGTGAGGATCTTTATTGACGGTAACTGTTGTTGAGCCTGGCTCATTGACTTAAACAAACAGCAGGAATCCTTTCAGCTGGAATTTAGAGGGTAAAAGCCTTTTGACACAAACTTCATCAGCAACATGAGAAAAAGACGAATGGATCAATGCAGAGTTAACAGCATGGCAGAAAAGGAGACGAGCTCTGACAGATCCGTTTACATCTTCAGAATGCAGAGTCACTTCATTACAGTCAGCACAAAACTGTATTTTTAAAACTTTGACAACTTTGTGTGACCTTGGCTTTTAATATGTAATTCACTTTCCTTAAAAAGGTTTAGAAACATTTACATTCTGCAGAGAAAAACTTACTGCTGTTAGAAGAACACTGTAAAAATGTATCCTACCAAATCCCCAATCAAATCTACCCATGAGCCACATTTACCGAGCCAGCTCAGAAATCTTGTCTTAAAATATAAAACCAAAATAAGTCCTGCTTCACATGCCCAAGTCTGCCAATCCAGCAGCACTTACCACAGTGTTTCTCAAATGGTGGGATGTGACCCCCAAGGGTGGTATGGCCCAGTGTTAATTTTGGTGACTAATTATTTTTGTCATAGTTTTCCTCAACAACCTTTTTTCCGCTGGCGAAAACTAGACAGTAACTAATAAAAACAACTGCACATGGACAAAAACTTAAACTAAATTAACTGACATCAACAAATACAAACTAGACAAAAATGTTTGATCCAGTCAGACTTAATTTGGTCATGTAGAAAGTAGAGACAAGTTAGGAATATATCCAACCATAATTTATGCATTCAAACTTGACAAGCGTTCAATAAAGGCTTATTAGATGTTTCATTTATTCAAGTGGAAAACTTGACTTCAGAAATTCAAGGAAACATAAAAAATGCCTTACACTTTACATTTCATATTTAAGTTGACAAAGTTTACAGTAGATTTCATCGACTAAAATGTCGTGAAATTTCATCAACTAAAACTAGACTAAAATTAAAACAGTTTAGATGACTATATTATGACTTAAACTAAGAGATATTTTAGGCCAAATATTACAACTAAACTAAATGCAAAAGTGCTGTAAAATTAACACTGGTATGTCCACGCTCCAGAAAAGTACGACTTGTCTGGGCAGGGTCCTGGAATTTTGATTGGTCACCCCACGTGCCAATCAAAATTTCTGCAATGTGATTGGCTGCTGTCCATGTCACAGGTGGGATTCATGTGAAAATCAACGTGGGCTGCAACAACAGGGCGTCTGCTGATTTTTTGTTTTTTTGGTTCGTATTGTTTAGTGTGGGAATTTTAATTTATAAGAAGTTGAATTTGGGTAATATTTTGGTGGTATTTTACATTTGTGTTGCTTTTATGGTGAGCTGTGTTAAGCTGTATTATTAGTTGATATTTTGAATGGCTCAGGCTTGAATTACTTGAGTTTATTTTTGGTAAAAATAAATAAATAAATAAAAAGGAAGTAACTGGGTAAGTTCTTTACTTCATCCAACAGCCTTTTGAACAAAAAATGTCTCACTAAAACAAATTTGTATAGATCTTCATCTCCTATAGCCTTTGCTTTGTCTTCCTGTGTATTTTTTAAACAGTTTCTATCTTCTTGAGGTAGAATGGGGGTCAAACTATTTATTATAATTAATGTGTGGATTAAAAAAAGGGAAAATAGATACTCTTATTTTAATCTTAATGCCTGCCTTTGATTCAAATCAGAAAAGTTTGTAAGAAAAAAATGCAGATTTTATATTCAGGTCACATCGCCAAATGGATATATAAAGGACAAATACAAACTGTCAGTTTCTTTGTTTTTGCAGAATGATACTTAATGAAGAAATTACAACAGAAAGCAATTGAGAACCACTGATTTACAATATTGACAGATTATGACCTTAAACCAGGGGATGTGCAGTCAAGCCTCACGTTTGCATGTTCTCCCCGTGCATGAATGGGTTTTCTCCAGGTACTGAAGGTTCTTCCCACTGACCAAGAACATGCTGATTAGGTTAATTGGTGACTCTAAATTGTTGTTTGCGTGACTGATTGCACCGCAAATTTTGCCTCTTTTGCCGTAGTTGAAAATATCCAACTTCTAATGCAAACTGTTCTGAAGCCTGGCGCGACAGCCAATCAGCATCAAGAGTAAACGGTGGCAAGGATGACATCACAGACAGGAGGAAGTAAATAATGCTGCACGCTGGCATCAGAGCTCCTTTACTGTTATTTTAGTGTTCAGAGACTGAACCACACAGAGGAGAAGCAGGGGAAAGGAGAGTTTTGAGTATCCAGTAAGTTCAGCTCACATTTATTTAACACTTTTTAGGGGCTGTAGTGCAAATGAAGTCCACCAGCACAAGGACGAGCTGGCTACTGGTGTGTTTTTCTGGCTTACTAGCAGTGATTTAATGTGTTTTTCCCCAGAGGAAATATGCCAAACTTCACAGAAGAACTAGCGGAGCACCCAATGAAAGAAAGAATGGATCAGGAACAGAAGAGGAGTGGGTCTGCGATTGTACCACTTGCTCACAAGATGGCAGCGCCCTGTGTTCCCCTGGATTTTCGCAAAGAAAGAGAATATTTCGGCTTTTTGATTGTGTTGCAATCGCGATGTTGGCGTGATGAAATATGCTAAATATTTTGCTTGTACTCGTGTATAATATGCACCTGAAAAATTTGAGCTTATTTAAAGCAAAAAAGTGTGTGTTATAATCGAGAAATTATGATATGATTTATCTGAACATGCGAATACCTGCACAAAATTTAGTCGCACGAAGGCACGCAGGGGTCCAAGAGAGAGCTGCCACTGTTATTTCCCCTGGACACAGAACAGAGAGGGTGTCAACTTGACCCCTAATACTCCCTCAGACATTCACGGTACAGGCCAAACGTCACCATGGTGTAAATACTAACAGCCTGAAATGGCAGAAATAGAGCCGCAGCTTCCAGTAGCAGTTCCCTTATGTGTGTTAAAAATAGAAGATGTATAGATCAGACAGCATGTCCTACACACCATACATTATGCCGCTTATACATTTACGATGCTCATGTATCACTGTATCTTTTTACAATTTCTCATGTTTATGAGGAGAATCCTCATGCTCCAAAAACCCTTTTCTGACCTTTGTCACTTTGACGTTGCAGCTGGAGTCAAAACATTGCTACTCTGAGGGCAAATATGAACCTCCAACAAAGGCTTGCAGTCAGCACAGGACAAGCAGTTGTTATTAATGTTTGCTTGGCTGTGCGAGTGGTGATGGGAATTCCAGGTATTTTTAGTGATCTAGTTCATTTGGTTAAACTCTATAGTAGAGACAGTATTTTTGGCTTTCACATAGCGCTTATTTGGACTGTTTTTGGTATTTATGCCTATTACAAAAAAAAAATCAATAAAGAAAAAAAGGGAACTATCTTTTAAACTGAATGCATCACTACCCACTCACTACTGGTTGCCTTAAACTGATTTATCATCAGTACTCCATGAGTTTATACACTGAGTTGTACTGTTTAGGCTCTATTGCACATTTCATTACAAAATCAGGGGGAAAGCTGTTAGAGAGTGCAGCCAGCCTCTTATTGTAGCTTGTAGCTTGTATACAAGGTATGGCTATTCAAAAAACGAAACTAATGCTGTAAAAAGAAATTTATCAAACAGAAACATTTTTCAGTGTCTTTCTCTTCAGTCCTTCCTTCTGCTTTCAGGTCTTCACTGATCAGAGCAGGGCAGCAGGTCTTCTTCAGACAATTATCTCCGAACATCTGTTGTTCTTTTATAACTTCTGACACAGACGTGCTCCTCTGAACACAGATTTGATCTTAGGAAAAAGGAAAAAGTCACAGCTTTACCGAGAGCACAGTGTGAGCTGGAGAGTTGTCCTAATGAATAATGAAACTAGTTTTCCACAGCTGTGGTCTCTTTCTTCAGACTTTTTCTCAGTTTTTCTAAAACCTGTTTGTAATAGTGTTGATTAACTCCAAAATGATCCCTTAATGTCAAAGAAAACATCAACATGGGTTCAATTTGGACTTGATTTGTCTTGCTTTCTTCATCCTTGTTGATGACTGTGCTTTCAATGCACTGACTGTTGTTTAGTCTCAGACTCATATTGAAAGATCCAAGTTTCATCACATGTAATCACTCCTAAAAAATTGTGACTCCATCAGTTTGTTTTAAAATGTCTCCACAAATTTGCTTGCATTTTTCCTTTTAAACAGGAGTCAGAAGTTTTGGGACAACTTGGGCACACCTTCCTCATGTAGAATTATCCGAACTGTCTCCTTAATAATGGAGAACATTTCTGCTCTCATTCTTATACTGAGCCATCGATCATTTACAAAGATTTGTTGAGAATGTTTTCAGAAGTTTCTGATGTGCATGTGCGCCCAGGATGTTCGTCCTGGACGTCCTCTCTGCTTTCACAAAAAAAACACATGTGCAGTTACATGCAGTTCAGCTGCTGTTTTGTTTAATTTCACCAAAAATATCAAGTTAATGTGTCTCTAACTTTTAAGATAATTGTTTTCTGACACCTTAGCGAAAAGGTTCTTGAAAAAATGTTCTTATTCTTCATCAAGAGGACACGCCAGCCCCAACTGAAGCAGTTTCTGGCCTGTAAACAAGTCACAGTGTTTGATCACCTTTTTCCTGAGATCAAATCTGTGCTCAGAGAAACACGTTTTGAGTCTGTGTCTGAAGTTAACAAAAGAATGATAACTGTCTGAAGAAGACCTGCTGCACTTCTCCGATGGGTGGAGACCTGAATGCTGCAGAGTGTTTGATGCAAAAGGAGAAAAACACTGAAAATGTTTATGTTTAATAAAACTGTATTACAGCAGTAATCTGTTTTAATAGCCTTAACACAGGCAGGGTTGTCATAGCACGGCTGCTACAAACCACCGTGACATCCTCACAACAACAAAAGGAGGAAACAGAGGCGACAGCCCAGCTAGCTGTCACAACAAGGTGACGAGTTTGTTGCAAGCAGCACAACAGCATACTTAAAAAACTGAAGAAAGTTCTGGAAGTCATACAGCGTAACAGCCGACGGGACAAAGAGGCTCCATTTCTGTGTCAAACACACTCTTCCTGTTCTCTGACGATTCAGAGCAACAACTTGTTCGGGGGGGTTCTGGTTCTTCCTTCGGCAAATCCCTGCCCTCTGATTAATGTCACACTGTTTTCAAACATAGGAAGGGTCTATGGAAAAGTCTTGTACCTCCTGAAGATAACTCAGATGTTCTGTTTGAGATCCAAGTGTCTCTGCCTCTGATAAAACTTGGAGAATTTATTAAAGATGTTAGTGATGGGCAGAGCCACAATCAGCAGGCCACAGATGATGCACAGAGTCCCAATCAGCTTCCCAGGCAGCGTAACAGGAAATGTGTCCCCGTAGCCCACCGTAGTCATGCTAATAGTTGCCCACCACCAGCCTATGGGGATGGTCTGCAGTTCCGACTCCTCAGAGTCTCTCTCTACGAAATAGATAAGGACAGAAAACACGGAGATACCAACAGACAGGAAAAGCACGAGCTGTCCCACCTCATTGGAGCTGTGGCGGAGCGTGGCACCAAGTGAACGAAGACCCGCCGAGTGCCGGGCCAGCTTCAGGATGCGAAACACTCGCATCAAACGCAAGATCTGCACCACTTTGCCGACATTCTCCAGGTCCGTGTTCTCACCTTCGTCCACTATATCGTAGGCTAACGTGACGTAGAAGGGCAGGATTGACAATAAGTCGATGATGTTGAGAGTGCTGAGCAGGAACTTCTTTGTGGATGGTGCAACAACTAAACGAAGGATGAACTCAACAGAGAAGCAGATCACACAGAGGGTCTCAAAGAAGGTCAGCACTGGGTTTTCAACCTTTTCCTCCATTTCATCAGATTCTTGCATGCTGTGGACACACATGGCAACGATAGAAATGATGACAACACTGAGGGAAGCTATAGCTAAGACTTTGGCTGACGTGGAGTGACCTGGATTCTCCAGTCGGATCCAGATATTCCTGCGAACATCTGCACACCAGGAGCCTTCAAACATTTCTAAGTCATCCTCAGAGGCCGACAGCTCCTCAAGAGATAGGTTTGAAGTTTGCAGCTGCAGGTCATCGCTCCTCTGATCCCAACACTTATCCTCAGCAAGCTCCATCAGCTCATGAAATTTGTCGGTGCAGCAGTGATCCAAATGGCGCTCCTTTATGCCCCAATACTCGATCTCCTGAGAGAAGGACACAATGCACAATCCGTCCACCAGGTGCATTTTTCCAGTGAGGTAGAAGTTGAGAACGTAGCAGAAGAAACGTGGATTTCGGTCAAAGTAGTACTCCATCTCAGACGGGCTGAAGTCGTCACAGAGCTCCAGGATGGCTTCTTTGGAGCTGCAGCAGAGGAGGCGACCCAGGCGAGTCTGGGGAAATCTTTTCAGGACGTCGTGCTCCATCCGCTGCCTGAAGCCGCCGACGTTGACGGTGATGCAGCAGTCATCAGAGCTGTGCGGATTAAGGATCTGTCCGTAAG
>JBAMNC010000790.1:0-35000 GCA_037902135.1 Cetoscarus ocellatus
CTGTCCGTAAGCCATGATGGAGCGGCTGGTAGATGATGTTCAGGAGCCCCAGGTGGAAATCTCAGAGGTTTTGTTGCCTGCACACAAAGAGGCGGACATTAGCACAGGTCATGCTTTGTGTTATGTCATTTGATCACATCGAAGCGTGTTACTGTACATTGAGGCCGAAGTGTATCGAGTTGCATCTGGGTTTCTGTGACATCCTGGATAGGAATGCTTAAATAACAGCATCAGCATTTATTTACAGCAGGGATAGGGAACTCTAGTTAATTAGAGCAGCAGTTCTTAAGTGGTCTACCCCTTGGACCCCCCAAAACCAGTCAAAAACAAACTGAACCTCAAGTTTCAGAAGGCCTTCAACCAATCAAATATTTATAGCAAAATATTGCACTTCATACCTCAGGTAGAACATTTATGACTTAACACAGACGGAACAAAACCTGCATGCTGATATGTGGATCAAAACCGAAGCTCTGAGAGGACATGCATACTAGGGGTGTAAGAAAATACTAATACACAGTGGCTGCCCAATTCTGTATCAGTGTTTCATTGCACAATATCTGTATTAATAAACAATCAAACAAATATAACATGGGATATCTGTTTCTTTATTGTAGTTCAGCATCTGACAGCTAATTGGCAATAGACATTCAGCCATCTGGTCCCCTGTTTCTTTATTGCATTTCTTACTGCTGCCAAGTAGGTTATGTTTTTGGTGGCATTTGTTTGTTTGATTGGTAACAGGATAGCTCAAAAACTTAAGAATGTAATTAGACAACATTTTTTAGAACGCTGGTGATGGCACAAGGAAGAAGTGATATGATTTTGATGGTGATCCAAAACTAGATGCAGATCCAGGACTTTTTTTTATGATTTCTTCCCATATAGGCCAGTTTTCACATTTTTGCTAATAACTCCCTAATTCTCAATTCATCTCTATATCATTTTCAAAGAATGTCGGTCATGGCACAAGGAATAAGTGATACGATTCTGATGGTGATCAGAATCTGGATGCAGATATGGGATTTTTTTTTTATTGATTTCTTTACATTTCTGGGCAGTTTTCCAGATTTGTGCAAACAATTCAGTAAATTGACATTAAAACCTCTGGTCAGATTTCATGACATTTTCAGGGAATGTTGATCATGGCACAAGAAAAAAAATAATTACATATTGGTGGTGATCTGAATAGGGCTGCCAATCCAGAGAAGTTTAAACAATTTTGTTGACATTGCAAGATAAGCCAGTTTTCCACATTTTTGCAAACAATTCAATAAGTTCTCAACAGATTTGGATCACATTTTCAGAAAATGTCGGCCATGGCACAGAGAAAAAGTGATATGATTTTGGTGCTGATCCAGGATTTTTTTTTTTTTAAAGAATTTGTAAACAGTACGAGATAGGCCAGTTTTCCACATTTTTGCTAATAACTCAAGAACTTCTTGACAGATTTTCACATTTTCAAGGAATGTTGGTCATGGCCCAAGAAAAAAAATAACTAATTAGATATTGGTGTTGATCCGAATAGGGCTGCTGATCCAGGAATTTTTTTTTTAATTGTTAACATTGCAAGATAGGCCAGTTTTCCACATTTTTTGCTGATGCCAATAACTTCACTAAGGATTGTCATGACATTTTCAGGGAATGTTGGTCGTAGCAAAAGGAAGAATGATTTGATTTTAGCGATGATCTGAACTCAGATGCAGATCCAGTTTTTTTTTTAATGATTTTTTAACACTGAGAGATAAGTCGTTTTTCACATCTTTCCAATGCCTCAATAACTTCTTGAAGGATCTGGTGACATATTCAGGGAATGTTGGTCATGGCACAGGAAAAATTAAGAGAATTTGGTTGGTGATATAAATTCTGATGCAGATTCAGTAATTTCTTAAAAGATTTTGTTAACATTGCGAGAAAGGCCAGTTTTCCACATTTTCAAATATTATCATGCCATTTCCAGGGAATGTCGGTCATCACAAGAGGAAGACCTGATATGATTTTGATGATGATCTGAACTCAGATTCACATCCAGGTTTGCTTTAAATAATTTGTTGACAGTGCAAGATACCCCAGTTTTCAACATTTTTGCTAAAACTCAATAACTTTTCAACAGATTCTGATGATATTTCCAAAGAATGTTGGTCATGGCACAAGGGAGAAGTGATGTGATTTTGGTGATGATCCTAATTTGGACATGGATACAGGAATAGTTTAAAATTATCTTAACAGTGCGAGATTGGGAAGTATTCCACATTTTTGACAGCTTGCCTGATGATGTTTGAAATGCTTTGGCGGAGGTTTGTGGACTCAAAGCACTTCTAGTCATTATTGATTCTGTCACTGAAACAGACAAATACATTTATTCATGTTGCAGGGACCATGCTTTATATCTGTGGTTCTCAAATGACAGGACACACAGGCAAGTCTAGGTGTGCCATGGTATTTGTACATCCATGAGTTATTATTGCAGCTATAGAGCATTCAATATGTGTTTAGTATTTACTCTAGCAGTGCTTTATCTGCTTCACTTTCTATACCCAACAGTAAAAGACAAGATATTTAAAGTTCAAACTGATAAACTTCATTTTCATTTTGCAAATATTTACCATTTTTGAATTTGATGCCTGCAACACATCCAAAAAAGCTGGGACAGAGACAAAAAAGACCAGGAAAGTTTGTGAATGCTCAAAAAACACCAGTTTGGATCATTCCACAGGTGAACAGGTCCACTGGAAACAGGTGAGCGCCCTCCAAAGGCTCAGTCATTCACAAGAAAAGATGGGACGAGAGTCACCCCTTTGTGAACAACTGTGTGAGCAAATAGTCCAACAGTTCAAAAACAACATTGCTCAACATACAACTTCAAGAAATTTAGGTATTTCATCATCAAAACAATCAGAGAATCTGAAGGAATCTCTGCAAGCAAGTGAAAAGGCCAAAAACCACCACCGAAGGCCTATGACCTTTGATCCCTGAGTCTGCACTGCATGAAAAACTGACATCATTCTGTAATATCACCACGTGGATCCATGAGTCCATATTTCAGATTGTTTTTGGAAAACATGGACGCTGTGTCCTCCGGGCAAAAGAGGTAAAGGACCATCCAGATTGTTAGCAGTGCAAAGTTCAAAAGCCAGCATCTGTGATGTATGGAGGTGTGTTAATGCCCATGGCATGGGTAACTCGCACACTTGTGACGATATGATTAATACTGATAGGTATATACAGGTCTTGGAGCAACATAAGCTGCCATCCAAGTTTTGTCTTTTTCAGGAACGTCCTTGCTTATTTCATCAAGACAATGCCAAGCCACATTCTGCATGTGACTTCAGAGTAGAAGAGTGCAGGTACTAGCCTGACCAGTCAGTGCTAATTTTGACAGCACTTCTAATTTACTTTTAGTCTTTTGCCTGAAATATTTTGTAGTTTTAGTCAGAATTTAGTCATCTAAATTGTTTTAATTTCAGTCTAGTTTTAGTAGATGTAATTTCAGAACATTTTAGTCGACAAAATCTAATGTAAATTTAGTCGACTAAAATATGAAGTGTAAAGTGTAAGGCATTTTTTTATGTTTCCTTGAATTTCTGAAGTCATGTTTTACACTTGGATAAAATGAAACATCTAATAACTCTATTGAATGCTAGTAAAGCCAAACAGTGAACCTGCTCTACATGAATATATCAATTCATAAAGAGAGTAGCTCTGATTGGATCGCTCCCCAACCTATCCTACCACCACCAAGCTAAGGCAGTTGTGATTGGATGTCCCTATTAACTCATCCAACCTTTCCACACAATCTAAGTAGCTGTGATTGGATATATTCCTAACTTGTCCCTACTTTCTACATGAAAAAATTAAGTCTGACTGGATTAAGTCTCCGTCAAACATTTTCGTCTAGTTTTTATTTGTTGACAAAAATGTCAGTTAATTTAGTTTTAGTTGTTGTCCTTGTGCATTTGTTTTTATTCGTTACTGTCTAGTTTTCGTCTGGGAAAAAAAAAGGTTGTTGACGAAAACTATGATGAAAATAATCATTTAAAAAATGATCTCTGCTGCAGTCCAGACCTGACTGCTGTTGAAAATGTGTGGCGCATTAGCGCAAAAATACAACGGAAACCCCTAACTTTGAACAACTGAAGTCTTACATGATGCAGGAAATGAGTGTTGTAAAAGGAAAGGTGTTGTAACACAGTGGTGAACATACCCCTGTCACAGCTTTTTTTGTAACATGTTGCGTCAAAAAATTGAGTGAACACCAAAATTCAATATAGTTCATCAGTTTTAACTTGTTTAATATTCAACTGAATATAACACTATTGGCATCCCAGCTTCATTGACTGAGTTTTTACAACACCTTAGAAGTATTGCGAATAAAATGTACAATAGTTATTTTACTATAAATAAAAATAATTTACTTATTCTTGAAAACGTTTTCGGTGTTATTATTTCAGAGGCAAACTTGTTTTCCTCATCCCCTCGCAAAGTCCTGCTGTCTTACTTGGATTGTATTACGCGCGGTGAGATAGCGTTACAAACTGCTGTGTAACGAGGAGCCAAGGTCAGATTTGACACGTTTTTCTGCAGCACGGCCAGAGTTTAGACTCCCAATAAAGGACTCTTGTGCGAATCATTGGAAGAAGCAAGCTTAGGTTGAGTAAAACAGACTTTGTGCGACAATTAGACGGACTCAACTGAAGCGATTTACCCAAAAATGTCGCAAAGGATCAAACTTTACGCAGACTGTAATGAGCTGCAGCAGAAGGACAGTCTCTCCTCCTCATGCGTTCGTGCGTAAACCTGAGAAAATGGTGTTTGTGTCTTACCTGCTCATAGCGCAGACCTCCTGTATCTCTCCCGCTCGGCTCCCTAGGTGGTCTCACTGTGACGACGCAGCGCAGTGAGCGCAGCTCAAGGCGGATCACACCTTCTAAAAGGACAATTGATCACCAGCTGGCACATCATCCTCCACCGACAGGCTGTTAGAACAAGTCCTGTAAACTTTGGTGCGTAATGCAGGGCGCGCCTGGCTCGTTTCAGAGTGTGCGTAATTTATCTGTGTTAATATTTAATGATTCTTCGGGCTAAGTGCACACATTTTCTTTAAGGGCAGCTTGCTCTGCTTGTTTCTAGTTTGTTTTCATCTTGTGGGTGTGCGCCGTGACATCTGTTCACTGGGCTCACTTTGTCTTCATCTTAAATAATACAGGATAAGCTGTGAAAGCGTTTCCTAGAGGTTGTGTAAGCCTGATGGAGGTGAATAAAGGGTTGTTTTTTCAGCATTCAGATCAGGGGTGGGCAACTGGCAGACCGGGGGCCATATGCAGCCTCCCCAGTTCCCCTATGTGGCCCACCAGTCAGTTCATATTGTAAAAAATGTATGTTTCTGAAGAAAACCTGACAAAATCTGTCATGACAGCATCAAAATTGCAAGAAAAAGAAAAAAGAAAAAAGACCTTTTATTGGCTGTGTTTGTTTCTGTGAAACTCCCTTTAATGCATTTTCAGATAACGATTTAAAGATGTAATTAAAATACACTTTGGGTACCAGGAAATGATATTTAATATTTGCCTCATAAATAGCTGAAACAGGCTTGAATTTTGATTAGCTCAGTAGATAAAGCTGGAGATATACTTCAGTTTGTCCCTGCGTTCACAGCATTTTTGTTTATATGCCTGTCTGTATGTCATGCATGTTACTGGAGGACACCACTAGAGGGCACAAAAGACCTCAGGCTGTATGTAACTACCTGTTGTGTGAGAAGTAAACTGCAAACTTGGCAATAATTCTGAGAGTAAAAGTGGCAAAATAAACACCAATAATCAATATCATCATCAAAAACGGGCAGCTCTGTCGCGCAACAGGTGGTGTTAGTGCTTCAAAACAAGAAGGTTGCTGGTTCGATCCCCGTGTCGGTCAGGGCCTTTCTGTGTAGAGTGTGCATGTTCTCACTCAGACCTCCTCCCAGTGATCAGACCTCATCATCAGCATCACATGAACTCCTTTTCTACAATATTTTCCTCCATGCACCGTCGGAACTGTCACAGTGTATGAGTGTAATGAGTTACCATGTTAGCTGATGACTTTAAGCCAACTGTGCAGACAGATGTCGTCATCAAAGCACCGACAAAGAAGGTAGTGTACCCTTCAGTACTTGGCATTTATTAATCAGTGTATCAGTGTATCAGTTGATCTCGGACCTGGGATATTCCAAGTTACAAATTAGATACGTCACTCGGAGCGCCCCCTTTGGTCGGATTTCCCACTTCGAAGTCAGACATCCCTCAGCTATCCCAACTTTACCAGCTTGAAACTGGAACGTGTCTAGCTGGGACGTGATGTAATTCTTATTTCCCTCTTCCCAGTTTCGATGTAAATGGAACGCAGCATATGAACCAAGTCAACCCCAAGTCACCAATGTACACGGTCACCAGTTGAATTACCACACCGAACATATTTCTTTGTTTCCCAACTTCTACAGGATTTATCTGTCATCACTCAGATACAGTGTTGTGTTTTTGTTCAAGCAGTCTTATTATTCAGATGTTGATTGTGGTCTTGATTTATCAGTTTGACTTTTAAATGTCCTGCTTGTTGTTTCTGCTGCTGTGATCAGTCCGTCATCTCTCCTCTGCCTCTAAACTGATCCCACTGGTGAGCTGACTGCAGCTCACGTCTGTGTCTCATTAATTCTGGATGGATGCACTGAATCGATGCAGGAAGCGTGTGGCAGCCATCATGCGTATATGCAGTTAACAGTCAGTATGTCTCTGGTGCTAAATGCATTTATGTTTGAATATATTTAGATGTTGATAAAGTCACTTTTGCCCTTATGTTAAAAATGTGTGCCTCTGCTGATGAGGTAAGTGTCAACGTGGCTCTTGTGATATCCCTGATTTAGATGATATGAATAGGCTGTTGTGACTCAGGGCCCATTTACACAACAACGAAAAACAGCCAAAAACGAAGACTTTGCGTTGCCTTTGCGCCTTCCGCTTACACGAGAACGGTGCCCGGAGTTCCTGAATCTGCAAACCAGGGTCCAGGGTGAAAAGTTTTGAAAAGGTTTTCGTGTCCTGCTCCATGTAAACAGGAATTGCCATTTTCAGGGGAGGCACGGCGCATGCGCAGTACCTAGGTTGCGCGCTGATCTAGGAACAACAACATGTGTGCTGCTAGCTGTGCTGGGTTTGTTGTCACTCCTCCAACAAAATGTGGATTTGACCAGCGGAAACGCACTCGGCATTGTGATTTGTGAAAAGTTTGTCTACCGGAAAGCATTAGTGTGCACACGTGTTTTGTAACACAGTTGTTTCACTAGAAACCTACATTGCCAACTACTGGCCTTTCCCGCGGATCCATGTGAACGTGGAGCACTTTTGAAAACACGAAGGAAAACCTTCCATTTCTGGTGACAGCGCTGTTGTGTAAAAGGGCCCTTAAACTGAAGCTATTAGCTCCACAAACATTGTCATAAATCATCTCCATGCAATTTTAATGCAGAGCCTGATGTGTAAAGGCGAGTGTGAAGAGTGTCACATAATGACCATCTTTAATGGGGACAAATGGCGAGTTACAGCAACACTTAAAGAGGCAACACTGGCGGTTGTGTGAGGTAGATATTCCCATCACACTCACCGGCCACTTTATTAGGTACTTGTTTGTTCTTAGCCTTCAATCCTGCCTTAAGTCTTCATAGCACAGATTCAGAAAGGTCCTGGATACATTCCTCAGAGATTTAGGTCCACATTGACATGAGAGCATCACTAAGTGATCGCTGTGATCCAAATCCACCACATCCTACAGGTGCTCTTTTAGATTGAGATCTAGTTAATGGGATACAGTGAGCATTATTAAGAAACCAGTTTGTCAGCTGTGCCTTCAAAATGTCTGACAATCCAACCAAGACTTAACCCTTGAGGCTCCTTTTCATGCTAAGATCTCAAAATGTTTCCTCTCAAGAAAGTGTAATAAAACTTGATAAATCATTTTTTAATTCACCTTCACTGCATTAAATCTTTTCAGTGACTTCAGACCTAACCATAGATATAAAGTCTTTTTAATTTGTATTTAATTTTTTTTTTTTTTATGCCCTTGTTTTTCACACACACACACACACACACACACACACACACACACACACACACACAATAACCACTTTTTTTTACACTCTTTTATGCACATTCCAGCACAAGACTATTTTTATGGTGTTAAGCTTTTCATTGCCATGCATTTGCAAGGTAGGAGAACCTAACCTGTCACACCAGAATAACTGAGCAAAATATCTCATTGGTCCATCTGGGAAAGAGCTCATAGAAAGTGTTTGGGGAGGGCAGAACCTTTCAGAAGCATATCCAGCAGGTGATTGGATGATTGTTCTGTCAATCAACATTTATTAGGGGCTAATCAGATAATGCAGTAGGCAGGCACTACTGCATTACAGACCATGGGCCACTTCCTGGAACAAACTCAAGTCAAACGGAAGAAGAGCAAAAATATCCATACAACAGAAAAGTTTGTAGTGATGTTTGTTGTTCATTAAATAAAGAAGGCAGTCAAAATCTGATAAAACTGCGACAGGAGCTGTTAGCATCTATGCTAATCTCCAATAGTGCAGTCACTTCCTGCTGTCGTGGAGCTTGGCAAAATGGATCTGCATGATTACAGACATTAAATCAGGCAGGTCCAGCTGCTGCACAAGGTTGAAACTTTTGGGGATGAAGCTCTGCTGGTCCCAGTGGTTTAAGGGGCACCATCACTCCTAAAACCTGTTTTCCTGGTATTGTGACGGTAGAGGCTTAGATTTGTCAGGTATTCATGGTGAAAGTGCTCTAATTTGTCAGGATTACAGTATATAAAAAATATGAGGTTATAATGGGAGTCAATAGGACCAAATTGGTTCCAAGGGCAAAGAATGGGGGCATGTATGAAAAGGAAGGATCATGGAAGTTTAAATAATAATAATAATAAACAAATCATGGCCAAGTTTCATACAATTAGTCTTTAAAATAACCATATATTAAGAATAAAAAAAATTAAATAACAACTGGCTTAAACCAATACTCACTGTGTAAATAGATGGCATTTATAATAAAGTCTGTTCATTTGTTTTAACTGGCAGGTGTTTGTGGGGCATGGGCAGTAAATTCTAGGGGCTACTGCAACAGAGACGGTAGTGAAAACATTATAATGTAGAATCCAAGCCTTCAGCCTAGGCATTCAGCAGCTCAATTAATCAATGGATCTTTATTTGTATAGCCCCCAAATAAAAAAAAATGATCTCAAGACACTTAACAAAAGAGTACCTAGATGCCATACTTTTATTAATATTTTTATTTACTTTTTGAATACATTTTTTTAACTGAATTCATTTTTTTGTTTCCTTTGTTTTTTTATTTTTTTCAAACCAAACATGAAACCACTGTGAGTTTGCCACAACTGGCAACAGTTACAGGAATAAGAAAAAACCCTCTCTTAGGCAGCAGGAAATCTTGAGCAGAACCAGACGTATGTTAAACAGCCATCCACCAAAGCCGTGTTGGGGGGGTGTGAGTGGAGGTAGGGAGGTGGGTAGAGACCAAAGGACCAAAATAAGAATTTGTAAAATTCGTGGACGCATGGACCATATCACCATATTGCCTTGTCCTTGTCATATTTTTCTCTGTTAAATTGAAATTTATTAGAGGATAGCCCCTTGAGATGTGGCATCTCATTTTCAAAAGGCTCCTCCTCTAATAAAACATATCCTCTCTATAGATAAGTTTGTATATCGTTATTTATTTTTCATTTTATAAAGAAATGTGGTCCAGATCCAACAAAACCTCTACTAAAGCTGTTAGCATCATTGCTAATCTCTTCACGAGCAGTCACTTTCTGCTGTCATCTCGCTCTTAGCTCCGAGCTCTTCCTGCCTAAAAGGACTCTGATTGGACCATATCACTTGGGCCGCTCACTACGGAATATTTGAGCTTGGCAAGATGGATCTGTCTGATTACAAACATTAAATCAGACAGATCCAGCTGCACTGCAAGGTTATTAAGGTGGTATGAGCAATAACAACCATGACTAGAGACTGTTCTAACATTAACAACTAAGGTGGAGAGGACTGATGTCGCTTATATAGGAACATTTAGTTGAACTGTAATTAAATTTGATTAATAGATATAAAAATTAGAATTCATGTTAAATGATGAAATGTTGTTGATGGTTAATGAGGTATAAAGCAGGGTCAAGTGGGTCCACAGCAGCCGGCTGTCCATGTTGGTTGTCATGGCTACAGTATCCATACTTGACTGAGCTTCATTATATCTGGCTGTGACACAGTGGACAGAAGTTGTACTTGCTGATCTCCTGCTCTAGAGCGCAGTGTTTACACAAACTGCACATCCAGAACTGGTACTCCTGAATCTGCAGACCTGTCACGATGCACGTGGGGAGCTTTCCTTCAGACCTGAGGATGGGAAAAAAGATTCACTTATGAATAATGTGATGAAAGTACATACTGTAAACACCTTGAGTCCCGTCTCTGCTGCATCATGTTGGCTGGATATCAAAAACACCCGTCTAAGATACTGTTCGAGTTTTTACTCTCTGTCATGCCAGAATCTCAGAATCACAATTCTGACATACATTTTTAGTCTGGCTTTTATGTATTGTCTGACTATGATAAATGTATGGTTTGTACTTATTTTTTTTTGTTTTTATTTACTCTGCTTTTTTTATAAATATATTTTGCTAATTTACTGTTTATTTGGTAAAAATTTTATTCAGTCATTTTTTTATTATTTCGTTTTGCCACCATTGTCTTGAGTTTTGATATTTTATTCATTAACTTGCATTATTTTAGCTACTAATATTTTATGGCTAAGTGTGCATTAGTTACCAAGTACATTACTTCATTTCCTGTGTTTGATTTTTGTTCACTAACAAGGTAGAAGGAAGGTAAATGATTTTCCAGAACAATTGAAGCTTTTCCAGGACATTTTACTTTTTTCCTCATTTTCCATAAGTTTTCCATGACTGGAAAATTGGTCAGACATTTTCCAGGTTTTCCAGGACGTATGGGAACTCTGGAACTTGTAGATTATCTTCGATAAAAACAAATGTAAAAATCATTTAAAAGAGACTTATGATAAATCACAAAAAAAAATTAAAAGTGTAATTGTCTGCTGCTCTCACCCCTCTGTTGACCTCTCCTGCTCCAGAGGTCGTGGGTCCTTCGGGGTGTGTTTGATAAAGATCTCCAGAGCCAGATCCTCGTACGGCTGCCGCTGTTCAGGGTCCAGACTCTCCAGAGACTCCAGCTTCATGAAAGCCTTTGAGCACGTGCCAAAAGCCTGGTTTGTAGCTGAGCAAAGGGCGAGCAGGGAGTAGATCTCCACTGGTGGGATGATGTCCTCGTACTCCTGCAGGTGAAGAGCTTCAAAACGAGGAGACAAGCAGCAAAGAACTTCATCTCTGTTTGGTTTATCTACTGTGAGACATGTCGGCTAATGTCACAGGGCTATACAGTCTTAATCATGCCGGACATTTTCTCCATCATTTAAAGGACTAAATAATAAAATAGAGACAGTCCATAAGATTGTGTAACATATCCTAGATTGTGACCTTATCTTCCACCTTTAAGAAGGCATAGAAAATACTGTATATATATGATTACACATTATAAGTGGTTTATTACCTGTGCGCATGGCCTTCTCCATGTATCCGTCATAAAGCTGCCTCTGAGCGAGCAGAAAGAAATGATATGCCTCTGCTCCTCGCCACGGGTTGTCAACAAAACGGTTGTCTGTTGAGGTTGCATCTTCCTCCAGCAGCCCAGCGATAGCAAATGTTGCCTGATTTGGAAAAATGGAGAAAAATATGAAATAAATATTTAATACTCTTCTCTGTGTTAACAAAGAAGTCTCGGCCCTGACCAGAGATCGGCACAAGTCACTAGTTGTAAGTCCAAGTCAAGTCTCAAGTCTCTTGGTGGCAGCTGCAAGTCAGTCAATTCTCTAGAAGTTTAATTAATATTTCATTCATTTTATTATTATTATTATTTACATCCGCCAAGGAGGTTAAGTTTTTGGCCCTGTATGTTTGTTTGTTCGTTAGCAAGACTGCACAAATGCCTCTGAAATTTTCAGGAGATGTTGGTAACGGCCCAACTTAGAAATGATTCAACTTTGGTGGTGAGCCAGATAACCGCCATTAGTGGACGATTGTTTTTGCTCAAAAACTGTCTAACTAATAATGATATCAACATGATTCAGAGCGCTAGGTGTGGGTTTTCAGGGTCATGAACCATATTATGAAAATAACTTCATCATGGAACTGTTTCTTACAGATGTAACAGCACTATGTGAGCTACTTTGGCAAAGGTTTGCACTGTCTGAGTGCTTTCTAGTTTGATATTTGATGATAACTATACACGTTTGAGTAGTGTAGTTTGATTGTTGGGTTCACTAGGTAACTGTAATTACAAAAACAACTCCTCAATCCTTTCAAATAGAGAAGTGCTCAGAGAACCCAAATCTCCATCACTGCATTTCTGACACTATTTGCATGCAATGTTGACAAATACTTTAAAAAGTTCCTGGATCTGCAACAAGATTCTGATCACCACCAAATCTAATCACTTCTCACTTGAGCCAAAAACAACATTCTCAGAAAATGTCTTCAAACTCAAACGCTCCTTAGCGGAGGTAATGGTCACAAATTAGTCTGGTAAAGTCACATTACACGGTTGATTAGATGTGCTTCGAGCTCAAAGCTCCATCAAGGCATTAAAAACACTGTTATTGTCAAAAATACAAAAAAAAATTTTTTGGTTATCAAGAACCCAAAATATTACACAAATGACAGTTTTCGATGTGATAATTTATATGCAGCATGGTTCCTGCACCAAGGATAAACCTAATTATCTGCTCCAGTGATAGAAACAGTAACATCTAGAAGTGCTCAAAGACCACAAACATCCTCACAGGCATTTCCAACATTGCCAAATATGAGGAAAAGTGCCCAATCTCACACTATTAACACATCTTTCAAAAAATTATTTGGATCACCACCAAAATCCAACTGTTCTCTCCTGTGCCATGACCAACATTCCCTGAAAATGTCATCAAAATCTGTGGAGTACTTATTGAATCATTAGCAAAAATGTGGAGAACTGCCCTGTCTCCTTGGCTGTTGTTAATATTAATTATCAAGTCCTTAAAAAATCCTGTATCCACATCCATATTTAGATCACCATCAAAATCAAATCACCTCTTCCTTGTGCCATGACCGACATTCCCTGAAAATATCATCAAAATCATTCTTCATTTTTGAGTTATCCTGTTCAACTAACAAGCTAACAAATGCCTGGCAAAAACACAAACTCCTTGGTGGAGGTTATGATAAACCTCTAACCTAGACTTGCTTTGGATGGTGTTAAGGTATTATTACATTGAAAGGTGTTTAAAGATGTCAGCATGAAACATTTTGGAGTAATTAAGGCAACTGTAAAACTATTTCCCCTACTGTCGGATTAGATTAGATAAGACAGAACTTTATTAATCTCTTTGGAAAACTCCTTCAGGGAAATTAGGACTCCAGTAGCAGTTTAGTATAACAGATAAAAAGATATATACAAAGATAGATATAAACAAAAATATAGATAAAGATAAATATAGATCTAAATAAAGCTAAATAAAAATAAAAACTAAAAATATATGGCTACAGGCTGGCTACTGCTCCTTCCCGTCCTCTGTCTTCCTGTTACTCCTCCTCCCCCCAGGTGAGGAGTTGTACAGTCTGATGGCCTGAAGGACAAAAGAGCTTCTCAGTCTGTTGAAGGAGCAGTCTTGGTCTGAACAGGCTCCTGTGGTCGCTGATGACGGTGTGCAGAGGGTGACTATTAACCTCACATTCTGATGTCAGCTTATAAAAAAATACAAAAATCTGCACTACTAAGCAGACATGATGTCAACACTCCTGTTTGCGTCTTATTGGAGGAATTTGGAGTGTGAGAACTGCTCCCTGTTACACCTGCCCGGGTCTCCCCTATTGCAACAAGCTGTGTTTCACTCCCACTGCGCACATTCTGTTCAGCTGGTACAGAGCGGAGCTGCAGTGTTTTACTTTTTCCAGTAACTGCCTGTACTCTACTGTCCGTCTTGTGTTTTTTGCAGAGGTATTGGCCTCCTTACTTGATGATGGAAATTTCAATGAAGATAAATATTATGTGGCAAATAAGCCATTATTGAAAAGTTAATTCAAATGGACTCTCAACCTTGCTGTCCTAGTTAGAGACCCTTTGTTATCTGAAAGAATCTTTTATTTCCATCGCTGTACCTGTGATGGCCATAATGAGTGTGCAGGTGAGCGAGGAGAGCAGGGAGGAACTTACAATGTCTGTCATGGTGCCTTGCAAACATTTGGGGGGGAAAGTCTGGGTCTGATGCAGTGCTTGTCTTGAAAGTGGTGCACCATTTTCGCTAATGTCTTGAGTCTGGAGAAGTTGCGGGTGCCGTGCTTGTCTGTTGTGATGATGGCTCCCTGGGGGATGAGTGACATGTGGTAGGCAGCTCTTACTTACAATGAGCCAGACTTAAAGAAATAAAGATTGGGCGTGAGTCTTAAACCTCAAGCCTGAGTCAAGTCTGAAGCCTTTTGGGGCGAGTCCAAGCCAAGTCTCAAGTCAACTTTGGGTGCAACTTAAGTGCACTGCAAAAACTCAGATCTAGGTTAGAGTGTCTGTCCAATTTCTAGTCCAAAAATCTCAATAGCCTTATTCTAAGGCACAGTTCCCTGACATGTCTGGATTAACATCTTATTTGCAGATATCAGAACTAAATATAAGACCTAAGCTGCTTGTAAAAAGCAAAATTATCTGCCGATGAGACAAGACAAAAATGAAATGTTCTATGCAGAGTAGTTATCAAAGCTGAATTTAAGACCCTCACTCAGGAAAACTTTACTTGTTTCATTGGCAGATATTTTCTTACCATTACAAGCAATTCAATACCTTATTTTTTACCTTTTATTCCTCGTAGTAAGATATTTATCTGGACTTGTGAAGTGAACATAAATTAAAACAAGTGCTTTGAATATTTTTGACCTGAAATTAGACAAACACACTTGCCAAGATTTGAGTTTTTGCAGTGTGTAACTCAAGCCCTTGTCTCAAACTCGAGTCCCTATCTCTGGCTCTGGCCATCAAAATGTTTAAAGACTTATAACGAATAACAGAGATGTATTCTACTTGTATAAATAGATAAATAAACATAAATGCTTTACCTCAGACTTTTTCCCTTTTGCTTTGCTCTGCTGGGACGCCTTCACCTGTTCGTGGTAGTCTTCGACAAGACGCGCTGCCAACACATAGAGCTTCTTAACCCGCAGAGGTTTGGTCCTTTTCTCCGCCTCTGTTTCAGCAATCTTTAACAGAGGGCCCAAGTTTCATTTGAGGAGCACAAAAACATAATTCCTTCCTCAAATCAGATCCATCATTGTTACAAAACAGACAAATTTACTGGGGGACAGGAAGTAGAACGCATACGGTAGAATTAATGCAACAAAAAGTGACAAAACCCAACGTGTTCGTAGCAGGTAGCATCGGAAATTTTAACACCTACACATACCTAACGGTAGCTGATTTTTCACACTGGTGGACCAGTGCACGTGGCTTCCAAATACAAAAATGTTGAAAATATATAAAAAAATCACAGCTGACAACAGTTGCAGATTTGGGATGAGGCAGAGGAGGACCTAACCTCACACACCAGATGGACCGTTCAATATATTTCACAGGTCCATCTGAGAAAGAGCCCACAGAAACTGTTCAGGGAGGGCAGAACCTCTCAGAAGCATACCTGCAGGTGACTGGATGATTGTTCCATCAATCACATTCACTCCGGGCCAATCAGATCATTTAAGAGGCGAGCCCTACTGCGCTACAGTATGATGGAGGATTAGGGCCATGTTAAAAAAAAAAAAAAAAAAGTTAAAAAAATAAAAAGTAATGAGAATAAAGTTGAAAAGTTATAAGAATAATATCAAAGTTACGAGAAGAAAGTCGTAAAGTTACAAGAATAATCTCATAAATTTACAAAAATAAAGTCGTAAAGTTAAGAGAATAATCTCAAAGTTACGAGAAGAAAGTTGTAAAGTTATGAGAATAAAGTCGAAAAGCTACAAGAATAATCTCATAAAGTTACAAGAATAAAGTCATAAAGTTACAAGAGTAAAATTAATACATCTATTTAAATTAAAATAGAAAACAAACTTTATTCTGAAGGTTGTACCAGAAGAGCAGCCCTCCGCCCAAGCAAAGAGGATAAAATGAGAGCATCTTCTTGATTAAGGTATGCTTATACTAATCTAAAGTTTTGACAAATAGTCTTCTTAATGTCTTTATTCTCATAACTCTATGACTTTATTCTGGTAACTTTGAGATTATTCTAGTAACGTTTCAACTTTATTCTCGTAAATTTATGAGATTATTCTCATAACTTTTGGACTTTATTCTTGTAACTTTATGACATTATTCTCGTAACTTTTCGACTTGGTTCTCATAACTTTTTGACTTTATTCTCGTAAGTTTATGACATTATTCTCATAACTTTTGGACTTTTTTCTTGTAACTTTATGAGATTATTCTTGTAGCTTTATGAGAATATTCTTGAAACTTAACCTTTTTTTATTAACATGACCCTAATCCTCCATTGTACTACAGAACGCGAGTCACTTCATAAAAAACATGGTGGAAGTGGAGCGAAAATATCCTTACTATAGTGAAAGATTGTAGTGTTTTCATTTGTTTATAATTTCATAAAGAGCGTCAAGATCTGATAAAACTGCTACTGAACCTGTTAGCATCTGTGCTAATCTCTGCATGTGCAGTCTCTTCCTGCTGTCGTCTCGCTCGTCTCTCCCACCTCTTCCTCCTCTAAAAGACTCTGCTCGGCCGTGCTGCTTTGGCCACTCACAGTAGTTGCAGATTGTAGCTTGGCAAGATGGATCGGCCTGATTGCAGACACTGAATCAGACATTTCCAGCTGCTCAGCAAAGTTAGAGGAGGACGTCATGCATTTATTTTGTATTGTCCTGTGTTCTTTTGTTTTGGCAGCAGGTGGCAGCCTGGCTTCAAATTTGTGCGGTGTTTCCAGGATGATGAAAACATGTAACTGAATATAATTTTAATACTTGGTAAAATAAACACAAGTTCTACTTAAAGCTTGTTATAAAGGACTTTTTTTTTTTTTTTAACATCCACCTTCACCAAGAAAAACTTAGTCTAAAAGGTTAAAAAATGTTTTTCAATATGAAAAAAGGGGATGATCTACATTATACAACACCTGGGATTCAAAATGACAACTTTCATGTTTTTAGAGAGTAAATATTCATTTTTTTTGCCTTTGGTATTTATTTGAAAGCCTTTCGGCCTGAATTAAGAAGAAAAATATTATCATCATAATTACTTTGTCTGTTTGGTTTCTCAATGAATCAAGGGTGAGGAACTGGTCTTTTTGGGGTGTTGTCTTCATTGGATGCCCATCTGTGACTTCACCAGTCTCACAGATCTTGGTCCTAGATTTGGTGATGGTAGCAGTGCTGACAACAGATAATGCTGCCACTCTGCATACAGGCACACCAGCTTCCAATTGCAAGGGATTCTGGCCCATTTTTTGGGGGATGCTATCCACACGTCTTTTCTGATTCGTCATTCCATGAATCCTTACAGGTTGTGACCCATTGTAAAGGTTACTAAATAAGCTTTCTAACAATTTAAAATAAAGTACCAATTGGTTTTAAGGGAGAAATAATTAACCAAAATAATGTTTCCAAATGTTTTTTGTTGAGCATATGTATAACTGTCTTCGTATTTTGATTAATTTGAAAAAATACGAGTATAAAACATGAACTTACCTTGAACATGAGTTTGGCTGCATCGAGAAAGTGGTGAGCTTTTCGATACAATTCAACCGCCTCGAAAATTTTATTCTTCTCCAGAAGATGTGAGGCGTATTTGGAGAGTAGAGACTTGATCTCCTTCATGTTGTGTGTTCTGGCAAGCTCCACCGCTTTGTTCCACTGTAAAAAAAATAAGTTTATCAGTCCTCCTCTCCATTTCATAATTATTATAGTTAGTAGGGTCCATATTACAATGATCGCTCTATCAAAGGGTGCTGCCAAAACTACCGTAACAACTACCTCTAACATTGAGAGAGTAACAAAAGGGCTGAGGAAGTTAAAGTGACAGTGTGTTATTGTCTTTGTCAGAAGCACAGCATGAACACAGCAGGAGAAGTACAGAGGAGGTAGGAGGTCCTGAAAGATAACAGCTTCTCCTCTTGGATCAGAAGAAAGAGCTCAAAGATTCTGTGAACATCCTTTGAAGGAGACATTTGAATAACACACACACAGGACAAGGGTTAAAACATTATCTTTCATATCAATATACTGTAGCTAGATGTAAGGCCAAATACTCAGTAAGAAGTAAGATTACAACAGTAATGCCTGATGGTGATATGGTCATTGACTACAAGATAATCTATCAGAAATCCATCCATCCATTCTCTATATTGTTTATCCATTTCGGGGTCCCAGGAGCTGGAGCCTGTCCCAGCCATCACAGAGTCAATCAATCAATCAATCAATCAATCAATTTTTATGACCATGAACGCAAACAAACTCTTGGACACTATCAAAAGGTTTTAATTCTTGCATTAAACAAGCCCTCCAAAATTTACATTGATGTGCAATGAATGTCCATGACACAGTCCGAACATGCAGGTGTCAAGACTAAAGCAATCAATATCAACACATGATGACTCTTTAATATCTAATCTGTAGAACTACAGAAACTGAGCATTTATTTATATTCATATTGTATTTACTGTCAGGAGTATATTTTTTATGTTTGATACATAGTCTTACTTACTACCTACATTTTATTTTATTTTTTTATTTCATAAGTATCACCATTGTTATTTCTTTAAATATTATTCACTTGGAAATTGTTTGCTTATTTCTTGAAGAGCGACAAAAATAACTGAATTTCCCCTTAGAAGATAACAAAGTATTACTGTTTCTGACTCTTAAATAAAATTTTGTCTTTAATTTTTTTCAGATAATTTTGCATAACCAAACATATAGTCACAGTTAATGTTTGTTTTTAGAGAAACTATTTTTAAATTTCATTTTCAGTTGAAAATATTTTTTACATTCTAGTTTTTTAACTTAATCATAACCACTGTGTCATCCAACCCACGGTGTCACATTGCAAATAAAAATTTTATAGTATTCAGACTTCTCTTTGGTGTATTGAGTGCACGCATTAGGTTTGCAAGTCAAGTAATTTGTTATTAGTAACTCTTTTCATAAAAGTAGCTTGTTTCAGAACAAAAAACTGCTCTGTATCGCTTTATGGAACAAAACAGCACTGTTTCTGTTTCTCTCCCAACTGCTGTCCTGTTGGCACAAACCTTCGTGTATGCAGAATTAAATAAAGTCATGCGAGAGCAGAGTTAGCAGATTCAGCTAAGAGATGATAGAGAGGGACGGAAAACACTGGAAATGTCCCTGCTGTGTTGGATTTCAGGACAAAGGGACAAGAACGACTTCAACATGAATTTCTTCAGTTCAAATCTTAACCTCTCATTAAAACGGCCATGGTACATTCATTTCAGAGACAAACTGTTTTGTGTAAAATTGTCTTATATTCTGTCATTAAGCTGCAGAGTTACATACTATTGCTAACTTGGCTGTAGGATACTAAGTTATTAGAGCCATTCAAAGACAGCTGACTAATGACTGTATACCGGATATATAACCAAAATGAGAAACAAGAAGCTCAGGGTTTAGGTTTAAGGTAAAAGAAGTTATTACTTCTCCCAGTTTGTAAAGCAATATCCTAATGGATTACTTTTTAAAAGTAATGGCATCCAACACCGATTATGATAACCTCGGTGTGAAGGAGTTTGTCATTTCTGATTACTAAAAAAACAATAAAAGGCAATATTGGATGTGATTGGAAGCACTTCTATTTTTGTCACTGTAGACAAAAACAGGTGTCAAGATTGTCTAACTTTAACTCAAATTATATTCAATAAACATAAAATATATCCTTGTGAAGCTGATAATTCTGGAGACAACTTGGTTAAATCTTAACAGAGAGTGAGTATCAAGTTACGTGACATCATGTATTGCCATTCAGCCAATTATATCCAGAAATGACTAAAGGCCCAGACCTAACCAACAGAGCAAAACTATTAGCCTAATGTCAACATTTACATTGGAAGAACTCTGTGTGAGAGCAGCGTTCACACCCTGCCGTCAAAAATCACTCAGGAAGAGGATGGGAGTGGGAGGACGGCAGGAGCCGCAGTGACTGCTAGAACCTGAAGCCGTCAGATTTTGTGTTTAATGAAAAGATCAGTGAGTGTCGCAGGGACACTCCGGCGCCACAGGTTCTCCGTCTGCCTCTCACCTGGTTCAGATGGACACAGGTGTCGACGGCGGCTTTGGGCTGGTTACACTTTAGGTAGGCGTTTACAGCCTGCTCACACATGCCCACAGTGGCAAACATCTGTCCGATCTCCTGCAACACAGACATGAAAAGGAGCGATTCAGAGCCAGTGATGCATAAGTCCTTCTGAAGATAAATACTGGAAGGCTGAAAACATGAGAAAATGTGATGCAAAATAAAATATCTTACTGTTGTTACACTGATGTAAAGAGTGATGAAGATGAGACAGGATAAGGTAAGATAAACTTTTATTGATCCCCAGAGGAAAATTCAGGTGCTGCAGCAGTACAGGAGTAAGTACAAGTGTAAGTAGCATGCATTCAGGTCAATAGAAAAACATATAATATAAAGATAGAGATCAATAAGCCGTACAATAGCAAACAAACAAAATATAATAAGTGGAAGTATTTACAGTTATCAAAGCTAAAAATTAACAAAGTGTCATACAGGACAACTGAGGCATTCTGTGCAGTGACTGATGTTAAAGTGAGACAGGTAGCAGCAGTTGTGTTGACAGTACACTGTAACAGTGCAAATTATTTTCAACTACAAGTACTGTGCACTAGTAGACCGTGATAAGAGGTATGAATCAATAAGGTGCAATATATTAAAATACCATATTAGCAATATGGATAAGAAACTGGTTCAGAGGTTATAGAGGATATTATAAATATTAAAGTACAGTGAAATACTAATTAAGTACAGTTTGGAAAGGAAATGTTAGTTTTTTTGGTAAAGAATAAAAAGTATTTCAGAATCTACATTATCTTTAGCTAAAGCTGTCTGCAAAATGATTATCCATCCATCCATCCATCCATCCATCCATCCATCCATCCAGCCTCTTCTGCTTATTCTGGGCCGGGTCACAAAGACAGCAGGCCAACAGTTCAACCCAGACATCCCTCCCACAGCACTTCCCAGCTCCTCCTGGGGGTCCCAAGGCATTCTCAGGCAGGACAGAATATGTAATCCCTCCAGCAGGTTCTGGGTCTTCCTCCTGGGTGTGTCAGGGTGACCTCCACAGGGAGATGACAAGGAGTCATCCTAACCAGATGCCTGAGCCACCCCAGCTGACTCCTCTCAATGTGAAGGAGCAGCAGCTCTACTTTGAGATCCCTCTGGATGTCCGTGCTTCTTGCCCTTTCTCTAACACCCGTTTCACTGAAAGCATTTTGTCCACGTGAATCTGCCTCACGTGTCAGCTTCAGTGAGTGCAGCCACAGCTTTCACACCTGCTGCAGGTGCTGCATGTCCTGCGGCCTCAGCATGTCTCCCTGCTGTTACAGCTCTATCTCTCCATATAAATCACCCCAATAAAGACCTTCTATTGAAAGTGTAGGAAGAACCACAGTAAATCTCCCCACAACGAACCTGATTAATTTCATAAGAGACCTGAGTAACCTACAGAGAGAGAGCATTCTGACGACCAAGGGGAGTTTCTTCACAGGGGAGGCAAACTGAAGCTTTAACTTTGATAAGCATTGACAGGAAGGGTAATTTACCTTTTCTGTGACACATTCTACTGCTGAGATGAATATGGCTCTTTATTTTCAGTCTGTTTTGGCTGAGACAGAAAATGTGCGTGGCTAGCGTTTGCATTCTGAAAGCTCTGACTTGATAATATGCTAGCTGAAATGAAAACAGGCACACACTGCTGCTGTCATACAAGTAAAACGTATCCAGTCTGAACCCAGCCTAAGGCCAAGCACCCTCCTGAGGAGTCTCATTTCAACTACTTGTATCAGCGATCTCATTCCTTCGGTCATTACCCAGACATTATGACCACAGGTGAGGGTTTGAACGAAGATGGAGGGGAAAAACTGAAAGCTTCGCCTTCTGGCTAAGCTCCCTCTTTACCAAGACAGTTAGGTTCAATGCAACACTGCAGATGCCAAACAATCCGCTTGTCCATCTCTCAGTCCATTTTACCCTCACTTGTAAACAAAACTTGAGGCAAAGGCTTGCCCCTAACCAATAGGACATAGGGGGCAAGTTACATCTAATGGCCTTAAAGTTGAACAACACTGTAGAATACAGACATGATGAGTGAAGGCAATACTTATTTTCATTAATTATTTATTCGAGTATATTGTAAAAAAAAACAAAAAAAAAACAGACTTTTGTAAAAGCTCCTCTTACACTAACAAAAAAGGTTATTGATTATCAGGCAGCCCTACCTGAAGGTGAAACACTATGGCTGCGTGAACCATGTCATAAGACACTTTTGTCAAGTGGAGAATAGGAAAGAAACCAGCACTGCATGCTAAAATATATGCACTGGGTGTACAACAGAAACAACAGCATGGAGAGAAATCCTCAGGACTCACCGGTAAAAGTTTATGATTCTCTGGCAGAGCAGAGGTCAGCTTTTCAAGGCCGTAGTAGTCCTCTAACTTGTAGTAACACTCTGCCAGCCTCTCCTGGTTACGACCCTGCTGGTAGTACTGCACTGCATTCACCCTTTAGACAGAAAAGATTTATGATCTAACCCCATTTGACAAAGAGGAAGTGTTCATGTTTATCTAAAAAGATTCACAGTTAAAAATTTTCAGGTCTTTTATCATAGGCTTTCTTACTGCTCATGTACAGCACCATAGAGCTCAGAAATATAGATTAATAAATTAACCCTGTGGAATGTAACTAGATCACAAGCTGTCTGAATTCTCTGCATTATGTGACAAAGTCCAAGCATGTGCACTTCTCTAATTTATTTACAAAAATATCTACATAACACTTGTTATTAAAAATATTTGAAACAACTTCATCTGAGGATGCAGAAAAAAAGGGCTGCAGGATTAGAAACACGTCTGCCAATGAAGTGAGCACAATTTACTTATTGAGTATCTTTAAATTAGATGATGTGATTGATTCAGTCTTGAATTATATGAGGTATGGCTATAATATAATGAGACTGTATGGTTCACAGTCACACTGAGTGTTAGATATTAAAGGATGGATTTTCACACACAACTGCTGCAAGTTTACAGTAAGTGACATCTTCAGTTCACTGCTAGCCACTGATTGAAGTGCACGTGTTTTTGATAAGGTGTTGGAAAATGTCTATCTTTAAAGTTTAGTAACTGAACAAAACTGGGATCAGAACCCAAGTCCGAACTGAAATGGGAAAGAAGGCCTTCAGGTTCTCAGCACCTTTTGCTTGGAATAATCTGCAGACTGAATTTAAGCTGCAAAACGCGGTGTCTCTGAATGTTTTTAAATCTGCAGTGAAAACTTTGGAATCCAGACTTTCTGAATGTCACTGTTTTAATTGATGACCTACTTACAACTGTTTCCTCACTTCATTTGTGCTGTATGAGTCTGAGTGACTGTTTGATGAAACTGTTTTGCTGCCATTCTTGGTCAGGTCTCCCTTGAAAAAGAGATTTGTTGATCAAACCTGGTTGGATAAAGGTTAAATAAATCAATAAAATAAAATCTTTGTAGTTCTTGCCCATCAGCAAACCTTCTCTTCCTTAAAACATCCAACACAATGAAGAAATGGTTGGAAATGATCGCCGATGTTATGTTTCTGTGTAGTTTTGGTTGGTGGTTTTTCTCTCCCCCTCCCTTCCTGTTTTTCCTGCAGGTCTGTGTGAAGCAGGGTGAGGCTGCAGCTGATGATTAGGCACACCTGTGGTCACTCTGCCAATCAAGCTCCCTTTAAAAGCCTGGCCTGGAGTCGACCACACTGCCAGATAATTCCTTCTTGTAAGGTAGAGTCTCTTCCAGTGTCCTGGAAGACCTTAGTGTTTAGTAGGAGACCCGTTTTGAAGCTTTTTGGATTTTTCTGACCTGCTTTTTTTCCCTGTGCTCAGGTTTTCGAGAGTATCAGTTGCTGCTTCAGTCTTGGAGAATCTGCATCGCTGAACTTTCACCCTGCTTCCACAGCCTGCCAAGTTTTTTGCTTTTTACTCAATAAATTTTTGAAACCTGCCTGTCTCCTCTTGCTTAGAGATCCACTTTTTGAGTAAACTTAACAGCCGACTCAGTGTAGTTTTGCATGAAAATTTGAACATGACAAAAAGTGTGTGCCAAAGTTGTCCCAAAACACTTTAAACACTCTTTCTAAAAAGCGAGTTTTCTTCAGTTTGTCCCAAAATGTCTCCACAAATCTGTTTGTGTTTTTCCTTTTGATCAGGAGTCAAAAGTTTTGGGACAACTTTGGTGCCTTTCTGACGCCTTAGAAAAAACATTTGCACTTCGATCAGAAGCTAGCAGTCAACTAAAGACGTTACTCACTGGAAACTTACAACAGTTGCCTTTAGTATATCAAACTAGGTGTGATTGTGAACCACAGGGTTTCATCCTCATAAGTGCAGTCTCATTATTCTATAGCCATACCTCATATATCTGGAGATTGTTTTTAACATGTATAGCACTTTGTGCTGCATTTCTAATGTATGAAAAGAGCTTTATAAATAAAGTTTTTCTTTTTATTTGATCTTATTTTAAAGGCCCTGATCACCATCATGCAGGCGTTTTTAATGACTCTGGCTGATTAGACCTTGGAGAGGTTGAAAACAGGCAGGGCCACAATGAGAGATTTTGATGTCATCATATTTAAGGACCAATTCCATTAAAACAGGTCAAAGTCCTCCTACAGGTACAAGTTCTACAAAGTTCACAGTGTTTGGGAAGATGTCACAGTCAAACAAATTCAACCACACTCACAATCCTGAGAAGAGCTTGAATCAAGTCTGTTTTTCACTCACACCTGCATAGGTGAGCATGGCCGTTAAGACACTCTGTGAGAAAATTTTGCCTGCCTAAAAGGCTTAATTTGCTGGTAATGTAATTAATTCCAGAAATTCAAGGCTTAGTTTTGCTGATAGTAACTTGATCTGGAACCATCTGTTAAGCACTGAACTTTTTCTGATTTTTCCTTTTTAAACTGTCTCATTTCCTTGAAATATCAAAGCTGTTTTTCTCCAGGTTATGTTTCTTAAATCAGTTGAGATCTCTTGAAAACAACTTGCCATCAGGCATGTTTAATTTGTTTGTTTTCTACTGTCTTTCTGTTTAATCATGAGACATTTAGGCCACAATTTTTATGAAGAGGGCGATGGCCTGTGCTGTAGCAAGACCAGCTAAGAGTCCAAACAAGTAGCTCTTTTTGTCACTTTGTGATTTTTTGGGTTTTTTTTTGCCTTTTTAACTATACAACATTAGAAATAAACTTTAAAGAGTAAATACCAGATCTACACTGACAAATAGATCTACTTAGTAAAACAAAGACAGGAGAAAAGACGTGTCAATACCATTTCTGCCTGTCAGCAAAGTAGTCTCCAATGGCATTGTAGGACTGCTCCTGCAGAGTATCATCAGAGCCACCAGAGCCAGACTTGAGCAGCTGAAGCACTCTGAACCAGTCTCCCAGCTTGATCCTGAGGCTGATGGCAAGGTCCCTGAAACAGAAAAACATCAACAGACAGCAAATGAGAACATTGTTATGCTGATTATTATCTTCATCATGTTATGGTGCTGCCATTGAGTCTCAAAAACTTTTATGTAGCCACTGTCTCTAAATGCTTTATGATGAACTTGTGTTTATTAAACTGCATCTTTTATTATTCAGTATGTACTGAGGGTCTCTGTGCTATCTACCCCAAACAGCCTATTATATTGTATTAAACAGGATATATAGTTTGAGTTGGAGCAGCACAATGGCAGGTTAGTGTGCTTGCCTCACAGCAAAAAGATTGCTGGTTTGATCCCCGTGTCGACCAGGGTCTTTCTGTGTGTTTCCATGGACTTCCCGTGCCTGCGCTGGCACTCTAGTTTTCTCCCACAGTCCAAAAACATGCTTGTTTGGTTAACTGGCGACACTAAAATTGCCCTTAAGTATGTGTGGAGTGTGAGAAAGGTTTTAAACACATTGGGAATCATTACTGAAATATTCAGACAAATTACCAGCACAAGGAATTTCCGAATAAAGACGTTCTATGATCCAAGTGAGATCTGTCACGGTGTGCCTGTGCCCAGCAGGTAACTACCCACCAAGCTATGTTTGCCCTGACAGCTCGGTTATTAAAAGGTCCAAGAGGAAGGCAGCAGGATTCTTTTTACTTCATATAGCTAACAACCAGTTCTGATTTCTCACACTTCTATTTTGTTTATCTTATCTTAATATTTTGTGTATTTATTTGTCCATACAGTGATGTATTCTTACTTATTCTATTTATTTTTTTATTATTATTCCACAATATTTATTTATTATTAATTATTTATTTACATAAACATTCTGTATTGTAATTGCACTGTCTATTTCTTAAATATCTTTTGACTGTACAAGAGGATTGTGGGTTTGGTGAGGGGGAGGGAAGGTGTTACTTGTCAAAGGAAAAGCACTTGTATTTTTGTACACTGGAATCTCAGACCTGCTCTTCACAAATAAAATTTATTAATAAAAATATATATTAGTGTTAGTGTGAATGGTTGTCTGTCTCTCCATGTTGCCCTGTGATTGGCAACCACCTCTTCTCAAATGTCAGCTGGGACAGGGTCCAGCTCCCTGAGACCCCAAAAGGGATAATGGAGGGTAGGTGATGGATGGATATTTTGGGTTTATTGACTCTTATATTGTATTTGATGTACCTTGTGTCTTCATTTGTACTGAGTATCTTATGTGGGCACTACAAATGCAGATTAGCAGCTGGATAAATGTAATGTGAAAACGATCAGAGTAGCTGTATGGTGTACTTTGGCCTCCCATAAAAAAGATATTAAGAAACAAACAAAAAGAAACCTACTAAAAGACAACCAGAAATGAACAGAGAATTAAAGATCGTTTGATGTCACCATCACATATATTTACCTGCGATCCATATCCAGGTACATCCTCTCTGCTTCTTCAAAGCTGCCAAAGTAAGCAGCCACCTCCGCCTGTTTCATGGGCTCACTCTGCAGATTCCCCAAGCGTTTGACAAACTGGATGCCCGGGTAGTCTTTGCAGCGGACAAAGGCCTGCTCGGCTGTCTTCAGATCCAGCTTCTGAAGGGCTGCCTCTGCCAGAAGACGCCTGGCAGAATCATGATCAGGAGAAAGTTAAGATAACCACAAAGCTTTAATGTTCATGCATAAATTCTGAACTTTAACATGATTTAAGCCATAGCAGATAGATCTTCAATCCATGATTAAAGTTCTACCTCACAGAACACAGTGTAGAAGTGGTCTTGTATAAATACTTGTGATTATTCAGTTGAGTCAAACTCGTTGACTTTGAGATTACATTCCTATGAGTTCTGCACAAAATCGTTCTTGTGTCAGAATAGAGATGACTCAAAGGACAGGAATGATATTTTTTGATGTTGCCAGGTTTGGAAGGATGCTGTAAGATCTGACACACCAGCACGAGAACAAACAAAAGCTTCAGTGATCACACCGCAGCTTCAGAAAACTGTAAATCTGCCAAACCTCAGCGTCATCCTCCCACCTTAGATCCTCGTATAGAATAAGTTTGTACATATTCAGAAAATGTGGTCAGACCATCTGAAGTGGAAAAAATACTTTGTCCTTGGTCAACACAGGACTGTTGTTTTGAGTAAGCATGGAAATCGATAACCAGTTCCAGCTAAGAATCGATAAGGTATCAATATCATCAATAAGGATTCGCTGCATAGTTGTGGCATATGTTGCAATGTTTTAAGGTTTTTCTTTTAAAAACTACCACAACAGATCAGTCCGCAACTTCTTATGGTTTTTAAGTAAATCGTTTTTGCTCAATTACTGTCTAACTAATAATGATATCAACATGTTTCTGAGTGCTTTCTAGTTTTTAACGCAGAGGTCAAAATAATCATCAGAGGTAGGTTGTAGAGAAGGCTAATTCATGCTTTTAATTTATGTGTGCACACCAGCTTCACTCCATCCTCTTCACAAGTCCAAGGGCACCACCCCCTCTTTCCATAAGTTGCAGATCGACCCCTGCTCATAAAAGTAGCACGTTTGCCCTAATAATCATCAGGTTATGCACTTAGCAGCCATAGATCTATGTGGAGTCCTACTCATAAGACAAAGAGGAGCTGAGGGAATGGATTTACTTTCACCTGGGTTGGCCTAAAAGTCAGAGAATGTGCATATTTGTTATTCATCAACATCAACAAGTGCAATATCTCTGCATGCTCGACCAGTAGCTCTCTATCCCTGCATGTCTGTTCGTCTGTCTGTCTGTACATCTCTCTGGGAGAGACAACTCAAAAAGTTCTCTGTGGACTCTGATGAGATTTTCAGGAATGTTGGTCATGGCACAAGGGAGAGGTGATTAGACTTTAGTGATGATCCAGGAATTTTTTTATTGGATTTGTCAACATTACGAGATAAGGCAGCTTTCCACGTGTCCACTAATAACCCGTCTAAAAATGTCTGAAATGCCTTGGCAGAGGTGCGAGCACTTCTAGTTTCTGCATTTAACAGTCTCGTCCAAAAATGAAACCTTTGGGCCTGAGGGCAATAAAAGACCCGCCATGGATGTGTCATTTTTAACACTGCTGCGAGAAAACTACAATGAAGGATATTTGTAAAATTATGTTTCATTTCACGTCTTTCACTTACTAAAAGTGTTTCTTATTTTTCACTTAATGTAACTTTTTTTTTGTTTAGGTTAATCTCTCTAACCTCACTGCAGAGACCCTCCTGTTTTGTTGTTATGCTGCAACGGAAAGAAGGGCTCTTAAACTGAAGTCCACTAAACAGTTTGATATTTACCAGAGCCGTGGGTGTGGGTTGTCTTCAATGAACTGTGAGGCATCTTCAATCCCCACTTTCTCAATCAAAGCACGGCTGTCTCTCAAGGAGCGGATCTCAAAGTTGATAAGGTTGTCCTTGTTTGGCCTCTCTGGATCCTGTCCAGGGAGAGAAAATTTACTGAAAGTCCAATTAAATCCACACTTAAAAACTGCACCTATAAGCACTTTCAAAGTTTATCAAAGTTCACTTCATGATGAGAAAAGTCTCTCCTGGAGCCTCATATCAGTACAGAGGAGGGAACACTGCCCTTATGAAATAAGCCGTCGATGTAAAATCAAAAAGTCAGTGTCGTCTTTAGAGTAAATACTGAAAAGAACGATAGGTATGTCCTTTCATAACGTAATGACTGATAAGGATTTACCTTCATGATTTCATCAAGCAGCACTGATTTGATCTCCAGGTCTTCAAAGTTGCAAATGTATCCAGAAGTTTGGATTGGTTCCTGTTTTTAAAGGACAGGATATCTTCAGGCACAGCAGCAGGAAAACATAAAAAAACTGTCAGACTAGAGCATCTGAGCTCTCACCTCTGGGTCCAGGTTCCTGAAAACATACATCCTAGTCTTCTCCATCATGGCAAAAAGATCAGGGTTGTCATTCGCCCACTTCATGTCCCAAACGTCTTTGCGTTCAAACTTGGAGGGATCTCCTGCAGACGCCTGGTTTCCTGCACCATCATTTACGCAGGACCGAACCTCGAGGTCCAACAGAGTCAGGACGCCTGAGATGTCGATTATGGCCAGACGACTGCAGAGCACAAGAGTTTCACCTCATGAGAAAATGCTGTAGATATTAGCTCGTGACTGAGCTTGTTGGTGATATATTTCAGTGGAGCAATGAGTCAGTGAATGATGCTGACCTGGAGTTGCAATTCAAAGACAGGTAATAGGCTCTGTTGTTCAGGGTGTATTTACTCATGAGAACCACATTTTGGAGGCTGTATCTGTGGAGTGTGCCGGACTCACGGCCCTGCAACCACAAATCCAAACACTCAATGACTTTGACAGTCATATCAACATGTATGTTTAAAAAAGCATACACACACAAACAGAGATGCAAATACCACAATCAGGGTCTTATCTGTTGCTGTAATACAACAAATGGGATCTCTTGTTGCCTGAAAAAAGAACATATACAGTACAATTAAAACACAGCAATTGAGCATCTTTTCTGAGGTTAAAAATTTTAAAGCTCTTTAATTTTGAAGCTTTTCCAGTATCGTACAGTCATAGTGAATTACATGCTATTACAAACAGATATACCTGTATCAAAATTAAAAAGATATTATGCTGTCACTACTCAAAACAGTTTAACAAATATGCTACAGAGGACTAAGAAGTGATAGAATGACTCAAAAAGTAAAACAAAAATCAGGAGTTGTTTAGATTTCGTCATTGAAACAAGATATTTCATGTTCAAACTCACAAAATTTTCCTGCAAACATTCCCTCATTTTAGATGTACTGCCTGCTGCACATTCCAAAAAAGTTGGGACAGGGGCATGATTACCACTGTGATCCATCACCTTTCCTTAAAACAACTTTCAATAAGCATTTGGGAACTGAGGACACTAATTGGTGATGCTTTGCAGGTGGAATTCTTTTCCTAATGACTTCTGTCGCTCAACAGTCCAGGGTCTCTGTTGTCATATTTTACACTTCATAATATGACACATATTTTCAATGGGAGACAGGTCTGGACTGCAGGGAGGTCAGTCCAGTACCTGCACTCTTTTAATATGATATGTTGTAAACAATGTGTCTCAGCATTGTCTTGATGAAATAAGCAGGGACATCCCTGAAGAAGACATCACTTGGATGGCAGCATATCATGTTGCTCCTAAACCTGTATGTACCTTTCAGCATTAATGGTGCCTTCACAGATGTGCAAGTTGCCCATGCCATGGGCACTAACACACCCCCATACAATCGCAGATGTTGGCTTTTGAACTTTGTTCTGATGACAATCTGGATGGTCCATTTCCTCTTTAGTCTGGAGGAGAGGATGTCCATGATTTCCAAAAACTATTCAAAATATGAACTTGTCAGATCGTTTTAATAAAGTGCTGCTAGAAGGATTGAAAGTCATGGTCCTCGCGCTTAGATTTCTCTGGATTCTCTGAATGTTTTGATGATATTATGGACTGTAGCTGATGAAATCCCTAAATTCCTTGCAATTGTACATTGTTCTTATACTGTTGGACTACTTACTCACAAAGTTGGTTATAAAGTGGTCTACTGGGAAACATCCTTGCTTGTAAACTGAGTCTTTCAGGGATGCTTCTTTTACACCCAATCATGACACCCACCTGTTTCCAATTAACCTGTTCACCTCTGTAATGTTCTAAGCAGGTGTTTTTAAGCATTTCTTAACTCTTGCAGTCTTTTGTTGCCCCTGTCCCAGCTTTTTTGCAATGTGTTGCAGGTATCAAACTAAAAATGAGTGATTTTTACAGACAATTACAGCCTTTCCCCTTTTTACATAAAGTTAAGGTGGAATATGTGTAATTAAGTATTTTGGACTAAAAACCAAGCAGGATACACTTGGCTTGATTTGAGTTTTGGCATGTAACTTTTGATGTACTACAAAAACTTTTATTCTGATAGTGATTCCAAGGTTGCCATGGAGAGCCAATTTAGTCCAAAACAAAACTTCTCCATGTAAATCTGCATAACTTTAGGAATTAAAGATGCATCTTACTGTGAAGGCTTTAGTGAAATCTGGACCACTGTCTACAGCTGCTGAAGGATTGCCGTCGATGTGATAAACCCTGAAAGGAAGTGAGAATAAATGAGAGACAGCCAGACAAACAGATGTTCCTTCCCTCCAGGTGAACTCTGGTTCAGGTGCTAGGATGTTTCCTGGCAGGACATTCGGTGGTGCCCAGTCCGTCTAGAGCCTCAGTGGCATTTGGATTGGATGAATGAACCCTTTTCATTGAACATAAAGGAGCAACACCGTCTTCTAAAACAGCAAGCCATGAAACTCAGGGTTTCCACCTCCGACTTCCTGAATCCAGCTGTGGTTATCTTAACTAAATCTACAAACCACAATTACAATGAAGTTGGGACATTGTGTAAAATGTAAATAAAAAAAGAAAACAATGAACTGCAAAACATTTACAACCTATATTCAACTCAATTCACTACAAAGACTACAAAGAAATGTTCAAACTGATAAACTTCACTCATTTTAAGTTTGATGCCTGTGACACATTCCAAAAAAAGCTGGGACAGGGGCAACAAAGACTGGAAGGTGGAGGAATGGTCCACAAACACCTGATGTTGTTATGATTGAGTATAAAAGGAGGATCCCAGAAAGACTCAGCTGTTTACAAGTAAGGATCTTTCGAGGTTCACCCCTACAACTATGTGAGAAAATAGTTCAACATGTAAGAACAATGTACAATTGCAAGGAATTAAGGAGTTTAGGGATGTCATCATCTACGGTTCATAATATTATTTAAAGATGCAGAGAATCTGGAGAAATCTGCACATTTGTGGCAATGGCAAAGACACACATTAAACGTCTGTGAATTTGCAGTAGTGCATTAGAAACCAACATCACTCTGTAAAGGATAATACTACATGGGCTTGGTAAAACTTCAGAAATGACCTGTGGTTAATCTCTATTTCTACAAATGTAAGTTAAAACTCTACCATTCAAAGCGAAAGCCATATATCAACAACACCTAGGAACACCTCTGGCTTCTCTGAGCTCGTCTGAGATGAACTCAAGTGGAAAAGTGTGCTGAGGTCTGACGAGTCCACATTTCTTATCTTTTATGGAAATCATGGATGTTGTGTCCTCTGGGCTAAAGAGGAAAAGTACCATCCAGATTATTATCATAGCAAGTTCAAAAGCATCAGTGATGGTATGAGGGTGTGTTAGTGTCCATGCCATGGGTAACTTGCCCATCTCTGAAGGCACCATTAATGCCGAAAGGAACATACAGGCTTTGGAGCAACATGTGCTGCCATCCAAGGTACTTCTGTGTAAGGGACGTCCCTGCTTATTTCAGCAAAACACTGCCAAGACACATTCTGCATGTGTTACAGCAGTGTGGCTTTGCAGGAAAAGAGTGCAGGCACTAGACTGCCCTGCCTGCAGTCCAGACCTATCACCCACTGGAAATGTGTGGCATATTTTGAAGTGTAAAATATGACAACAGAGACCCTGGACTGTAGAGCAACTTAAGTTGTTTGTCAAGCAAGAATGGGACAAATCTCCGCCTACAAAGCTTCAACAATTAGTGTCCTCAGTTCCCCAATGTTAAGTATTTTTGGTTAAAGGAAAGGTGATGTAACGCAGTGGTAAACATGCCCCTGTCCCAGCTTTTTTGGAATGTGTATCAGTTTAAACATAAAAAATCACGTCTCTGTAGTTTATTCAAATGAAGATAGGTCAAAAAAGGAATTGAAAATCATTGCATTATGTTTTATTTACATTTTACACCATGTTTCAACTGCATTGGAATTTTGGGTTGTAAATTTTCTTTATCTTTCTGATGTGTCGTGCTAGCTCTAAAGTAAAAATCATGCTCAAATATGCTTGTTTGAAATCTGGTGTAGAAACAGCTATAATTTTGATGTGAAAACAGGGTTAAAAGGAAAGCTCACCTCTCTCTCCCCTCTTTTTTTGTTCGGGTCGCTTGGTTGATCCCCACAGCAGTAAGATTTTTACCCACTCTGTACTGCCACAGGTAGAAAGCCTCTTTGGATGCCGCAACCACATGTGTTTTTGTCATGGTGACAAAAAGTGGATCTACAGAAGAAGCAAAAGCAGCATTTGAGATGAAGCAGTCGGTTCAAGTATAGAAAGGTGCAACATTTGAATCAATGCAGTCGTCAGCATACGTGTCCTAAGCCTCATTCACAGTGGAATTTCCAGCTGAAGTATATACGCTCGTATGACCTTTAGTCTTTATAGTAGACTCTTTTGTGATTGTGATGGTAAAAAAGGTGCCTGTTTTTGCAGGGTTTTTATGTGGTTACATTTTTGGTGTTTTGTGTTTTCTAAATATCCTAACCAAAAACAGGATAAAAATGCAGTGATTCTAACAGAACATATGCTTTATTTCTGATGGATGTAACGTTTTTCTATATGATCACATATATACAGTGCTCAGCATAAATGAGTACACCCCTTCAGATTTGTCAGAAAACCTTTAGTTTCCTTTGAAAATCAACATTTTCTATGGCATACTATACCACAAAATATTCCCCCAAATGTGAGCCATTGATTGCAAACAAGATTTTTTAAATTGCACACAAAAAAGGATTTTCCTTAATTTAAGATCAGGATGCAAAAATGAGTACGCCCCAATCAAAGGGGTGGGAGCAGAGCTAAATTTTAGTTATCATATTACCCTTATTTTCATCTTATGTTAAAATAAAATGTTATGTTAAACTCAGCTTCGTCAAAACTTTGGAAATTGTTCTTTTGTTCATTTAGATATTGATTAATACATTACTTTTAATAGGGGGTGTACTCATTTATTCTGGGCACTAAATATATCTGTGTAGATTCTCTGAAGAAGCTTCTTGGATGAGAAGTGAAACGTCTTCCCAACAAACTCTACACAGTCCAGTTGCCTTGCTTTTGAATCTTCAGAAGGCACTACATATAGTTTTTTAAGATGTTTTTTGGGAGTCGTCATGGTGGCAAGATTGCTGGTTCGACTCTCTGTCAGTCAATCAATCAATAATTATATGTATAGCACTAATTCATAACAAGTGTTATCTCAAGGCACTTTATAAT
>JBAMNC010000790.1:40000-46284 GCA_037902135.1 Cetoscarus ocellatus
GTGATTAACTTCAGTGTGATGACTGGAGATATTGTCATAAGTGAGGACAGATACTGAAAATCTGGTTAGCAGCTTGTAAAAATACCATCACAAGGAGATGGTATAAGACTGATCCACCAACACCAGAAGAGTGGTTAAAATTTTAAAGAAATACACATTATAATGTGTATGTCCCTATCTATCTTTAAGTTATTTTTATATCAAAATTTCAAATAAAAAAAGAGTGGGGACAGAAAATCTATATATTATGGGGCATTTCACTCCAATTTCAAGAGAAATTGAAAAAACGAATGATGTTTACATTGCAACAACAAGCTAAAGACTGAATTAATGAAAAAGGCCACTGTAACATAACTGTTTTAAAATCAAGGCAGTCATGAACCCTTCATGTTTATTTTTGTTTTTTCTTCAGAAAAAAACAATAAAACAAGGTGTTAAAAAAAGTTCGTTCTCAGGGTCTATTTTGCTGTGTTCAACACGGGTCGATGTATGTAAAGTAGAGAGAGACATTGTGCTGGTGCAGTATGACATTTCCTGATGGAAACCTACTGGTTGTAGACGGATCTTTAATATTCGCCAGAGTTTATGTAATGCATTGGTAGCATGCTCGACTTAGCTTGGCACTGCTGAACATTACAAATGTCACACAATGATGTGAAGCGGACATGGATAAAAACGTGTGCCTAACTGACAAGAAAAGAACAACGAACTGCACAGAGGAGAAAGACAGAGACAGGATCTGATATTAATAAATATTACCCATAATATGATTTTTACAGTCATTGAGACAGCCTGAGAAAATATCTAGTTTAAAAATTGTGAAACAGCTTGGCAGAGATAAGGGAAAACTCTGTGGTTCGCATAAATAGCGCAATAAATACTTCAGAAAGTTGTTCAGCATAAAAACATCACATGAGAATACTTGATGCTTACTTTCAAAGGCTCGGCAAACTTTTTGTTGTTCTGGTGTCTTGTCTCACTTCCACAGTCCATGACAAGCAGATAGACAGTATTGTTTCGTCTGTGTGTCCAGCAACAAGATAGATGGCCAAAGCTCGACTAGTGCTAGTTAGCTTAGCTCAAAAACTGGGAGTCAACGGGTCTAGCTAGCCTGCCTCAGTCTACAGTCATCAGATAAACACTTCAGCGGTTTTTAACTGCCTTACGTTACGTTACCCTTAACCCCTTTATGTGTTTGATTGTAATGGGGTTATGACATTGAGATTAACATTGTGATTTTAATACTTTGGTTGTTAAGTTATCCAATTTTTTTAAAATTAATTATTATTTTCAATCAAAATTCTTATATCACCACATCCATGCTGAATGTGATCTATGTTCTACATTTAAGACGTTTAAGACGTTTAAGCTGTGAGTAAAATGGCACCAACAACAGCAGCAGAGAGTATCGGGAATGCCTTAAAGCTGATCTGAAAGAAGGGAGAAATACCAGCAGAGTGAAGGTGAGAGATGGAGAACGAATGTAGAGGCAGGGGAAAAGAAAGCAATCTAAGACCTAAAGATGATTACATAAGGGATAATGCCCGACGAGGTGTCTATTATCAGAAGTGAATGGATTGATAATGGACACCTCGAAGGGCATTATCCCACTTATACCATGGTCGCTGACGAAAAAAAATAATATATTAATCAATTATTAATACGTTAATGTTGTTTTTTACGGTTAAAATCGTAAGTATTTCACAAGAAGCGGCTGAGTGGCCTACTTAATAGGCTATCTCTCGATGTGACGCGTTGCCAAGGTAACCGGCTCCGGCCACAGAACCTGCAGCTCGGTCGGTCATAGACGAGGTTAAGTTAGTTTGATATACCGAGGTTAAGTTAGTTTGATATTGGACAGTCACATTCGTCGTTTCACATGCCAGGGGAAAGAAAACGCATATAAATCTATTATTCTCCCTGACCATGTGCCTTATTGATGTCAAACCAACTGTGCAACATAGATACTCATAGTCCTCACATGCCACAAGACTTCTTTTTGAAATATATCCTTTGTATATTTTTTAAATAATGTTTAAAGCCAGAAAAACGCATATAAATCTATTATTCTCCCTGACCATGTGACTTATTGATGTCAAACCAATTGTGCAACATAGATACTCATATTCCTCACATACCACAAGACTTCTTTTTAAAAAATATCCTTTGTATGCCTGAAATGGGAAAATATGTTTTTCTGATAGTTAAATATGTCTTTAATGCTGTGGGATATACATTTAAATAATACATTTTGGTCAAAAATGTGAAAATGTCAAAGTTCAATTTGAGCTATTCTTGTGGAATGACTCATATCAATGATTCAAGTAATAATACAAATAATTATTGTTCTTTTTATTATTTACCTCAAACATTTGACCATGCTCTTTCAAACTAAAACTGTGTAATTTTGATTTTAATTATAGCCAAACATTTCTCATGTAAAACTAATAAAACTATTTAAAAAAGTAAAAAACTATCAACTTAACTAGCTTAACATTGATGACTTTGTTTTAATGTGATGCCTGGTAACCACAGTTTGTATGACAATGTGATTAACTGTTTATGGTAGGTGTTGAGGAAGAATAAGAATAAGCTCTCGTTGTTCTCCTTTTGCACACTAAGTAATTTCATTAATCAGTTGGCTACAGAATCAAATGATGAGGTAACTTACTGGACTCATGATAAGGCACTCCCATCGTGTGTGTGCAGTATGCTTCCTCTGCTGTCAGACCAACTGTACTTTACCCAGATACAGCAGTGCTATTTTCTGAAGGGCTGATATGTAGTTGATCTTATTGACTGGGTTGCGTCAAGCTCCCGTTGAGCTCTGCGATGCTAAGAGTGTCTTGCTGCACATTCTAATGCATTTATAGTGGTGTAACTCAGTGGGTGTTGCATAATAAAGTTTCATGCGTGAGAAATACCAGGTTTGGCGTGTGAGAGTGTGAAAAGGTTTAAATGCGTGTGTCACACGCCAGAACTTGAGAGCCCCAATAACGTAACATAATGCAGTAAAATCAAGTCACAACAAGCACACAGAACCATTTAGAGTTGCTGAAGAGTTTATCTGATGACTGTGGGCAGAGGCAGGCGAGCTATACCCATTGTTAGGGTGGGTGAGCATTGGCTGTCTTTCCCTTGTTACTGCACGTACAGATGAAAGAATGGTGTCTATCTGCTTGTCATGGACTCAGGGGTGAGGCAAGACACTAAAACAATAAAAAAAGTTGGCGTATCGCTTTAAGACTGGAGAAGCACCACTCGGTAAAATTAAGGATGAGGATTCGAATAAACTGAATCATATTTCTCCAACTTGTTTTAACTACAGCAACAGTAAAAACAATCAGAAATACAGCAAGAGCCAAGCTATTTTTGTTGAAAGCTTAATGACAATGCCAACAGGTTGATAGATAACTTGCTTGAAGTAAAAAAAATGTATATAATTGGAAAACTTACCAAAAAAAAAAATCCTGTAAATAAGACAATATATAATAATAACTTATTTACTATTATAATAACCCTACCCTAACCCTGTAAATAAGACAATATATAATAATAACTTATTTAGTATTATAATTTGCAGCAATATTAATTGTGCATTTCTTTAAGGTGGTATCAATGTGAGCTTTTCCATTTTAAGGGTTAATAGTAATTGTAAGATTCAAATTATAGATGTTGAGTTTTGTTATTTACCACAAGTACGCCACCTCAGGGGGTGGACACCTGGGTGTGGTTTTATGGTGCTTGGCGGGTTACCTTGAAACACAGGTGTAGACAGAGACAATGGGTTTTGAGTGAGCTCTGATACTATTTTCTGTTGACCGTTTCACGCTTTTTTCTCCCGTCATTTCATCAAACCACCTTACCTCTGAATGCAATAGTTTTGACCTGGATGCAACAAACTGTAAGTTTCATTTGTTTTGAATAATAAATCACCTTTAAACACCTAAGCGGATTGAATCAGCTGATGAACGAGTCACAGATGCAAGCGCACTTAAAACTCCCAGCGGCCCTTTTAATTGAAGGACAGCAGTCGCTAGAATTTAGTCAACAGAAAATATAACTTCAGCCGCATCTAGACGCACCTGAACGGACCGGACTCAAATGGACTCATCTCATGGACGTGAACATGGCTCATGGATGGATCGGAGTTTCGGACTGAATGAAAGTTAAGTGTATGAGCTCGTCTCACTCTTCTTTCTCCTCAAAGGGAGACGCCACTATCATTGCAGCTGCAGAGGAAATCTCGCCAGCTGACAGCAACGCATCACAGCCATCAGAAGCGGTAGGCTTGTTTTCCCTCTGTGTATGGTTGAGAGTTTGAACACAGTTGGTTTGTTCTGCCGTTTGCCCATTGGGGGTTGTTTCGGTTGTGTTGGGCATTTTTGCATTGTTATGGTCTGTGGAGATTCGCGCCGGTTTGATTGACAGCTTGTGAAGTTGTGCCGGTGCTGTGAGCAGCTGAGGCTGTGGGCGTGGCGAGGTTGGGTGCCGGTTTGATTGACAGTTTGTGACGCTGTGCCGGTGCTGTGAGCAGCGGAGCGGAGGTTGGGATTGCTGCACTGTGGATTTTCTGAGTGAGACAAATAAAATGAATGAAATGGAAGAGATGAGGAGGACGGTTAAACCTACAGCCAAGGCCATGGCTTACAAGGTGGAAACTCTGCAAAAGGAACGTCAAACAAAAGTGAAACAAATTAAAGGGCTCACATCTGAAATCAAAGAACTCATGAAAGAGGATGTAAATGCAAAGGCTGCGCAATTTAAACTGGAAATGATGATTCAACTGTATGAAAATGCAACAGCAGCTCATGAATCAGTACTTAAATTGCTTCCTAAGGAGGAACAAGTTACCCAGAGTGAATGGTTTAAACATGTAACAAAAAGAAGCACAGATTTCATGGACGATGTGAAACAATGGCTTTTGGAAGCTGGACAGCCTTTTCCACAGACAGCTCGTGCACTGAATGCAGGTGTGCCAACTGCAGCCCACTCAAATGTTTCCTCCACTTCACCTGAGAAGGCACCTGTCGAAGTAAAGGACAAAAATCCCCACAAGGAAGTTCAAAGTGATATTCCATCATCCCAATCAAACAATGGAGGAACAGCAGACATTCAGGATGAATTACAACCAGACGACAGTTTATCAAATGTTGGAAGCAAAAGGAGCAAATGCAGTTCTAGAGCATCAAGTACCACATCCGAACGAATAAAAGCTGAGGCTGAAGTAGCTTTTCTAATCGTAAGACAAAAAATGCTAAAGGATAAGCATGCTTTGGAAGAACAGGAGGAAATACTGAGGAAGAAAAAAGAGCAACTGGAGCTAGAAGCGGACCTTGCTGCTACTATGGCAAAGGTGAGGATACTAGGAGCCTCAAAGAAATCCAGTGTGGCCAGTAATGTTTCTAAAATATCTGATGGCATGGAGTCATATTTTGAGAAAAGAAAGACACAAACAGATTTTGTGACACAAAAACATGAGACACATACACATGTGACATCTTCAGCTGCACTGCCTGCTTCATCTGCATTGCCTGCTTTGACTGTTTCTGCTGTACTGCCTGCTCCAAATAGTGAACAGAACAACATATATTCAGTTATGAAGAAACAAAATTAAATCACCACATTATTAATACAACAACAGTGTCTCTCTTCCATGCCCAAAAAGGAGACTCAGGTTTTCGATGGTGAACCACTTCAACACCAAACTTTCATTAAATCCTTTGAACACAACATTGAAAGTAAGAACCAAAGCCACAAAGATTGTCTCTACTATCTGGAGCAATATACAAGAGGACAGCCAAGGGAACTTGTGAGAAGCTGCCTACATATGGCACCGGACAGAGGATTCAGAAAGGCTAAAGCTCTGCTTCAAGAACATTTTGGCAATGGGCATAAAATTGCAGCAGCTTATATGGAAAGGGCTCTCGCTTGGACATCAATAAAGGCTGATGACACAAAAGCTCTGCAAGCATACACTCTCTTTTTAAGAAGCTGTTGTAACGCAATGGAAGATATTAATTATATGCACAAGCTCAACATTCCATCGAATATGCTCATTATCATAAAGAAGTTGTCCTGTCAGCTGAGAGACAAATGGAGAACTGTGGCCTGCAATTTCAGTGCAGAACACAATCAAAGAGCCAGCTTTAAGGACATGGTTGATTTTCTGGAGAGGCAAGTGAAAATTCTGACCGACCCAGTATTTGGTGACATTAAAGACACCCCAAGTGCAAGCAAGGATGGAAGAAAGTCCAAATTACAGCCTTTTCCAAAAACTAAAG